>CM055127.1:66375091-66792591 GCA_029206835.1 Rana muscosa | reverse complement strand
ACATATATGTAAAGGAAGTATTGAGGGCCCCGAACTCCTCAAAAGTAAGGGCAAATGGGAAGAAGACCTAGGGCCCATATCAGAGGGGCAATGGAAGAAGATATTAGAGAGGGGACACCTGGTAACAATTTCGCCCACACAAGTTCTCATATCTGATGCTGCTACATAGGACGTACTATACACCAAAAAGGCTGTTTAGGTTTGGGTGGAGGATAGATGCAGGGTGTCCCAGGTGTCGGGGCATGGGGGACTTGATGCACATGATATGGAGATGCCCCAAATTATTCAGATATTGGTCAGAGGTCCTTAACACCATAAATAGGATATATAAAATAACATTAGAAAGGGAACCTAGACTGTGTATCTTGGGATTAGGGGAGGGACTAAGCAGGGAGGCTAGTACAATAAAAGCAGTGCTCAGGTGTCTCTTCCACGCAAGAAAATTAATTGCGCAAAGATGGCAAGGAGAGAGACCACCGTCGTTAAAAGATTGGGTTAACATAGTCACGGAAACAATATGGAAGGAGAAAGTAGCCTACACTAAGAGAAGGAATATTAGAGAGTTCGAAAGTGTGGAAACCATGGTTAGAAAGTAATGGGGTACCCTCCGTAAAATAGAAGTAATGCAGTAAGCGGAAGAAGGAAAAAAATAATATAAAAACAAAATATATAATGTGTGAAAAAGGAAAGAAGATAGAAACCCTAGTAAGAGAAACCATAGAATCGGGGGGAGGGAGGGGGGAAAAAGGTTTAATAGAAAGGAAAAGGTGTTAATTATACAAATGCGTGTTATTACTATTATCTTGTCAATATAAGGGATGAAAATTATTAAAGCATATATATGCTCACTGTTATGTATAAGGTTGAAGAAAATCAATAAAGAAAATGTAAACAAAAAAAATTAAAAATCAATGCTTTAAATTATATGAAGTACATTCAGATTATTTATCGTACAGTATCGGGGAGCCATCAGTTCAGCCCCATCTTCATTTTGCTGTATGATCGCAAACAAAAATCTAAGAACAATCTGCAGTGAATAAACTGACCATTGAATTGCTGTCTTAAAGGCGAATATTGGTTTGTTTTCTGTTTACTACACTTTCTATGAAGTTTTTGCATAAAAATATTTGTGCACCATTTTTGAAAATGGTAATGTTTTACAGAATTATTTTTATTAATTGAGCCATCTAGTGTAATGACTAATGGACATCATTTTATTGTAAATTTTAGGAAATTAAATACCCAGAATACCTTGACATCCGTCCGTACACCTCTCATCCAAATGGAGAAGCACTTGTATACAAACTGTATGCTGTACTTGTACATAGTGGCTTCAGTTGTCATACTGGACATTACTATTCATATATAAAGGTAAGTTTATAATTGTATGCGTGTTTGTTTTTTTTGTTTTTTTCCCCCCATAAAGCCCAATGAATACACACCTGCAAGAGAAGAAACAGAGGTAATAACTTTTATATTGCCATTGAAGACCTTCAGTGTTTTCATGTTCCCCTCAGGTGGAGCTTACTGGTTTTTTTTTTTTTTTTTTTTCCTTTTCCGTTTGGTCTCTTACAGCACAGATAGACATTCGGCTGTTTTTAAAACTTGTCTCTTTTTCCTTACTTCACACGTGCTTAAACTCCTCCCTCTGCTGTGCTCACAATTGCCATTAAGGGTTTGTTCACACCATACGTGCTTGAGAACTGATGGGAAAACTGCACAGATTTCACTTGCGGACACCTCCAGTTTCCATGCACGTCAGTTATGTGCCCTGTCAACACCAATGTCGATGTCATGTCAGTTGTTTCCTGTGCAGAAAACTGCATACACGTTGCAGACTCCTGCGCAGAAATAATAATAAAGACACACACACGCACGCACACACACACACACACTGTGTGTGTGTGTATATATATTTATATAAAAAACATTTTTTTAATATTAATACACATTTTTATAACTGGTGTTGTGATTATTATTTTTTTAACACACTGTGACCAGAGCAACATAATGTTACCATCGTAGAATTCTACTAATCTGGGGAACTGATCAGTATTGTTTTTTATCATTATGATTGCTTATATCAGTAAATTACATTGCTCTAAGCAAGCCTTTTACTGAAAATCTGATTAGTTTGTTTTGTTGAGATTAGCTGTGATTGGTCAAAGCTAATCACATGGTACAGATGGGCTGTGATTGGCCCTGTCTGTACCTTTCGGCGGGTAGGGGGGACAGGATACCTGTCTTTGACGGGTATCCTGTGATACCTGTCTTTGACAGGTATCCAGTTCCCACTTCAGGGGGCCACAACCGCAGATATTGACTCTTTCCCCTGTCGCTGGGCCAGTAGGAGAGAGGAGCGGAGCGCATGCGCAATAGGGTTCCCGGCGTGAAGCCGTAAGGTTACACTTCCGGGTTCCCTTACCTGCAATGGCGGTGGCAGCACCATTTGAGTGAGTACGGTGCCAACATCGCTGGACTCCAGGACAGGTAAGTGTCTTATTATTAAAATGCCATGTTCAAAGTCACTTAAATCCCCTTTCTTCCCCATTCTGATGCTCGGTTTGAACTTTAGCAAGTCGTCTTCATGTCTAAATGCATTGAGTTGCTGCCATGTGATTGGCCGATTAGCAATTTGTGTTACCAAGCAATTGAACATGTGTACCTTTTTATAAAGTGGTCGGTGAGTGTATATCCTCAATGTGGTGCAATTTTTACTTCCTACAACTTCATTTGGTTTATAATATTTAGTTTGGTATGCGATTTCTAACACTTTTGTGCTGTTTGAATACATGCCATGGGCCACCATACTACTTTGTGATTATATTCGTTTTTACCATCCTCTAATTGTTTTGACTCTAGCACTTGTTTATTGTGTGTGATCTGTTATATTTCAGGCTAGTAATGACCAGTGGTACCTTATGAACGATTCTATTGTGTCTAGCGCAGACATCAGGACAGTCCTCAATCAGCAGGCATACCTTTTATTCTACATCAGGTATTTTCTTGTTAATGGCATACATTTTTCCACATACATTTCTGTAAAGCCTTTGATAGAGGTTTTGCCAAATAATTTGAGCATTGTTTTCTTTCTCTCCATTCCCCCCCCCCCCCCAGATCCCAAAATGTTCCCAGTGGTGATGCATCGTATGCTCTCCAGTCATCCAGCCCTAATTCCCCGCAACCCAGCTGCAGCCAGAGGGCAAGTGTTTCCAAATTTTTGTTTGTAGGACCTCAGCAGATCATTAAGGTGAGAGCCTTTTCTAGAGCACAAACATTTCATTTGCAAAAATGTATTGCTTGGTTTTGATCCAATATACATGAATTTATGGATTTCTTTATCATCCTTTGAGGGGCTTGGAAATTTTATATAATTAAGGTTATACTGCTTCCTACAGAAGGATGGTACATTGGAAAACTGAAAAAAATATAAACAAGCCCCGGTATAACCCCTTCTCTACCAAGCATACCTCAGTTTTTTCCTAGTGTCCTAGGGGGATGGATGCCTTCACTGAAGCTCCCCTGAAAAGTCCTTCTCTTTTTGATATTCCAATCTTGACTGCAATACTCCTTGCTATAATGTTGCTTGATCTGTACATGGCAGCTATCTAGGTTGACCGCTCCTCAAAACTAACCTTGAAATCCCTACCCAGACCTCACTGAACTGGATGTGTGTTGCTAACCAATGTGATCTTGGGGCACTGGGCTCTGTATTTTTCACTTTCCTGACCTTTGTGTACACAGAAGTACAGCCACAGGTGGGCCCCAGTCTCTTAGGAACTGGCTTCTGTTGGGTGGAGTGCTGCATGTGCGATTTATGCTCTTTCCCTCCATTCAGCCTAAAGGGAAGCATCCCGCTACTGCTGCACATGGATCTCTGGTCAATTTTCACTGCCTGCCTACAGTGACCTGGTCACCTCTAGGCCATTTAAACCCCTCATCAGCACCTACTTTACATCTTTTGAGTATTGAGATCTTGCTTCCCCAGGCCTAGGGTCTTTTAGAGCTATTTAGCTGTTAAGACCTTGCTCCTACACCCGCTATTTAAGTTATTCTTATTTGAGGACTGGAAATACCCTGAAGGATTCAGATCCCTTGTGACAGTGCATCAAAGCTCTTCCCCCTTTGAGAGGGAGCATATAGATTGGTGATATCTCCCACCCATAGATGTAAGAGTCTTCCACATTACAGGTACACCACTAGTCAGGTTAGAAGCGCTATCCAGTTATTAGTGGGGGGGATGTCCTGCTTTTGGAACATCCTCTATGCTTCCCTTAGTAGTGGTAGTTCCCTCTGCCTTGCAGAGGGCTTCTCCCCATTTATCCATGATTCAGGAGTTGGTTCCCGACATAGAGGCAGTGTTGGCGCAAGCTGTGAAAGATTTTTATTTCCCAGATTACAAATGCCCATAGGACCAGCGTCCTATGCGTCTCAGCGTTCGATTGAATGATCAAATTCCAAAAATCTGCTTTCTATCCTTCTCTGTTCCTGGAATACTTTGGTCCGATCTTGGACACATCCCAAGCAAAGGTTTTCCTTCCTGAAAAGAAAATTCCAACTGTCCAAGCAGGGGACAGTTGGAAGGTGGATTACCTCAGCCGCTACCGCCTGGCTCAAGAGGAATGGGCCTTTTTATGCAGATATCTTTAACCCGGTATGTCATAAATACGAGACCCACGTTGAAGTTCAGGTCTTAAGACACAGGGGTCTATTCCTACCTTGCTGAAAGCAAGAAAATCCACTTCCAAAAACATCTACTGTCGTCCCTGGAAATCCTTCTTTGCCTGGTGTGAGCACAGACAATTCAATTTCAGAGTGTACAACTGTGCCTTGCATTCTGGCCTTCGTACAATCTGGTCTTGACCACAACTTAGCCCAGAGCACTGTGAAAGGACAGGTTTTGGTCTTGTCCTTTCTTTTTCAAAGACATCTGGCTTCTCGCTCCCTTATTTTTATTCAAGGTCTATCTTGCATCTAGCCCTGCTTGCATTTCACTGTGCTTCCTTAAGATCTCAACATGGGTGTCTCTGCCCTGTACAAACCACCTGTTGATCTCACCTGGGATGTTGCCTCAGGTGGCCTCTCTTGCAAAGTAGCCTTTTGGTTGCTATAACATCTGTCAGATGCCCAAGACCATCCTCTTTAGGTCCTGCAAGGTGGTTATCCATTCTTCTGCCATTGCAGTATTTCAAAGTTCTTGCGGAACTATTCTGAAGTTGGGTCTCTTGGCCATTGTTGGGCATATTGGTACAGTTAATTTTGTTTACTAGATGCCCTCCCTTCTCATTCATTGCTTGGGGATGTCCCATGGTTTGTGTACATTGACTGTGTTATGTACTGTATGATTAAGATGAGAGGGATTTTAATATGCCTGTAAGATCCATATCTTGGAGTATAGTAAATTATGGCCAGCATTGTCAATCGCCTGAAGGTATGAGCGTCTAACCTGGGTCTATGGATATTGTGCCTATGTCCTAACCTGCAAACTTCATATCTTGGAGTATAGTAAAGTCAGCATTACTCTTTATTTCAGTCATTCTTTTTATAATCACCCTTTCGATGCATTATTTCCACTTTTAGTTTAGTCTTTTTTCGTAGCCTTAATAACATGGCATGCTTTACTACTTGTTTGTGGCTTGATGTTTAATTTGTGTTCTTTCTTCTTCCATTGGTCCCTGGGTGCTTTGTGTTATCTACCTGTGCATTGTCAGCTGTAGATGATAAAAAAAAAAAAAAAAACCCTCTGACCTGGCAGCACCTGTGCAGTGGTAAAAATCGAATTCGTTGGCACCAGTGTAAATTATCCCCTTTTGGCAAGCCTGTACTTGGAAATCTTGTCTAGTGTACCTTGTAGTATATGTGATTTCACAATGCAAAGTTACACAAATTGGGGACAATATGTTTGGAATTTCTTGCTGTTAAAAGCATTTAAAAATTACAAATGTCAACTTTTTATTCATTGTTTTTAATCTCCTTCAGAATGTGAAACACATGAATGGAAATCGGTCACCAAAATCTTCAGTAAATAATCCAGTTCTAAACAATAATTGTGCTAACGTTAAAAGGCCAATGGGTGCACTGCCAGTCAATCGGCAAGTGTCTATGAACTCGACAGTCAAAAAACAAAAAATTACCATCACTATCAACAAGCCACATCCTGTTCTTCAAGGACCACCCTTTCATGATTCTCCCAATACTGAGTCTGCAACTAGTGCAAGCTTGACTACTACTACTACTACTACTAAACCTTGTCCAATGCAGTCTACCTCAAGTGTCCCTACAGAATCCGAATCAAAGCATGCACCAATCAGGTTGAACCGCGGAACTTTAGTCAATGGCAAGTCTAAAATAACGTCCAACTTGTTAGTTCCTTATGGTACAGAATCTTCTGAAGAATCTGAAGAAGAACAGAAAGGGATACGCAAGAGAAGATGGAGTGGGAAGTGTACAGATGGAGCGGTTTCAGCAAACAGTCTTAGTGCACCCACAGATATGCTAGACAGGACTGACCGTTTGAAAGAGGAATCGATAACGCCTTTAGAATCAATTCCAGCTAATCAGATTGAGCTCACTAATCATGACACTTGTGAACCATCAATGTCCAGTTCCCACAATGGCGAAAATCATGTAGGATCTAATATATCTGTTTGCGTCTGTGAGTTGTCTAAGGATGTAAGTATATTATTACATTATATAGTCCAGGTTACCCAGATTGTATCACTTACAAGATTCGGAAGAAAATCCATCTAATGGGAGCACAAAATAACTTTTGGCTGCTTTCACTTTTAGGTCACTTCACTTTAAATTGCCTGTCACTGTATATACACACACTTATTTGCTGTTCTGTACTGAATTGAGCACAGGTTGTAGGGTTAGTCTAAATGCTCAATGAAAAATTAACAGATGCAGTCATTTAAAACATGTTTAAAACATGTTTTGGGGCATAGAATTTCATGTATCTTCATAGCTATATGAGTGATTTGAAATCAAGTCAAACAACTGATGAGTGAATGTTGAGTAGGCATCAGATTATGGCAGCAAAATATGTTCTGCTCTTTCCATCTGTTCAAATAATCAATAGACAGTGCTGCACTATAAAAAAAAAAAAGTTAATAATAATAAAGGTGTAACTACAAATGGTAATCAAAAAAAATATATATATATATTGCTGAAAGTTCATATATAGTATCTGTGACTGATGTGGAGCGAATGCAAAAAAAATCAATAAATCAACGGTGCAAAAATCCAAAGTGCTTGTGCTTTCCTCCACCAGTCGCACAGGCTGCTCACTTCACATCTGAATAAAATCGGCAGTGTTCCCCCCTGGGGATAATAGAGAAGGCTGGTGTGGTGCTGGTATTAACTTTCCTCCTTTAAATCGCTTAATCCCATGATATAAAAACTCTGGTCATCTCACCAGATATGCTAGATATGCAAAAGAAGGAAAGCAGAATCTAGTGCGCTCCGTTTTTAAAATGTTTATTAATATATAAAGAAGGTAAGGTATAAATCTCACAAAGATGGCACTGTAAGCCATGCAAGCTGAAAACACATTTCAGAGACGATGGGTCTCAAGATGGACGCAATGTAATATCAATACGCAGGCTCCGTTCCCTACTAGGAGATAAGTGATTGTCAGCACCACGCCATCCTTCTCTATTATCCCCAGAGGGGAACACTTTTTTTCTCTTATCATCCATGGACTGACACGGTGTCTCTTTACACTTTACACGTGGGTTATGTCCCTGCTTGCAGGAGAAGACCTAGGCAGAATGTGAGATGTTATACATACATTCTAAAAGCCAGAGCTGAACAGCCCCACCCAGGGGGCGGTCCCTCCGGGCATAACCCTCCCACTACAGACAGCAGACTTCAGTTTTTTTCTGCCTAGCAGAAGGAGAAGACGTGGCTCCCTCAGGAGCCAGTCTCCTGACCTATTTTATTCCTTTTTGGAATTCTTTTTTATTTTATTTTTGAGAATCTTCCATCAACTGTCGGCTGGGCAACAGGTTGGGTACAAGATATCCTCGTAGTCTTCCCTGTCCGACCATCGAGCGTGCTGATCCTCGCCTTGTGTGCGTGAGACTCAGTTCACGACAGGCCCCATGACTCCAGGGGTGGCCGGGTTTGCTTTCATGCTCCCACGGTCCTCTCAAGACTGAACAGCTCCTGACTGACTGTATCTTTCGCGGTGGACCGGGCCGACAGCTACTCAGTACTGCACTGTGATAGTCCTGTCAGAAACACCAGTGTGTCCCTCAGGGGACGGGTAAGTAGTCTCTCCTGCCTGCAGGTGAGTACAAAGGGCTGTGTGTTTCTCTGTGGGGGATTTTCCCTGTCTCCCCCTGTATTTTATTGTCGCTCTCTGTCACCATTACTGGCGCTGGCTGTGTGGGGTGCGTGGGGGTCACACTGTTCTTGGGGGGCTCATGCTGGTCTGCAATGTATGCCTTGGGGCTTTTTTGTGTGTTTTTTTTTTTTTTTGGGGCCTGAGTGGCGCTGTGCGTGTGTGCTGTTTCATTTTAACTGCGTCATGGCGGCCATCTTGCCGCGGATCGCCTCAGTGAAGTGCGGCGGCCATTTTCTTGTAGCCCGCGCGCTTTTCAGCACTAGTTTGGCCTCTAGCGCTGCTGTAGCAGCGCAAATCTCCTCAGTCTCCTCACAGCTCACCAGCGCTGACACAGCGCGGTACAGACAGCGGAACTAAGCGGTCCCTGGTCCGGTTTGGTGAGTCCCCTGGGCGCCCCCTCCTCAGTCAGCACAGCCTGTGGGTGGACTTTTTATCTGAGAGAGTCTCAGAGAGGGACAATATGGAGTCTGTGTCACCAGCTTCCCCTAAAAATGTCAGTGGCAACAGGCAGTGCTTCAGCACTGCGGTCCCTATGGACCTGTTGTGGGCAGCCCTGGAATCAATTTCTGACCAGGATGGGAGCTGTGTGCAAGCGCAAGGTGCAAAAAAGGCGCCCTCTCCCCACTTTATCTACTCGAGGGCAGTGCGCTGATTCAGATATGGGCCTAGCCACTACCGCTCAGGACCCTAGTTCTGAATGTATGGATGGTTTTGAACAGGACATTCCTTATGAGGGAAAGTTCTGAGTCAGTAAATGACAGGGCGCTTGTTAGTGTGCTCATGACTGCGGTGAGGGACACTCTCAAGCTCAAAGGCTGCGGATGCAGAACCTCAGGCGGATACTGTCTCCTTTGGTTCTTTTAAGGCCAGGCCTTCTAAAGGGGTTTTTTCCATTGTACTTTCTTTGACCAGCTCATGGATAAGGTCTGGGAAAAGCCGCAGAAGAATTTTTTTATGGCCCCGCGGTGTTTGTCTATCAGATACCCCTTGAAGATGCCCTACTTAAAAAGTGGGCTTCTCCCCCAGTGGTCGACCCTCCAGTCGCCCGGTTGAACAAGGCCATCACTCTCCCGATGGAGGGGACTCCTGCAGTTGAGGACCCCACTGACAGGAGATCAGAAGTGGTGAGCAGAACCATGTTTGCCTTGGGATCCGCCCTACGACCTGTGGTAGCGGCGACCCTTGTGTCTAAAACACTTACAGGTTGGGCAAAAATGTTGCACCTAGCTGTACAGGAGCATATTCTTCCTCCAGACACAGTTGCTCTGGCCCACCAACTGGTTCAGGGCCTGGTTTCTGTGTGCGACGCCACGCTGAACGCGGCCCCTTTAATATCCAGGGCCTCTGTCTCGGCGGTGGTATTGCGTCGTCTTATCTGGTTGAAATGCTGGTCTGCTGACCTAGCCTTAGGAAGCTCCTGACGGATCTACTATTTAAAGGCGGTAGACCTTTCGGTGCTGCTCTGGATGACATCGTCATGGATGTCACGGGAGGTAAACGCACTCTTCTTCCTTAGACTAGCAAGGGTGAGGAGGCCCGCCGCAAACAGGGGCCTTCCTTTCCAGCAAAACAGGGTTTTTTTCGTCAGTCAGAGTCCACAGGTAGGCCCTCTCCGACTGACGGCAGTGCGGCTGGTGGGCACAAGTGCCCCTGGGTGCGTAAGCCAAACAAGCGGCTCCCAAGCCCACCTCCGCGTGTAGTCTTGCCTCCGCCCGACTCTGGGGTGGGGGGACGACTTTGCAGGTTCACGGATCGGTGGACCTCCCGAATCTCCGACTGGTGGGTGTGCGAGGTGGTCACCTCAGGATATAGGATAGTATTCCGATCCTGGCCCCCACACAGATTCTTTCCCTTGAATCTTCCTCTCCTTCCTACCTGTCGGGCAGCCCTCTTGGGGGCTGTACAGGATTTGATCAGGTCCGGAGTGATTGTGCCGGTTCCGTCACAGGAGAGTTTTCAGGGATTCTGCTCGAATCTGTTTGTCGTCCCAAAAATAGGACGTGGTTCGACCTATCCTGGACCTCAAGGCCCTGAATGCCTTCGAGAAGGTGCAGAAATTCCGCATGGGATCCATTCGCACGGTGATCGCTACACTCCACCAAAGGGATTTTCTTCTGGCGTCCTTGGACTTCAAGGACGCCTACTTGCATGTTCCGATCTGCGCAAGTCACCAGAAGTTTCTGCGCCTTGCGATCAGCGAAGTCCACTATCGATTGTGGCTCTTCCTTTCGGCCTTGCCTCGGCACCAAGGGTGTTCACCAAGGTGCTTGCTCCGGTTCTAGCCTTCTGTTACAGCGAGGTATTGCTGTCGTGGGCTATCTGGACGGTTTTCTGCTATGAGCAGAAAGTGGCTCAGACTTAGAGGAAAGGTGACTATCGTCAATTAGGCCCTCAGGGACTTCGGGTGGTTCCTGAACATTCAGGAGTCAGTCCTGGTCCCGACTCAGTGTCTGGAGTATCTAGTTCTGGTTCTGGACTCCTTGGAGGCAAAGGTATCCTACCTCTGGAGAAGTTGCTGACACTTCAGTCTGCGGTGCGGGTGCTGACATCCCGAACATGGTTGTCAATCCGTTGTTTGCATGAGAGTCCCGGGACTCCTGGTGGCTTCCTTCGCGGCCATTCTGTATGCCCAATCACACACCAGGGCATTGCAGAAGGAGATCTTGTCCACCTGGGACAAATCCCCGTTGTCCTTGGATCTTCGGATCCAGGTGATTCACCTGGTCAGGGCGTCCCTGACATGGTGGTTGGGACCCTCGGCTCTTCGGTCCGGAAAGTCGTTCCCCTCCCATCCAGTGGACGGTACTCACGACGGACACCAGCCTGACGGGCTGGGGTGGAGTCTGGGGAGTCCTGTCGGCTCAAGGCCTTGGACTCCGGACGAGCCCGTTTACCAATCACTGTTCTGGAAATACGGGCCATCAGACTGTGTCTCTCCTCAGGTCGGAGAAAGTACGGGGTCGCTCCATCAGGAGCCAGTCGGACAACGCCACGGCGGTGGCGTATGTAAACCATCACGGGGGGACTCGGAGCTCAGCTGCGGCTTCCGAGGTAATCCGTATCCTGAAGTGGGCCGGAAGAAACGTGCCGGCTCTGTAGGGGCGGACTATCTGAGTCGCCAATCGCCAGACGCCGGACCAGGAAGAGTGGTCCTTGCATATTTCGACTCCTTTGCCGACGGTGGGGCACGTCGGATGTGGACCTGATGGCCTCTCGACTCAGTCGCAAGGGTCGAGGTTGTGGCCAGATCCAGGGATCCTTGGGCGATGACTCGGATGCGTTGGTGGCCCCATAGGGTCCTTATCGCTTGATATAAACTCCGGTGATCCTAATTGTTCCGGATTGGCCTCAGTGTCACTGGTACGCTGATCTGGTACGTCTCGTTGCGGACGTTCCCTGGCGGTTGCCGATGAGGGAGGACCTTCAGTCTCAAGGTCCTATGTTTCATCCGGTTTACAGTCTCTGGCTTTAACGGCAGAGCTGTTAAAAGCCAGGTGTTGAGGGACCGAGGTCTCTCGGACTCTGTCATTTTGTCCATGTTAAGGACACGGAAGTCTTCCTCCAGGCAGATCTATCACCGTGCCTGGAAAGCTTATATCGCCATATGCAAAGCGCTGGACTGGCGTCCTCGGACGTATTCCGTCCCCAGAATCCTGCGTCCTCTACAGTGTGGAGTGACCCAAAAGCTTGCTTTGAGTACCATCAAGGATCAGATTTCGGCCTTGGCCGTCTTCTTTCAGCGACCTCTAGCGGGTCATTTCTTGGTTAGCACCTTGTGTTGGGGGTTCGCCATGTGCTCCCTCCTGTCAAGCCTTCTCTCCCACCGTGGGATCTGAATTTGGTGCTCTCGGTCCTCCAGGAACCTCCTTTTTGGGAATATCCGGGATATTCCTCTCTTGTCTTGTCTCAGGAGGTGGCCTTTTAGTGGCAATCACTTCTGTTTGACGAGTGTCTGAGTTGGCGGCTTTGTCCTGCAAGTCGCCATATTTAGTCATCCATAGGGATAAGGCGGTGTTGCATCCGCGACCTTCCCTTTTAACAAAGGTGGTGTCTACCTTTCACCTACATGAGGACATTGTCCTTCCGTCCTTGTGTCCTCACCCATCGCATCCCAGAGAGTTTGCGCTGCACATATTGGATGTGGTACGAGCCTTACGGGTGTACCTGTCTGCTACTGCTTCTATTCGGAAGTCCGACTCACTGTTTGTTACTGCCCCTGGTCCATAACAGGGCCAAGCGGTTTCGTCTGCCATCATTTTTAGGGGAATCGGACAAACCGTCATTCAAGCCTATGCTCTCAAAGGGCGGGCGCCTCCCTTTCCGGTTACGGCGCATTCCATCAGGGCAATTGGTGCTTCCTGGGTTTTCCGACATCAAGCGTCGGTCGCACAAGTGTGCCAGGCGACCTGGTCGTCTGTTCATACCTTTTAAGTTTTTTATAAGGTTGATGTGGTTGCATCTTCGGATGCTTCCTTCGGCCGCAGGGTGCTGCAGGCCGCTGTTTAAAGTTGCGACTCCTCCGTTGAGGAGATCTGTCTTCTTGGAGTGAAAGTTTGGTTTTTCCATTTATACTGCTCCCATCCCTCTTGACACTGCTTTGGGACATCCCACGTGTAAAGTGTAAAGAGACACCGTGTCAGTCCATGGATGATAAGAGAAAATAGGATTTTTTTGTACTCACCGTAAAATCCTTTTCTCTGACATCCATGGACTGACACGGCACCCACCCTTCCTTTTAAGTTTGTACTGCTTTGTTACGAACTGAAGTCTGCTGACTGTAGTGGGAGGGTTATGCCCGGAGGGGACCGCCCCCTGGGTGGGGCTGTTCAGCTCTGGCTTTTAGAATGTAATGTATAACATCTCACATTCTGCCTAGGTCTTCTCCTGCAAGCAGGGACATAACCCACGTGTAAAGTGTAAAGAGACACCGTGTCAGTCCATGGATGTCAGAGAAAAGGATTTTACGGTGGGTACAAAAAATCCTATTTTTTTTTTTTTTCCAGATCTGAGGTGAGAGCCGGTGGAGGAAAGCACAAGCACTTTGGATTTTTTGCACAGTTGCAGTATATGTTTGATTACCATTTTTAGTTGCACCTTTTATTATGATTGATTTAATTTTTTTTTATATATATATATATATATATATATATATATAATATATATATATATATAGCGCAGCACTGTCTATTGATTATTTGCACCTTTTAAGTGAAGTGAGAACACTTGTTGGTAATAGCAGCTATTAATTATTCAAAATTTGTTTACGCCGCTTTATTTCACGAGATTGCGCAGATTGATATTCACTTTATACACTTTCCATCTATTGTCAGAAATTCCAGGTAAGGATGATTTTCTACATGGTTACATTGGTCTATCCAGTGATTTCCACTTGCTTTCGGGTCCTATGCTGAGTGGTTGGCTGCTGCATTCTGAACAAAGGCTTTTGGCCACTCAGTACAGGGCACCATTGAAAGAATGCTGTGCATTTTTCCAAAGGAATGCAAGGTGTTCTTTGGAAGGAGTGGAGAGTGTGACCTCACCACCCTGCTGCTCTACCTTGTCCAGTCGCAGAACGCTTTGCATCATGGAACCCGGAAGCAAGTGGAGATGACTCAAGTGACTGTCTACTTCGGTTATTTCCTGTGGCATCAGCCACGTATAGTCTGTATATAGTTATATTGGGCTAAGCAGCACCAGTCCAACTTGTGTATAAAATATCCATACCTGGAATTCCGCTTTAACTCGCTTGAGATGAATTAAAGAGTAACTCTACTTTTGTTGAGAAACGTTCTCCTCTGGGTGATCTATGTACATTGCAAGGATTTTACCAAACTTTGTTGTAAATTCCGATCTTTTGTTGTCCCGAAGAAATAACTGTGTTCATGTGCTAAGTGAATCTGTATGGGCGTGTTTTTATGATTATCAATCGGCTGTGGCACCAGCAAGGCTCTAAGGAAAGTGTCAGGGTCTGCATCCCTTTAGACGTTATTTCCCTTTGGGAGTATCTCACAAAAATGACTTTTTGTTGCAGGGGATGCCCAAAACCTGACTTGCAGACTTCTGGGAAAATCAGTAAGCCAATCACACAAGCAGGAAATTACATTTCTGGGGGATGTTCTGTACACCATCTGTGTTCAGAATGCCTCCAGGTAGCCATATTGCATTTTACAGAAAATAGAAGAGCTGCAGATTGAGAAGGAAGGAAGTTACCTTTTATATGCAAGCCCATTCATTAGGGGTGCAACGGATCAAAAACCTCACGGATCGGATCGATTCTCGGATCGGATAATTTTTCGGATCATCAAAAAAAAAAGACAATCTTGTTACACTCACCGGAGTTTTAGATTTCAGTTATTTTCAACACAAAACGGAGCTTGTATGCTTAAATACAGTATTTGTAAATCCGACGGACTCTTTACATGTTAAATTTTAAAAGCAGCAGCAAACCTTACATACTTGCTAATGTGACAGAACACCTGATTTTCACATTTAACTAAATGTTAAATGTGAAAATCAGAGGTGTTCCGTCACATTAGCAAGCATGTAAGGTTTGCTGCTGCTTTTAAATTTAACATGTAAACAGTCCGATGGATTTCCAAATAATGTATTAAAGCTGATCAGCTCCGTTTTGTGTTGAAATGAACTGAAATCTAAAACTCAGTTGGGTGTAACAAGATGTCCGCTTGGCCCTTTCTCTATCATTACTGTGCAGGAGTGTGGGGTGGAGCAAGATGGCAGCGAAACGTCACTACAGCGCCCGCCGCCGGGTGTACCAAGATGGCCGGAGCTAGGCCGAAGCCGCGGCCTTTCCTACGGCCGAGGCTCCGGAGCGCTCCGCGGATCGCGTGGTGATCCGTTGCACCACTACCATTCATTGTATTGGTAAATCTATGCCAGAATTTGCAACTGGCATTACAGAAAGAAACAAGATTGTTTAACTGCATAAGGTGGCAGACATCCTTCAATGTTAACTAAGCAAAATATTTTGGTTCTTTTTGTGGCTGATAATACAGCATGGCGCACAGTCTTGTGTGCAGTTTTCATACCATGGTTGGTGTCTATTGTGTTTTTTTGTTTTTTTCACCGTATAGTTTAGCTAGGAGAAATACATATCGCCCCTGTGGGTCAGTGGATAGTTCACAAAGCTCAAAATGTACAGATTTATTGAAACTCCCCTGGCATGGGATGCGTGGGTAGAATGAAATGCCCACCCAATCCAAGGACGGCGTAATGCCATCTGTATGCTCCCCTCAACATGTGTCTCCACCAAGACTATCGCATCAGCATATTGTTTCTTGAGAAATGCGACCACTGCTGCGTGCTTAATGTTCTCGCGCATGCCCCTCACATTCCACGTAAAATAAATTTCTCTTATCGTCCATGGACTGACACAGCTGGATACTGTAATTGTGTGGGTATATGTCCCTGCTCGCAGGAGAAGATCTAGGCAGAATGTTAGATTGTTAGAAACAAACCAGAGCCCAGGGGGCGGTCCCTCCGGACATTACCCTCCCACCTGCAGCCTCAGTTTTTTTCTGCCTAGCAGAAGGAGAAGACGTGGCTCTCTCAGGAGCCAGTCTCCTGGAAGATTTTGCTTTTTAAATTTTATTCCTTTGGGAATTTTATTATTTTATTTTTGAGACTTCCAATCAACTGTCGGCTGGGCAACAGGTTGGGTACACTGGTATCCTCGTAGTCTTCCCTGTCCGACCATCGAGCGTGCTGATCCTCGCCCTGTGTGCGTGAGACTCGCTTCACGACATGCCCCATGACTCCAGCGGTGGCCGGGTTGCTTTCATGCTCCCGTGGTCCTCTCAAGATTGAACAGTACCTGACTGACTGTATCTCTTGCGGTGGACCGGGCCGACAGCTACGCAGTACTGCTCTGTGATAGGTCTGTCTGAAAAAAGCCGGGGGTCCCTGAAAGGGACGGGTAAGTAGTCTCTCCTACTGCCGGTGAGTACATGCTGGCTGTGTTGCTTTATATGGGGGGTTTCTCCCTGTCTCCCCCCTGTTATGCTGCTCTCTGCACCCTGTACTGGTGCTGTGCTGTGGGGTGCTTGGGGGTCACTCTGGCCTGGCTGGGCGCTCATGTCTGTAGTGGGTTCTGGAGAGAGGGGCAGTTTTTTTTGGTTTGAGGTGGTTATTGCGTGCGCCATTAGCGCGCATTAGAGCTTTGAATTTTGCGCTCAGTGGCCATCTTGGCGCGGTTCAATGCGGCCATTTTCTTGTAGCCGCCGCGCATTTACTTTTCGGTTTCGGCCTCTAGCGGCGGCACTGCGGCGCGAATCTCCTCTCAATCTCCTCACAGGTTCTTCACTCTCCTCAGGCTCACAGCGTGGTTTCTTCAGCGGGACTAAGCGGTCCTTAAGGGTTGGTGAGTCCTCCGGGTATCCCCTCCTCAGCGTAGCCAGTGGGTGGACTGTATATTCACTGTATAGTGTATAGGGTCTCAGAGGGTGGCGTTATGGAGTCTGATACACCTGCTCTCCACACTTGCCTGGGGCAACTGGCAGTGCTGCACAGTTAAACATGTTCATATGTTTTCTGCACCTGCGGTCCTTATGGACCAGTTGTCTGCAGTCCTGGAATCATTCCTTGTCAGAATAGAAGCGGTGTGCGAGCGAAAGGAGCTATAAGCCCCCTCTCCCCACAAAAATCTTAAGTGAAGGAGTGCTCTGATTCGGATATGGGCCTAGCTACTGTGCTCAGGACCCTAGCTCTGAATATTTAATGTTTATGAACAGGACATTCCCTTGTGAGGAAGACTCCAGTTCTGTGTCAGTAAATGACAGGGCGCTTGTAAGTGAACTCATTGATGATGTGAGGAACACTCTCAAGCTGGATGCTGTGGCTGAGGTACCTCAGTTGGACGCTGTTTCCTGTGGTTCCTTCAAGCTTTTCTTTTACACAGCTTCCTCACTGTTTTCCTCACGCTGCGTCAAGAGCAGCATGGATGATACAGTGGTACACAGTGTTTCCCTCCCCCTGGTCGGTGCAGCATGGTGGGGGGGGGAACTTTATTCATTTATGTCTCTAGTCCCTGTGAGCCTTCTGTGTGACGTCCTGAGGCAACAACAGGGTCTCTGCACCTGTGGTTTCCCGCCATTTCCTGGGGAACGCTTTGAGCTCTGACAGACACACGGTCTGAGGATCAGAGGTTACCTGTTACCTGCATGCTGCTTCGGCAGCACAGTCAAGCAGGTTGGAATGATAGAGAAGATTATGTGCCTCCGCCATAATTTAAACTCATCCTATACCTCTACACTGCATACATTCACAGTGTATGTATGTGTTATTGGTCTCTGTGCCTGCGTGGGTGTCCCCCCACGTTCCAATGCTGTGTTTGTGCCATACATGATATAAACGTACAAAATATGTTTATGCACGACTCTAGATACATTCACAGTATATGTATGTATTAGGGCTTGAGAAAAAAAATCGATTTTAATCTTGAATCGAGTTTTGAGCTCAAATCGATTCAGATTTGAAGAAAATCGATTTTTTTAGATTTTTTTTTTTATTATTATTTATTTATTTTTTTAAAAAAAATTTCTTTTAAATTTTTTTTTTTTTTCCTTCAAAGTTTCCGTAGCAGGACTGCAGGGGGCTAATCCGGAATGGCACTGGGCAGCGTTACCCCAATTACATCTACTCGCTGCAGCCGCCGTCTGCCTACCTGATCAGCGTGTCATGCAGACAGACGGCGGCCATTGCAGTGTTCAAAAGCCGCGCCTCCAGAGTCCTCGTCGTCTGTGATAGGCGGAACACTCAATTTCACAGCAGGCAGTATTCGGCCTATCACGGACATCCTCTCATCCTCGTCTGTGTTATGAGGATGACCATGATAGGCGGAACACTGAATGCTGGGAAATTGAGTGTTCCGCCTATCACAGACAAGGAGGAGGCGCGGCTTTTGAATACTGGAATGGCCACCGGTGTAGCAGTAAAATCCGTATACCATGAAAATCTGCATCAGGTACGGGCACAGTGAAGCACGGGTACAGTGAGGCATGGACACAGTGAGACACGGGTACAGTGAGGCATGGACACAGTTCAATTCAACTAAGAGTAACCGCAGGATTTTTTGTTTTATTAGCTAAATCCAAATACAGTATTAATAATTTGGATGTTTAACAATCTTTGTTGCACACTGCAAAAAACAACAAAAGGTCACAAGCGCTAAATTGGTGGATAAAGAAAAAAATATAATGGATGATAATAATAAGAAAAAAATCCCAAATATTTTGGGAAGTACAAAGTATCCAAAAGGGGGAAAAACAGGATCCAGCGCAGCAAGAAAAAATCCGTACCCAGAAGTACAAAATACACAACATGCACACAATATAATCCAGCGCTCATGGAACATACATTAACTATTGAAAACTCTTGAAGAATTGATAAAAAAGCTTAGTCCATTTATTAATCACAGTAAAGAGAGGGATCCAATCCCAAATGTGCAGAGGGCAAATGAATCTTAACTCTCCAGTTGCCAGTGGTGACAAACTTGTTAAACTTGCAGTGACATCCGTGGAGCAAGGAGGGGTTAAAAAAAGTCAAAACAAAGCCTGTGGCATGATCTCAGTGTGAGCACAGTACCTTGAATGATGGACAACAGGCAGACCAGCGTGTGGAGGGCCCTCCAACCCAAAAGGATGCAGAGCCAGGATCGCAGCAAGGCTGGGACAGAAGGAATCACACACAGAGTTTCAAGAGTTTTCAATAGTTAATAATGTATGTTCCATGAGCGCTGGATTATATTGTGTTTGTTGCACGCTGCACACTGACTTTGCAGTTAGAGAAAGGGTTTGCCTTTGCAATTTTGTTGATGCACTTTAATATAATAAAAAAAAAAAAAAAAATCGAATCGTAAATGGAGTTTTTTATAAAAAAATCGCAGATTTTTTGGGGGGGGAAAATCGCCCAGCCCTAGTATGTATTATACTCCCTGGGTCGGCACAGGTTTCCGCCAGGGGCTCCGGTGTCCTCCCACGCTCTCATGGTATGTGCGCTTCGGCTCTCTGCACAGTATAGACATGTTCAATATGTTTATTGCACATACTATACATGTTTACAGTATGGGTATACTGTTTGCGTGGGGTTCCTCCGGGTACCCTGGTTTCCCCTCACGCTCCAATGGAAATGCACAGCATAAACATGTGCAATATGTTCACATGCTATCATTCCTACACGGTATCTGTGTGCTGTCTGCGTGGGGTTGTTCCGGTTTCCTCACACGCGCTGGCGGTATGTGCGCCTTTGGCCTTCTGCACAGTTAAACATGTTCAATGTTTATCACGCATGCTATAATACCTACACGGTATGTGTATGCGGTCTGTGTGGGTTTCCTCGGGGTTCTCCGGTTCCCTCCCACACTCCATTTGTATGGGCGCTATGCACAGTCCAAATTTGTGTGATTTGGATATCCACATACTAACATACCTACCCGGTATGTCTGTGCAGTCTGCGTGGGTTTCCTCCAGGTCTCCGCCCACGCTACATGACATGCGTGCCTTTGGTGCAATACACGGTGTAAACATACACATTATGTTTATACACAATACTAAATACATTCACAGTAGTTGTAGGTATTGCATTCTCTGAGTATGCGTGGGGTACTTCGGTTCCTCCCACGCGCCAACGGTGTGCGCGCCTTTGGTGCTATGCACACATGGGCTTGTGCAAAATGTTTAGCACACATACTATAATACCTACACGGTATGCGTATGCAGTCTGCATGGGTTTCATCCGGGTGCCCAGGTTTCTCCCCTGGGTTCCAATGGTGTGCGCATTTTCAGCGCTATGCACAGTATAAACATGTGCAATTTGTTTATTCGCAGGCTAACATACCTACACGGTTGTGTACGCAATCTGCGTGGCTGGTTTACGTCCAAGCCCCGATGATGTGCGCGCCTTCGTCGCTGGCACAGTATAAACGTGTTTAATATGTTTATCCACACATACTAAACTACATACGCCGTATGTGGTTGTATTATGCTCTTTGTGGCTGGGTGGGTTTCCTCCCACACTCTATTTGTGCGTTTGACGCAATACATAGTATAAACTATGTGTTTGTACAATCAGCACTTATCCATGGGTAGCTGCTGGATGGGGCATTGTCACAAGGATCCCTGGTTTCAGGGGTACCACTTTCCACTTGCTTTCAGTGGTGATCAGAAGCGCTGGCTTGGACTGTGTTCGCCAGGCTGAGGTTAGCGTTATGCCCGTTAGTGGCTGCGTCTCTGGCATTTGTGTAGCTTAATGACTGGGCAAAAGCCTCTGCTTCATCCATCAGTCTAGCAGGTGCACTGCAACTGCTTTAGCCTTTAGGGTCTCTGTGCCTGGGGTGGGTTTGCGCCACCTGTGGAGGCTGAGGTACTAGTCCTCTGACTGAGTTTCTAGGGAAGTTCCGTCAAGTTGGCTTTATTGGCCAACAGTTGAGGCACCCTGTACACCGGGGCCTCCCTTCTCCGATACATTGCGGAGTCTCTTTGGGATTTTCATAAATCTCACTGCAAGACGGTCCTGTCGGCCGTGTGCATTGCAGGGGAAGGGTCCTTGCATCCGTAGGTGTTTCCACCACCTTTTCCGGAGGTGGGGCACCGGAAGTGGACCTTATGGCCTCTCGACTCACTCGCAAGGTGGCAAGATCGTGGCCAGGTCCAGGGACCCCTGGGCGGATGCGTCAGACACGTTGGAAGCCCGTGGGGGCAGTATCACCTGATATATGCTTGCCCTCCGCTACTGTTGTTGCCTCGCCTGCTTCGCAGAGTAGGGGCTGAGGCCATTCCGGTGATCCTCATTGCTCCGCAACGGCGACATTGGTACGCCGATCTACTTCGGCTAGTCGCAGACGTTCCTTGGCAACTGCCTATTGGGGTGGACCTTCTGTCTCATGATCCCATACTTCATCCTGCTTTACAGTCCGTGGCTTTAATGGCATGGCTGTTTTAAAGTCAGGTGCTGAAGGACCGAGTTGTCTCATATTCGGTCATCTCTTCTATGTTGTTGACACAGGAATCTTCCTCCAGAAAGATATCTCACCGTACCTGGAAGGCTTACATCGCTATGTGCGGGGAACTTAAGTGGCGTCCTCGGATGTATTCCGTTCCCAGGATTTTGCTGTTCTTACAGCGTGGTGTGACCCAAAAGCTGACCTTGCATACCTTTTTTGAGGGTCTGATTTCGGCCCAGGCTGTCTTTTTCAACGACCGCTACCGGGCCATTCCTTGATTAGCACCTTTTTTGCAGGGGGTTCGCCATGTGATCCCCCCTGTCAAGCCTCCTCTCCCTACTTGGGATCTGAATTTGATGCATCTCGGTTCTCCAAGAACATCCCTTTGAGAATATCAGAGAGATTCCTCTCTTGACCTTGTCCCGGAAGATGGCCTTCTTAGTGGCCATTGCTTCGGTTAGATGGGTGTCTGAGTTGGCGACCTTGTCCTGCAAGTCGCCTTACTTGGTCCTCCGTAAGGATATGGCGGTGTTGCGCCCACGACCGTCCTTCTTTTCAAAAGATGATCTCGGCCTTTCACCTTAAGAAGGACATTGTTCTTCCGTCCTTGTGTCCTCACCCATCGCATCCCTGAGAGTTTGCGCTTTATACATTAAGATGGGTACAAGCCTTGCGGGTGTACCTGTCTGCTACTGTTTCCATTCGGAAGTCTGACTGTGTCTGTCTCTGGTCCAAAACAGGGCCGAGCGGTGTCGTCTGCCACCGTCTTTAGGTGGATCAGGCAGACCGTCATACAGGCCTATGCCCTTAAGGGGCGGGCGCCTCCCTTTCCGGTTGCGGCGCATTCCACCAAGGCAATTGGTGCTTCCTGGGCCTTCTGACATCAAGCGTCGGTTGTACAAGTGTGCAAGGAGGCGACCTGGTCGTCCGTTCATACCTTTTTTAAATTTTATAAGGTTGATGTGGCTGCATCTTCGGATGCTTCCTTCGGCCGCAAAGCATTGCAGGCCGCTGTTTAATGTTGCAACTCCTCCATTGAGGAGCTCTGCTTGTTTGGAGTGAAGTTTTGGTTGTTCCTTTACTACTGCTCCCACCCTTCTGATACTGCTTTGGGACGTCCCACACGTTTACAGTATCCAGCTGTGTCCGTCCATGGACGATAAGAGAAAATAGGATTTTTGTACTCACCGTAAAATCCATTTCTCTGACGTCCATGGACTGACACAGCACCCACCCTTCCTTTTAAGGTTTGTACTGCTTTGTTACGAACTGAGGCTGCTAGCTGCTGGTGGGAGGGTAATGTCTGGAGGGACCGCCCCCCTGGGCGGGGCTATTGAGCTCTGGTTTGTTCTAGAATGTATGTTTCTAACAATCTAACATTCTGCCTAGATCTTCTCCTGCGAGCAGGAACATATACCCACACGTTTACAGTATCCAGCTGTGTCAGTCCATGGACGTCAGAGAAATGGATTTTACGGTGAGTACAAAAATCCTATTTTTAAAGATGCCATGGGCAGAAGGTGTTAGAATCAAGTGATCCAGTCCTGTTGGGCAATCTTCCTCCTGTGCAGGTAGCCCTTAGGTTCCCTATAGTCAGACATAAATGTAGCGGTACTGTTTCACACAGCATATATGAACACTCACATAAACATAGCTCTCGTAACAATAACTGTTCTCTGAAGTTAGTATGCACAATCAAGTTCAACAAAACTGTTAACAAATTAACGTCCACCCCCCCTCCCTGCCCTGCACCGTCCCCAACTGGTGCGGGCGTATTCCCTTAGCTTGTGTGTTCCAACTGGGAAATACTCTATCTTCCAAAGTGCAATAAGGAGGTAGTGTAGCTGATGGGGTCTCTGAGATCTGGAGAAGTCAAGGGATACTTCCCCTCGTTTCCTGCAGAGGGCATCAAACATGCCCCATAGAGAACTCCAGCAAACATGAGAATGATTTCCAGTGGTATATGGGGCAAAGTCTCGCTGCACAGTGCACGTTGCTGGCAGGACCTCTGTATCCCCGGAACGCCTGTGGTCAGTGTGGTCTGAAGTAGTGCGCAGGGTTTCAAAGATATAGTGTGCAGGAATGATTGGACTCCTGTATAGAAAATGCCTGGGGTTTGTGTTTTGTACTCACGTTGGTGCACGATCAGTACCATGTCGCACTAAGGAGTTTGCTGTGTGTGGCACAAGACATTCCACGTCCAGGAGTAGGTAGTTGCAAGTAAAGTTCCGTGCGGCTTCAGGGAACTGTGCGACTATGTGACTTTGGAGAAAAATAGCACTGCAAATGATTGTGCGCGAAATTGGTCATAGTTGTATACCTGGGACTTGGCCAATCGGCTTTCAGGGATGTCGCAGCATTCCAGCCAGAATATCACCTCTTTCGGATCCTCAAAGAAGACAGCACGGCCGTCATGTTCTATTCTGAGGCGGGCAGGGAAAAGCATGGAATACTTGTAGTGTTTGATCCGTAGCCTCCGTGAAGCTCTGGCGGGTGGCGCTGTACCTCCGCTGAAAAGTCAGGGAAAGTTGCTACTTTAATATTTATTATAGGGATATTGCCTTTCTCCCTCGCCATTCTCAGAGCTGCATCCAGGTCCTTATAGTTGAGGAGTTTGGCTATCAATGTACGGGGGGTTGTCTGGCTGGCATGTGGTGTGCTCGCTCCACTGCAAATATGGGGTAGAAGGCTTCTCTCCCATAGGTGTTGTTTAGGAGTTGTTCCAGGAACATGGTGGTGTTCTTACCTTCGGCCCCCTCCGGCAGACCTATAAGGCGTAAATTACATCTACTAAGCCTGTTCTCCATGTCATCCTGTTTAGTGAGGAGTTGGTGTATTTGCTGTTGCATGCAGTCTGAGGATGTTTGTAGGGGTGGAATAGCGTCTTCCACCGTGCTCAGTCTCGTCTCTTTCTCCTTCACCCGGTCTCTGAGCTTTTGGAAGTCCTGCCTGATAAGGGAAATGTCCATCTTTACCTCAATTTGTGCTGTAAGGGAAGTTCTGCATAGGATAATCGCTTCAAGCAATCGGTCAGTATCGCCTGCTGTTCGTTCTCTCCCCCCCCCCCCGCCTTCTTAGGGGCGCCATCTTCCTCCCATGTCTTTCCCTTCTCGTCGGCGGTACTGCTCAAGTTTCGCCGCCGCTGCCTTCTGGGATTTGGTTGGTGACATACTGGGGGCGTCTGGGGTATCGTATCGTGGTTTCCCTAGCTCGTGCAGTTGAATCTATAAGGCAGCAGTGTTGGGGTAGTGCATAGGCCAGGGGTCCGTGTGGATCAAAATGGCCGTGGATCTCTGGGAATAGGCCTAAGCTGCAAGCTTTCCTGAGCGCGGCTGCCGCGTGGGGTCTCACCGGGCCGTCTGATGGCTAAAGGTCTATAAAGTCAAAGGCCAGGAGTGTTGAGGGGCCCCAGGGAGGTTATCTGCGTGAAGCTAGCTGGTGGCAGAGTCGGGACACAGCGTTGACCTGGGGAGCCAGGATGGGCGCGGACCTCCGGGTATAGGCCGAAGCCGCGGACTTGCCTGAATGCGGCCTCCGTGAGGGGGGATCGTCGCTCTGTTCGGGCCGCTGGATGGCTTGAGGTCTGGAGTCTAGGCAGGGTGTGATGAGGGTCCCCAAGCAGATTTCAAAGGTGGATGGCAGGATTTGCGGAGTACAGGATGGGTTAAAACAGGAGTATTAGACGGAGCTCAGGGCATGCACATCCTACTCCATGCTGCGTCAGACCACGCCCCCTGGTGTCTATTGTTTTAGTAGTTTCTCTCAGCAGCCCCCAACAGAACCTTTGAAAATACACTTTCTTTCTCGTACATCACGGGACACAGAGCGACATAGTCATTACTAATGGGTTATATAGATACCGTCAGGTGCTGGCACTGGCAACTTCCAAAACCGGAAGTACCCTCCCCTATATAAGCCCCTCCCATCCGGGAGCACCTCAGTTTTTTTGCCAGTGTCTAAGGTGTTGGCCAAGAAGAAACATGTGTTTTTCACTGAGCTTGCGTACAGGTTCTTTTGGGCCTCAGTAAGCTATTCCGGATCCGACCAAAAAAGCTTCATAGCTAAACGGTCGGTACCCGGGCCTTGCAGAGAAGAGCAAGGTTTTGCCTGTAATGCTTCTCTTAGGAGAGCTGGACCCTGGGATCCAGAGCTCTGGTCATACCCACGACCAAGATGTTTTCTGTGCAGGGTGCTATACAGGTCCAGGGGAGTGGAATCCTTGGGAACCCGGTCCCTGAAGGTTTGATTACAATGCCTGCCGTGATAGGTGAAGTTTGGGCTTTTGTGGACCAAACAAAGTCCTGCGGCGGGGAACAGGTAAGTGGGGGCCCCCAGGAACTTGGTTCTATTGGGGGACCCCCAAGCCTAATTTGTCTTTCTGTCTGTTACCTAATGGTATTCCCGCAAAATTCTGTGCATGCCTGTAACTACTAAAAAAATGTAATAATTTTTAATGGTGGTCAAGAAAAAAAAAAAAAAAACATTTTTTTATATATATTTAATATATTAGACTGCGGTACCTGTGTTTGTCCACTAGAGGCCGCTGTGGAATGTTTTCTTGTCATGTGGACTAGCTTCTTCTCAGCAGAGCAAAGTCCAGGCAGATGGTGAGTTCTCTTATAGGAAACTGCTTCCTCTGCCATGTTGCAGTGCTCGTCCATCCCCCGGCCTGCGGCAAAGAGGGGCCCTGGCTCCTGTCCCTTGTTACCATATTTAAAATTAGCGCCGAAGGCGCACGTGCCCGCGCGCACGCGCCTCTATATATAGAGGTGAGCCGGGAAAGGGGGCGGAGCCTGGGGGATGACGCTCTGTGCGCGCCGCAGCGCTTCTGCGCATTTGCGGGCGTCCCAGCAGTTTAAAAAAACCACAATATTGTAGTGAGCTGGCTATGAAGTACAGAGACAGAGCTGGCAACATTTAAAGGCATACAGCAAGCGGTTGATACAGGCATCCCCTAGAAAGGCACATTAGTAGACACCAACTGTGATATAGCAGCAATTGTGCTAGACTATTCTCAGTAAAAGTGGTGTATTACGGCTGGAATACCTCAGCTTTAGGCTTAGGAATATGCCGTCCAGAAGCTCCGGAACTGAATCTTCCAGGAAGCGAAGGGGGTCTCATCGGGCTCGGAGGATCTTGGGCATACTCCTGCTGCACCAGTCTCCCCTGAAGTTCAGAGGTAAGTGACCGTAGAGACCCCGCAGGGGTACTTGGTACTGTGGCTGTCCTCAGTCACCTGCTCCTGTGTATGTAACAGAGGAGGTTTTTTCCTCAGCTCTGGGAGGATTAGAGAGAGATTGTCAACATTTATCGCTGCATCCCTGTCAGGGAAAGCACGCCCGATCTCCGTCTCCTCCTTCAGAGTGCCTGTTAGCAGAGCAACAGTCCCATACAGGGATCGACCTGCCTGAAGGGGATCAGGATAAGGTTGATTCTGTTATAGAGGAATCAACAGTGGGGGAACCTTTTCTCAGCATCTCAAGCTGAAAGATTATGGGTTCAGTCTCTAACATGGTCCGATCAGCATTTAAAAATGCACCTTGCGGAACCATCAACCACTACTGTATCCTCGTTGGGGTCGCTAGAAGCCCCCAGACTGTTTGTTCTTTTCCACTTCACCCTTTACTGAAAGGGCTCATTTACCAGGATTGGGAACGTCCTGAGAAAATATTTATTCCCCCAAGAGATTTCCGGTGGTCTATCCCATGGAGGATAAGTTCATCAAAAAAAAAAAAAATGGAAGGTCCCTACAATGGACGCAGCCATCTCTTGTATGTATAAATCACTGACATGTCCAGTGGATAATGTCCAAATGTTCAAGAACCCAATAGATAAAAGATTGGAGTCCTTATGAAAATCTGCTTGGTGATACAACCAGCAGTAGCAGCTATTGGGGTCTGCTAAGCAGTGAAGGATCAGTTGAAACAGGTCTTGAGGGACTTGACAGATCAGCAGGCTTTGCCCTAGCTGATCTACCTAGAGCCTTAGGCTTTGCGGTTGACGCCATAGAGGATTCAGTCCATCAGGCCTCCCGCCTTACGCGGTCTATAGTACATATGCGTAGGCTCCTATGGCTCAAAAACTGGTCTGCTGAAGCTCCCTGTAAAGAATGGCTGGTTAGCGTCCCATTTCATGGTGAATGCTTATTCAGGGAAAACCTGGACAAATATATCCAGAAAATTTCCAGCGGTAAAAATACGCTCTTGCCGGTTAAAAGCAGAGTTAGAGGTCCCTCTTTAAGAGGCCTGCTTCTCCAGTCCCTGGGGCATCGGCTGTGTAACAGTTCCGACGGCCTCCTCGGTCAAATCCCGGGGGTAAAAAACAGGGACAGTAGCAGGGTAATGAGAAACCCTGGGTCAGGGGAGGTACAAAACCTCCCCCAAAGTTAAATTCATGAAGCCCCCACTCAGTCGGGTGGGGGGAGGACTCCAGTTGTTCGCAAGAGACCTGGCGGGACACGATCAAGACAGATAGGTGCTCTCCGCAGTAGGTTTGGGATACAGTTTGGAGTTAAAAGACTCTCCTCCTTCCCATTTTTGAGGTCAAACGTGCCAAGGGATCCCCGGAAGAGAGAGTCCCTCCTGTTGGCACTAGAACAACTATTGCTCCAAGGAGTAATTATGGAGGTTCCCCTGGAAGAATGAGGGTTCGGGTTTTACTCAAACCTCTTTACAGTCCCGAAGCAAACGCGGACGGGAGGCCCATATTAATTCTAAAAGGGCTATACAAATTCCTGTATATCAGGACTTTCCGATGGAGTCGATCCGATCGGTGGCCACTGCCCTACAAGGGGAGGATTGGTTAGCCACGATCGACATCAAAGATGCTTATTTGCACATTCCCATCTTTCCAGTCCACCAAAAATTTCTACGCTTTGCAGTAGAAGGGCGCCATTTTCAGTTCAGAGCCTTACCCTTCGGTTTGGCCACAGCACCACGAGTGTTTACAAAAATTCTGGCCCTTTATTGGCCAATCTAAGAACACAAGGTGTAATGATAATGGCATATCTGGATGACTTGTTGCTGATAGACCACTCAGTGAAAAAACTAGACGTGGTCGTTCACAAGACGATCAAGTATCTGGAATCTCACGGTTGGATTATCAACCGAGACAAGTCAGCCCTAAAAACCAGTCAAAAGTCTGGAATACTTGGGGCTAAGGTTGGATTCAGGCCAGAGAAAAATATTCTTGCCTCGAGGAAAGGTGTTGTCTTTGAAAGATTTGATCCACTTAGTGGGTACAAAAAAGACAGCCGTCCATACGCCTGTATATGAGGCTGCTGGGAAAAATGGTGGCATCATTCGAAGCAGTACCCTACGGTCAATTCCATTCAAGGAATTTGCAAGGGGCCATACTGTCAGCCTGGAACAAAAAAGTTCAGGCCCTAGACTTACAATGTCCTTGTCCCCTTCCGTTCGCAAGAGCCTCCGTTGGTGGTTGGTTCCCCAGAATCTGGAAAAAAGGAAATCCTTCAGTCCGATTTCTTGGAAGGTGGTCACTACAGATGTCAGCCTTATAGGCTGGGGAGCAGTACTGGAGCAATAGTCTCTCCAGGGCAGATGGTCGGATGCAGAAAAGGCCCTGCCCATCAATCTCTTAGAGATACGAGCAGCCCGGTATGCCCTAGTAGCATGGACATCCAAACTCCAAGGGTCCCCTGTCAGAATGCAATCAGACAATGCCACAGCAGTGGCATATATCAATCATCAGGGGGGCACCAGGAGTCGTGCAGCCCAGAGGGAAGTAAATTACATCCTGAAATGGGCAGAAAAATATGTCCCAGCCATATCTGCGGTATTCATTCCAGGAGTGGAGAATTGGAAGGCGGACTTTCTAAGTCGCCAGCAATTAGGCCCAGAGGAAGGGTCCCTTCACCCCGAGGTTTTCTGGACAATATGTCAGCGGTGGGGAACATCGGATGTAGATCTTCTAGCATCCAGATTCAACGCAAAGGGGGACAGGTTTGTCTCTCGGACAAGGGATCCCCTAGCTTGCGGCTCGGATGCCCTAGTGTTCCCTTGGGATCAGTTCAAGCTGATATATGCATTCACACCGCCACAATGGTTACCTCGATTACTCCGCAGAATCAGGGTAGAAAAGAAACCAGTGATTCCGGTGGCTCCAGCGTGGCCCCGAAGAGCGTGGTACGCGGAGATTGTAAAATTTCAGTGGGGAGTCCTTGGACTCTCCCACGTCGTCCGGCTTTCGCAAGGACCGATATACCACCCTTCCTTACCAGCCCTAGGTTTGACGGCCTGGCTATTGAAGCCCACATTCTAAAAAAGAGAGGGCTCTCTAATGCGGTGGTATCTACCATGATCAATGCCAGGAAGCCGGTATCCAGGCAGATCTATGGTGGTGTGAGGCCAAGAAATGGCATCCACATAAGTACGTAATAGGTAGGATTCTGGACTTCCTACAGTGGGCTGTAGATAGGAAGCTTGCCTTGAGTACTATCAAGGGTCAGATTTCGGCCTTGTCAATATTTTTTCAAAGGCCCTTGGCTTCGTATTCACTAGTCAAAGCCTTTATACAAGGAGTGATGCGTATTAGTCCTCCGGTTAATATTCCCATATGTCCATGGGATCTAAACTTGGTTCTGTCGGTTCTACAGAAACAACCATTTGAACCATTACAGCATATTTCCTTGGTGCTTCTCACCAGGAAATTGATTTTTCTAGTAGCCATTTGTTCGGCTAAAAGAGTATCGGAATTAGCAGCTATGTCCTGTAAGGAGCCATATCTGGTTATCCATAAGGACAGAGTAGTGTTACGTCCTCATCCAGCCTTTCTTCCTAAGGTGGTATCGAGGTTTCATTTGAACCAAGATGTGGTTCTTCCTCCTTTTTTCCCCAAACCTACTTCGGTAGAGGAAAAGTTATTGCATTCTTTGGATGTAGTAAGAGCAGTTAAAGCTTATCTAAAAGCCACTGCTCAGATTCGCAGAACGGATACTTTGTTTATTCTGCCGGAAGGCCCCAGAAAGGGTCAGGCAGCGTCAAAATCTACTTTAGCCAAGTGGATTCGACAGGTCATTATGCAAGCTTATGGCTTGAGAAGGAGACCGCCTCCGTTCAAAGTTAGAGCGCACTCCACGAGAGCAGTTGGAACTTCATGGGCAGTGCATCACCAGGCCTCCCTGGCTCAAATCTGTAAGGCCGCAACATGGTCTTCGGTACACACGTTTACTAGGTCCTACCAGGTGGACGTTAGAAGTCAGGAGGATGTCGCCTTTGGGCGCAGTGTGTTGCAGGCCGCAAAAGATCCTCATGTCTGATAGCGCTCAGCTTATATATGGTGTATCCCCCCCCCCTCATTTGGCATTGCTTTAGGACATCCCATTAGTAATGACTATGTCGCTCTGTGTCCCGTGATGTACGAGAAAGAAAATAGGATTTTTATAACAGCTTACCTGTAAAATCCTTTTCTTGGAGTACATCACGGGACACAGAGCTCCCACCCCTCTTTAGGGACACTTATTGCTTTGCTACAAAACTGAGGTGCTCCCGGATGGGAGGGGCTTATATAGGGGAGGGTACTTCCGGTTTTGGAAGTTGCCAGTGCCAGCACCTGACGGTATCTATATAACCCATTAGTAATGACTATGTCGCTCTGTGTCCCGTGATGTACTCCAAGAAAAGGATTTTACAGGTAAGCTGTTATAAAAATCCTATTGTTTTGGATACTCTCTTGCATCTAAGCCAGGGATGTCCAAACTTTTTTCAAAGAGGGCCAGATTTCATGAAGTGAACATACGCGAGGGCCGACCATTTTGCCTGACATACTTTGAACCATTAAAATTTGGTCTAAGTGTGTTTGTTCGAGTACTAATACACTGCCCAACAAGAATTCTCTTTCCTTTGTGGCTGTGTGTGAGTAAAAAGAGATGAGCTCAGGCGTATAATTTGGATATACCGTATTTATTGGCGTATAACACGCACCTTCACTTTAAGAGGGAAGTTTCAGGAAAAAAACTAAAATTTTAAATAAATAACTGAAGCAAAATAAGGGTCAGTGCCCATCTGCAGCCTCAAGTGCCCATATGCAGCACCCACCGTTGCCATCAGTGCAGCCTGATTGATGCCCATCCGTCTGCAGCCTCAGAGGGGACCGGGATGGGGGCGAGATGAGCGGCAAATTTTACCTACAGGAGTATCTCCTGTTTACACAGCGGCCTCTTTAATCGAAAGTCCCACCTCCTTTGATGGACAGAATAGTCGTCAAATGGCAGTGCCGGAGACGGGACTTCCTATTACGGAGACTGCCCGTAAACAGGAAATTCTCCTCCTGTATGTACGGCACTCGTCCCGCCTCCTCCCTGTCCCCTCCAAGGCAGCCAGCATATATATCTCTTGTGGCTCCGGCACTGGGAGATCGTCGGAGGCCACAAAATATGTATATGTCCAGATAACCAGGCAGGCCGTTCAAAACCGGAACGCGTGCGCGATTGGCCCGCGGGCCAGACTTTGGACATGCCTGATCTAAGCCATTGTGAGCCCCTGGAACACAAAATACAGTTGCAAAGGTGATTTGTTTTACCTCATGCATTCAGCTCAAAGAATATGATGGCATTCATTGATAAACATTTTCAAGTCACCTCTTTTGAATCGGGTCTTGTATTTTAGCTAGGGTTGTCCCGATACCGATACTAGTATCGGTATCGGGACCGATACTGAGCATTTGTGCGAGTACTTGTACTCGCACAAATGCTCCCGATGCCTTTACCGATACCTTAGATGTGCGGAGTCAGCGGGCGGAGAGTGGAGAGCAGAGTGGAGAGCAGAGCGGGCGGAGAGCGAGTCCTCAGCGTGTAAGTAAACTTTAGTAAAGTAAACCGTTGAACTGTAACATGTCTTTCTCATCATCCAAAACAGCAGCCTGTGTTCTGCAGCTTCTGCTGTTCAGTAGGTGACTCGATGCTGGGAGGGAGTTTTGATCAGCAGCACTGAGAACGGCCCAGGGGAAGGGGAGGGGCTCCTGCCTTTCTCTGGTGAATAATTAAGAACTGTTAGGAAGGAGGGCAGGATGTGAGCTCAGAGAGAGAGAGAGAGTGCAACAATATCGCCTTCTTTCCCTGGAATCACCTGAACTGCAGTGCCACCCGCTGTCAGCTCTTCTATATTGCAAGTACTATAGTGCTTAATAATCAGTAATCCAGTCTTTTTTAACTTGTTGATGTGAAAAATGAGAGGTTCCTCAAGAGGTTACCGGAGGTTTCTTCAGCAGTGATCAATGTTTCCATTTCCAACTCACAGATAATAAAATAGTGACCCTAATGAATGTATTCGTTATCTGTAAGGCAGGCATTCTTCTCACTGACCACCAATGTAAGGAACATTCTTCTTACTGATCACCAATGTAAGGAGCATTCTTCCCACTGACCACCAATGTTAGGGGCATTCTTCCCACTGACCACCAATGTTAGGGGCATTCTTCCCACTGACCACCAATGTAAGGGGCATTCTTCCCACTGACCACCAATGTAAGGGGCATTCTTCCCACTGACCACCAATGTAAGGAACATTCTTCTTACTGATCACCAATGTAAGGAGCATATGCTGACTCAGTACCATCTATCACTGCCATCTATAAGTGCCAGCCACCTGCCATCTATTAGTGCCAGTGCCGTCTATCAGTGCCAGCCCCCTGTTAGTGCCAGCCATATGTCGGTGCCAGTCATAAGTGCCCGCCACCTGTCAGTACTCATCACTGCTGCATATCCGTGCCACCTAATCATATCAGTGCTCATCAGTGCTGCTTAATCAGTGCCGCCTATCAGTGCTGCATAGCAGTGCCACCTAATCTGTATTGTGCTTTAAAACTGTCACCTGACATTATAAAAAAGTATCGGTAATCGGTATCGGCAAGTACTTGGAAAAAAAGTATCGGTACTTGTACTCGGTCTTAAAGTGGTATCGGGACAACCCTAATTTTAGCCATTGTTATATATATATATTTTTTTCTTATTCCTATTTCCTCCTCCATTGGATTTATTTGGTTTTCAGAATCAAGTATCTTCCATAGGGGAGTGCAGAGAGCTATGAGAGTGTACAGTGCAGTAGCCCACACCAACCAATCATATTTCAGCTTACTGTTGTCAGATCATTTAAAGCACATCAAACTGTTTGCTGTAGGGTATTGCACTTCAAAGATGTTTTTGTTTTTATACCGCGTCATTATTTTTCAAAAAGATTTACTTTAGATTAAAAAGGAATTTTTCTGCTTGTATAACAAATTCAGACTACGATTTGTTTTTAATTTTAGACTGAATCTTCATACATTCTGGTCACAAAGAACACCGCTACAACAGCAGCTTCACCACCAAGCTATGCATGTGAAATCACAGCATCAGAGCAGAGGTAATACAGAAATATGTTTTTGGTTCTAAAAATGTTTTTTTTTTTTTTTTTTTTTTTTTTATTGCATTTACAAGCAGGTTTATACTTACCTGACAATTATATACAATCCAGCGCTCAAATGGTGGCAAAAATGATGAAATGTAACTTGGTGATCAAATAAAAATGATAATTTATTGATTAAAATGCATGCTGAAAATTGATTAATGTATTTGATCGGATGAAATCAAAAATACAAAGTACAATAACCTTCAAACGGGGATCAGACAAAAATCTTGATCAGTATTGAAGCATTAAAAAACGCATAACAACCAACACCGCCAGCCAAAGGGTTAAGATGTGCAAGTGTGCTGAATAAATCTGGTTGTGATGACCAGTTGGATGGAATGAGCTTGGTGTTGATCAAAGTAACTGGATGTAACTTGCACTATCCTTGCCGTCAGTAGAGATTTAAACCTGTATCCGTAGATGCAGTCTTTCACAGCCTATGGCTGGATGGAAATGCAAAAGCCGTGGAGACCAGGAAGACCAAAAAGAGATGACATTCTCTGCAAGTACCTGTACCGCAATCAGACCAGCTGTGCAGGCAGGCAGGAGATGGAATGATCAGCGGCTCTATGCGGCTATGTAGCTGTTGCGCTCTCCAACTGGCGGCCGGAAGAAACACCAAGACGGGGGCAAGGAGCAGGAGGGATGTGCAGACTTGGCTGGCGGGATGGTGGGCTCCTGTAGTGTCGGAGAGTCCTCACACTAACATGTTTCGCGCACATGCGCTTTGTCAAAGCCTTTGTTACTTTGATCAACACCAAGCTCATTCCATCCAACTGGTCATCACAACCAGATTTATTCAGCACACTTGCACATCTTAACCCTTTGGCTGGCGGTGTTGGTTGTTATGCGTTTTTTAATGCTTCAATACTGATCAAGATTTTTGTCTGATCCCAGTTTGAAGGTTATTGTACTTTGTATTTTTGATTCCATCCGATCAAATACATTAATCAATTTTCAGCATGCATTTTAATCAATAAATTATCATTTTTATTTGATCACCAAGTTACATTTCATCATTTTTGCCACCATTTGAGCGCTGGATTGTATATAATTGTTTCGAGATTGCCTTGTTCCGGAGGTTGCCAGCTGCACTGGGGGCAAGTTTTTTAAGACTTCTATTCATATGACATTACGTTTTACATATTGCTGCCGGTTTTAGCGCTACAAGACTCTTTGTTTTTGTTATACTTACCTGAACCTCCCCTTCCTGGGTCCCAAGCCAGTGCTTCTGGCTCCTCTTCTCTGGTGAGTGCCCCATAGGGAAGACGCTTCTTATGGGGGGGCACTCATGCGGTGTAAGGCTAGCGCCCGAGCCTCGCTGTCTGCAATCTTGTCCCTGGCTTTGATTAACAGCAGTAAAAGGCAATGGCTCACCAGGAAGTGAAGAGAAAACTGCTGCAGAAAGGCACAATGGTAGATGAAATGAAGACTATGTGAGTGGGTGGGGGGAGAAATACTACTAAATGCATTGAGGTAAAAATTATTTAGGCTTTAGAACCATTTTAAGGTTTCTCCAACATCCACTGAGGGATACAGGAATTCTGAAACATTCAGGTTATACTGCTGCGTAGAGGAGACTGGGTCTCTGGCAAACAAAATTATAAGCCAGCCCCTGTATAACCATTTCTATACCCAGCTATTGTCTCCTAGGCGGTTGTGTGTTTTTTTATTTTTTTTTTTGCTTTTACAATTTTGCTGTTAGACTACTAACTTCATAGTTACTTAGCTAGTCGGTTTGAAAAAAGACACAAGTCCATCCAGTTCAACCAAAAAAAAAAAAAAACCCTACAATCCCATATACACAATCCTTCACCCACAGTTGATCCAGAGGAAGGCAAGAAACCCCCAGCAAAGCATGAGCCAATTTGCTACAGCAGGGGGAAAAATATCCTTCCTGATCCCCTGAGAGGCAATCGGATTTTCCCTGGATCAAGTTTACCTATACATGCGTGTCCCCTAGTTACAAACATCCGACTTACAAATGACTCCTACTTACAAATGAAGGGAGACAACAGGAAGCGAGAGGAAATCTACCCCTAGGAAGGGGAATTCACTCCTGTAAGAGTTATTATGGGAAAAAAAGTACCTCCACTGATGCTTTATCACCAAGGCTTGTTTCCACAACATCCCACAATTTTCAAAATCCAATTGTCACAGGGCCAGAAAGTGAGGTGAAATCTTCCGAACAGGGGCACAGACAGCACACTCACGCCAGGCCTGCCTTCTCAGTTTAGACATTCACAAGGCGTTTGACAGCGTGAACTGGTCGTATTTAAACTATCTTCTTCCCAGATTTGGAATCTCAGATAAATTGCTACAGGGCTTTAATGCATTATACTATTCCCCTCAAACAAGCATTAGAATCCCCGGAAACAACTCAGAATTCTTCCCACTGGGCAGAGGAACAAGGCAGGGCTGCCCATTACCCCCACTCCTATTTGCGTTAGCGATCAAACCTTTAGCCCATGCCATAAGAAACATGGACATCAAAGGATATTCCAAAGATCAGAATGAATTCAAAATTAGTTTATATGCAGACGATTCTCTCATATTCCTCACAGAACCTGTCACCTCTATCCCTATACTCCTTAAAGAACTCCACACATTCCATGACATCTCTGGCCTTAAGATCAACGTAAATAAATGTTCGGCCCTACCGATCAATTTCCCCTAGAACATGCAGAATATATTACTAAACAATTTCTTATTCATGTGGTGCCCACTATCTTTTAAATATTTAGGTATCCATGTCACATCTTCCCACAAATTCTTATATAAAACAAACTACCTCCCTCTTTTTACACACATTAGTACCCTCCTTAAATCGTGGTCCTCCTACCACATATTTCTCGGCAGGATATGTGCTATAAAGATGAATATCATCCCCAAACTTCTATATTACTTTCGTACCCTCCCCATTAACATCTCAATCTAAATTGGACTCTCTCCAAGGGATACTCAATAAATTTATATGGGCAGAAAAACCCCCCAGATGTAGTTATCAGTGTTGTTCATCTTACGTTAAAGTAATTAGTTACAGTTACAAATTTACACACGCCCAGATTTATATATATCTCTGGGTTTTATACATTATATAGGCGCTGCATTTTTTTTAATTTCATTATCTACTTTGCGATTTGTCTATTTGCTGATGCTAGCAGCCATTCTTTTATTTGTTCACTCAGTAGCGCATACTTTATTTTTTACAGTTACAAATTACTTCTTCCAAAAAGTAATCGAGTTAGTAACTCAGTTACTACATTGAAAAAGTAATTAGTTACTCAGCAAGGTAACTATATTGGTTATATATACACGGGGGCGGGCCGGTAAAAGGATGATATATGTAATTTTTTCAGTGTATAAAAATAATAGGAGGGATAACAATAAATAATATGGGTAATGTGCCCAATGCCTCACTGTTTGCCCAATGCCTCACTGTTTGCCCAATGCCTCACTGTTTGCCCAATGCCTCACTGTTTGCCCAATGCCTCACTGTGCCCGTGCTTCAATCACTGTGCCCGACTGCCCGTAGCCCCGTACCTGTGAAACTAGTCAGCTCTAACCAGAATTTTGTGACTTGCTGTGCTGTATTTGGATTTTTGAAGATTTTACATAATAAAGGCTTTTTATTGGAGTGCTGCTGTCCAGAAGACTTGATCTTTTGTTTTGCCCGTAGCCCCGTACCTGATCGGCGGCGTCCCGGCGGCCATTCCAGTATTCAAAAGCCACGCTGCCTCCTCGTCTGTGATAGGCGGAACACTCAATTTCCCAGCATTCAGTGTTCCGCCTATTACGGACATCCGCTCATCCTCATAACACAGACGAGGATGAGCGGATGTCCGTGATAGGCTGAACACTGCCTGCTGTGAAATTGAGTGTTCCGCCTATCACAGACGACGGCTGTGGCGAGTAGATGTAATTGGGGTAACGCCGCCCAAGTAATGGGAACGGTGTTGCCAATAGGGGAAGAGTAATCCGTTGGATTACTCGTTACCCCAAAAAGTGGCTGCGTTACATAACGCCGTTTATTTAAACGCCGTTAGTTACAACACTGGTAGTTATGCTCTGCTACATAGACCACAATCCAAAGGTGGTCTGGGTCTTCTGAACATTTGGCATTATTTTCTTGCTGCTAGACTCCCTCAACTGTCCCAATGGTTCTCTCCTTGCCAGGATATACCCTGGAAAAGGTTTGAATCCACTTCTATCCTCCCATATCACCTTCAAGGTATTTTATGGTCTAATTGTTTTATACCGTAACCTCCTTAAGCACAACACGATAGTGGCTCATTTTTCTCTTTTCGTCCATGGACGGACACAGCTCCTTCAATCTTGACTGTTAGGGTATGTTCCTTCTATTAGGAGAGGACTAGGCAGAACATGTTAGATATTCATACATGTTATTTAAACAGAGTTGAAACAGCCCCGCCCAGGGGGCGGGCCCTCTGAACATAACCCTCCACCCTGCAGCCTCAGTTTTTTTTTCTGCCTAGTAGCGGAGACGGACCTGGCTCCCTTTGGGCCCAGGGCCCTGAAGAAATTTTTTCTTTTATTTTTTTGAATCTTCGATCAACTGCCTCCTGGGCATGATGGGCAGGATATAAAGGTCCTTGTAGTCCCCCCAGTCCGGCCATCGAGCGTGAGCAGAACCTTAGCTACGCGCGGGGTCGGGCACGACATACCCCATGGCTCCAGGGGTGGCCGGTGAGCTATGCTCCAGGGTTCACATATGACCGAGCGGCTTGCTGTCTCAGTCACAGTGGACCGGGCCGACAGCTACTCCGTACTGCTCAGTTGTAGGTCTGTCAGGAATGCACCAGCGGGGGGGGGGTGTAATTTGTTTTGGGGGCTGTGCATTGCATTGTAATTTCCATTGGCGGCCATTTTGCCGTGGCCGCGCTAGGATGCCTTGCGGGGCGGCCATTTTCTTGTGGTCCGCGCCCTTTCTCTGAGGCACTCGGCGGCCATTTTGGAGTGGGTTTTGGCCTCTAGTGTTGGCTGGCTTCCTGAACGGCGCGATTTACCTCACACAGTTCCTCAGGCACACACGGTGTGCGGATAGAGAGTGGGCAGCGGCGCCGAGCGGTCTCTGGCTAGGCGATGAGTCCCCTGGGTATTCCCCCACCTCGGTCAGTGCAGCAAGGAGGGTGGACTGTAATTTTTGTCAGGTATCTTGACTGGGTTCCTAAGGGCTGTCAGTGGGCAATATGGAGTCAGAAGCTGGCGTTTTTTCGCCAGACATTCCAGAGGCAGCAACCGGTGCCCCTGCACCTGCTATTCCCCTGGACGCTTTGTCGGCAGTCCTGGAGTCATTTGTTGCCAGGGTGGAAGCAGCGTGCGAGCGTAAAGGGTGTACTAAGCGCCCCTTTTCCACGCCAGCACCTGGGGAATGTTCTGACTCAGACTCGGGCCTGGCTGCGGCTCAGGACCCCGGTTCTGCTGTGTCAGAAGATGCGGACCAGGACCTTCCCTGTGAGGAGGACCCCTTGTCCGGGTCAGCTCAGGACAGGGCACTTGTGAGTGCACTCATCAATGCTGTGAGGGACACTCTCAAGCTGGAAGATACAGCTGGGACTTCCACAGCAGGGTCTGTCCCTTTTGGGTTGCACAAGGTTTTTCCTTATGTTGATTTCCTTCGACAAGTTCATAAAGAATGGGAATGGCCGCAGTGGCCCTTTGCGGTCCCTCAGCGCATGGGGGTCCGTTACCCTTTTGAAGAGAGCCTTTTGAAAAAATGGGCTTCTCCGGTGGTTCCCCGGTCTCTCCGTTGAATAAAGTAACCACTATTCCGGTGGAGGGGACCCCTGCTTTTAAGGACCCTACTGATAGGAGGTCCAAAGCGGTGAGCCACTCTGTTCACCATGCTGGGGTCAGCATTGCGGCCTATATTGGCGGCTACCTTAGTGTCCCAGACACTTACGGAGTGGACAAAAATTTTGCACCAGACTGTGGAGGAGCACCAGCTTCCTCCAGTATGCGTGTCACTGGCTGAACAGTTGGTACAAGGACTTGTGTACGTCTGTGATGCTACCCTGGATGCAGCCCCTTTGATTTCCAGAGCCTCAGCATCTGCGGTGGTACTGCGCCACCAAATATGGCTAAAATGCTGGTCTACTGACAAAGCTTCTAAGAAAACTCTGGCAGAGTTGCCTTTCAAGGGTGGGAGGCTTTTTGGTGCCTCACTGGACGACATCATTAAGGATGTCACTGGAGGTAAGAGCACACGTCTCCCTCAGTCCACTAAAGGGAAGGAGCCGCGCCGTAAGCCGGGGCCCTCCTTTGACACACAGACGCAGTATTTTCGTCAGTCAGGACCTGCCGGCAGACCCTCCTGTGCGGACAAAGTTCCAGCTGGGGGACAGAAGCATCCCTGGGTGCGTAAGCCCGCCAAGCCAACAAACCAGCTACCGCATGAAGTTTTGCCCCCGCCCGACTTCAGGGTGGGGGGACAGCTTCGCGGGTTTGCAGCTCGGTGGACCTCCCTGCTCTCCGACCAGTGGGTCTGCGAGGTGGTCACCTCGGGGTACAAGTGGAGTTCCTTTCTTGTCCACCAAACAGATTTTTTCCTTCAAATCTGCCTCTCCTTCCGGCTCGTTGTGCTGCCCTCCAGGGGGCACTGCAAGACTTGTTGAGATGCGGGGTGGTCATAAATGTACCACCACAGGACAGGTTTCAAGGTTTTTACTTGAATCTTTTTGTGGTCCCAAAGAAGGACGGAGTTCGTCCAATCTTGGACCTCAAGGCCCTCAATGCCTTCATAAGGATTCAAAAATTCCGGAGGGAATCGATTCATTTGGTGGTAGCTGCACTTCATCCAGGGGACTTCCTGGCGTCCTTGGATATCAAGGACGCATACTTGCATGTTCCCATCTGCGTCAGGCATCAGAGGTTCTTGCGCTTTGCGATCGGCGAAGACCACTATCAGTTTGTGGCTCTTCCCTTTGGCCTAGCATCGGCACCAAGAGTTTTCACCAAGGTGCTCGCCCCAATTCTAGCTTTGCTGAAACAGCGCAGCATTGCTATCGTAGGCTACTTGGACGACCTTCTTCTGAGAGCTGCTTCAAGCTCAGAATTAGAGGAGGATGTGCCTATAGTCAGCCAGACCCTACGGGAGTTTGATTGGATACTGAACCTCCAGAAGTCGGTGTTAGTACCGACCCAGTGTCTAGAGTACCTGGGGCTGATTCTGGACTCCTCGGAGGCCAGAATCTTCCTTCCCTTAAAGAAGTTGCAGACACTCCAGTCGGCAGTCAGGTTGTTGACTTCCCGCAAATGGTCGTCTCTCCGTTTCTGCATGCGAGTTTTGGGCCCTTTTGGTAGCCTCTTTTGAGGCAGTACCATATGCCCAATTTCACACTCAGTTCTTGCAGAAGGAGATTCTCTCCAAATGGAACAAATCTCCGTTGTCTCTGGATTGTCAGGTCTTCTCTGAGTTGGTGGATGAGATCCCCGGCTCTTCGGTCTGGGAAGTCCTTCCTCCCTTTTCATTGGTGGACGGTGATCACGACGGACGCCAGCCTGACCGGTTGGGGGGGAGTCTAGGGGGTTCAGGCGGCTCAGGGCCGCTGGTCCCTGACCAAATCCCAACTGTCGATCAATGTTCTGGAACTCCGGGCGATCAGGCTGTGCCTTTCCAAGTGGTCTCGGAGACTGCAGGGGCATCCAGTCAGACAACGCCACGGCTGTGGCGTACGTCAACCATCAAGGAGGAACAAGAAGTTCAGCTGCAGTGTCGGGAGTCGCTCACATCCTACGGTGGGCAGAAAGGAGCGTGCCGGCCCTATCAGCAGTTTACATCCCAGGCGTGGAAAACTGGCAGGCAGACTATCTGAGTCGCCAGATGCTGGACCACGGGGAATGGTCGTTACATCCGGAGGTTTTTCAACTCCTTTGCCGGAGATGGGGCACGCCGGACGTGGATCTGCTGGCCTCTCGACTCAATCGCAAGGGGTCTGCCCAGAGATCCCTGGGCAGACGCATCAGATGCGTTGGTGGCCCTGTGGAGTCAGTATCTGTTAATTTATGCCTTTCCCCCACTGAAGTTGCTTCCTCGTCTACTCCGCAGGGTAGAGACCGAGGGAATTCTGGTGATTCTTATCGCCCCAGATTGGCCCAGGCGTTCCTGGTAAGCTGACCTTGTGCGGCTGGTGGCGGATGTGCCCTGGCGACTACCAATGAGGGAGGACCTTCTCTCGCAAGGTCCCATTCTTCATCTTGATTTACAGTCGCTGGCTTTAACGGCGTGGCTATTGAAAGCCAGGTACTGAGGGACCGGGGCCTGTCAGATTCGGTCATTTCAACTATGTTGAGAGCACGAAAATCTTCTAGGAAGATCTACCATCGCACATGGAGAGCCTACATCTGTGTGAGGAGATGGAATGGCGTCCACGGACTTATTCGGTTTCCAGGATCCTGCTGTTTTTACAGCGCGGAGTAGATCAGAAACTTGCCTTAAGCACCATTAAGGGGCAGATTTCAGCCTTAGCTGTTTTCTTTCAGCGACCCCTGGTGGCTCATTCACTAGCAAGTACGTTTGTGCAAGGGGTTCGACATGTGGCTCCTCCGGTGCGCCCACCACTACCTCCGTGGGATTTGCTCTCTGCGCTTCAGAAACCTCCTTTTGAGGACATTAGGGAAATTCCTCTTTTGACACTCTCTCAGAAGGTAGCCTTCCTGGTAGCCATCACATCCGTTAGGAGGGTTTCTGAATTGGCGGCCTTGTCTTGCAAGTCCCTGTATTTGGTCCTCCATAAGGACAAAGCAGTGCTACGCCCGCAGCCTTCTCTTCTTCCAAAAGTGGTTTCGGCCTTTCACCTGAATGAGGACATTGTGCTTCCAACCTTGTGTCCTCGGCCATCGCATGCCAAGGAGGTAGCGTTACATTCCTTGGATGTGGTACGTGCCCTGCGGGTGTACCTGTCTGCCACGGCTCCGTTCTGGAGGTCTGACTCACTGTTTGTGTCTGGCAGAAGGGCCTGGCGGTTTCGTCGGCCACCATTTCTCGGTGGATCAAGCAGACTGTCATTCAGGCCTATGCCCTTAAAGGGCGGGCGCCTCCCTTTCCCGTTACGGCGCATTCAACCAGGGCTATTGGTGCCTCTTGGGCTTTCCGACATCAAGCGTCTAAATCTCAAGTGTGTAAGGCGGCGACCTGGTCATCCGTTCACACCTTTTCAAAATTTTACAAGGTTGATGTGAGTGCATCTTCAGATGCTAGCTTCGGCCGCAAAGTTTTGCAGGCAGCTGTTTGAGGTTGCGACTCCTCTGTTGAGGAGCTCTGCCTGTTTGGGGTGTAACTGGTTTCTTTTGATTGCTGTGCCCACCCCTCGTCTTTTTGACACTGCTTTGGGACGTCCCAACAGTCAAGATTGAAGGAGCGGTGTCCGTCCATGGACGAAAAGAGAAAATAGGATTTTTTGTACTCACCGTAAAATCCTTTTCTCTGTCGTTAATGGACGGACACAGCACACAACCCTCTTTTTTTTGGCTTGTACTGCTTTTCTACGAACTGAGGCTGCTGGCTGCAGGGTTGGAGGGTTATGTTCAGAGGGACCGACCCCTGGGCGGGGCTGTTTCAACTCTGTTTAAATAACATGTATGCATATCTAACATGTTCTGCCTAGTCCTCTCCTAATAGACGGAACATACCCCAACAGCCAAGATTGAAAGAACGGTGTCCGTCCATGGACGTCAGAGAAAAGGATTTTATGGCGAGTACAAAAAAACGATTTTTTCAACTTTGGCTTAAAATACAGGTCACCTTTTGGCCTCTCGTCAGCTACCTCACTAGCATCCTTCCCAGGTGATCTCAGGTTTAGTCTAGCCCAGGGGTCTCCAAACTTTTCAATCTAAGGGCCTGTTTTCTGTCCTTTTAGACTTTAAGGGGGCCGGATTGTGGCCATTGGGGGCAGAAAATGCCCTCGGCCCAACATCAGTAAGGGTAAACATGGTCTCAATGTTAGTGGTCAATAGGAGGAGGAGCGCTCCATCACTGGTATCAGTGGTAGGAATAGTGCCCCATTGTTGGTGTCAGTGAAAAAAATAATGCCCCATTGTTGGTGTCAGTGGAAGAAATAGTACCTCATATTATATGGAAGAATAGTGCCCCAAGGGCCGGATAAAGGCTGGCAAAGAGCCGCGTCCGGCCGCAGTTTGGAGACCCCTGGTCTAGCCTATAACAGGTCTTTTCTCTCCCTGGATAAACAACCTGACCACATTAAAATCTCTATAAACCAAATGGGAATTCACATCATTCTCTGCATTACAAACGAAATATCTCCCATCAGAATATCAACACTACTTGCTAATTAGATCATTCTATGGAAATCACTTCTCACTATCTACCCACTCCTCTAACACATTGTTCGAAAGAGTATGCATATCCTCATCTAGAGACGGGGCTGATTTCCTGGTTTTATCATTTTCTCAACAATTTAGCATTACAAGAAAAATCTGGACCAATGCTTCACTGGGAGTCCGAGCTAGACTGCTCCCTCTCAGCTGAGACTTGGCACTCTGTCTGATAGCTCTATTATATTTGCGGAGGTTATCTCATTCAGAGAAACCCCGGTGAAGCTATTCTCTAGATCAAGGGTCTCAAACTAGCGGCCCTCCAGCTGTTGCAAAACTACAAGTCCCATCATGCCTCTGCCTGTGGGAGTCATTCTTGTAACTGTCAGCCTTGCAATGCCTCATGGGACTTGTAGTTTTGCAACAGCTGGAGGGCCACCAGTTTGAGACCCCTGCTCTAGATGGTATCTTACTCCCTCTAGAATCCATACATTCTATCCCTCAGTTTCCCCTAACTGCTATAGAGGCTGCCCGGAGCAAGGGACTTTTCTACATACATTTTGGAGCTGCCCGCATCTTGATCAGATATGGCGTGCGGCTGTAGATAGATTTGAGGAATCGTCAAAACATAAAATTACTCCCACTGCCCAAATATGTCTTTTATATGCTAAAATACCTAAACCTTGCATTAGACTATTCCATTCATTATGTAGTTCCATACAGTGGATGATTGCTTTTAAATGGAAATCCAACAATTTACTATGTACTTGCTAGAATGGAGATGCTTAAACTTTCTGAAAAAAAAAATTCACACCCTAAATGACAGTCTATATATATAATATATATATATATATATATATATATATATATATATATATATATATATATATATATATATATATGTGTGTGTGTGTGTGTGTATATATGTATAATCTAAAATGGTCTTACTGGAATCTCACATAGCTACAATTCCATATCACAATACCACACCTGTACTACATTATTCCCCCCATGTATAACATTTACTTTTATTTATCATTACTTGCATCTATGTTCCGCTAGTGATCTGATTCATTCTGTTGTATCATCCCATGATTTAAGATGCAATGTGTGTAATACCGCTGACTTGCTGTTGAATCCTTTTATCAACTACATTATGTAAATGCTTATCTGTTCTTCCAATAAACTTTTGTAAACAAAAATAAATTATCCACATTTTTTTATTTATTTTTATTTATTTTTTAGACCCCAGCCGCAAACAGAAAAGGCTGTGCTAAAACCAGAAATCCCACCAAACGAGACTAGCATCAGGTTAATGGACACTGAGAACATTGCAGAGAACAAGTCACTACCACAGTCTTCTGGATCCTCAGAAGACCACAAAAGGAACGGTGATAGACGGTCACAAAGCTTTGACAGATCCAAATATGACCGATATAGGTCGTCGGATAGGGAAAACAGACACAGGGAATACTCCAGTAGTGGACACTACAAACACAGAGACTATGACAGGCAGCGCTCTAGAAGCAGAGGGAGAACTGGAGATCGCTATTCATACTACCATTCTAAAAGGGACCGATCAAGAAGCAGGGAGAAACACAGAAGACATTATTCTCCTTATAAAGATCGAGGGCATTATGATAAGGACTATTGGGCCTGCAAAGACTACAAATCTGGATGGGCCAACAACAGCAGGGGGCGTGATCATGGCTATAACATCAAATACAACAATCCCTTTTATTCACGTAATTTTGAGCCCTATCACCACCGAAAACCTAATGGTTACTCCAACTACCATCAAGATTATGGAAGCTCGAAAAAAAGAAAATACCATCATGATGGCAGCTCAGGAGAGGAAGACTATGAACGTGGCTTTAAACGCCACCGCTCACCACCTGACTGGCCACGAGGTAAGGATAAATGATACAAAATGCTTTGTGCAGTGTTGTACTAATTGTTTTCTCAAAGTAGGACTCTAGCCAAAATATTATGCGATTACGTGTATATATACACACACTTGCACTTTGGCTTTCATTTCTGTTTTAAACTGATAGGCTTGTTTTACAAGGTGTGAGGGTTTACTTCATTTAAGTTTTTTTTTTTTCAAAAGAACAAGCTCTCCTGCAGATGTAGCAGATACTGAGAAGAGACGATTTAAAACTGATGGGTGCTTACAATGATTTTTTTTTAATAATGTAAAACTTTACCCCCCCCCCCCCCAAAAAAAACTGTTACAGCTTATAAAGTGTTATCTGCAGTTTGGCTTAACCACCTCGGCTCTGGAAGGTTTTACTCCCTTCATGAACAGGCCATTTTTGCTATTCGGCTCAGATCAGCTACTGGCAAACGCAACGTCATGCAACAACACTGTACCCAAATGGCCTTGTTTACATTCCTTGTGACAGCAATAAAAGTGGTCTGAATTTTTTATTTTTTTTAAAGTGACAATGAAAATATATATTATATTATATTAACATGCCCCTGTCACTGCGTGCTTGTTTAGCAAAGCAACCCAATGCGTAAGTCGCGCCCGCAAATCACACATGTGAGGTATCGCCGCGATCATTATAGCGAGAACAATAATTCTAGCAAAAGACCACCTCTGTACCGCCAACCTTTTAACCGTTACATTTTTTTAAAGCGTTGCCTATGGAGGTTTTTAGGTACCGTAGTTTGTCGCCATTCCACGAGTGTGCACAATTTCAAAACATGACATGTTGGGTATCTATTTACTCGGCGCAACATCTTTCACATTATACAAAAAATTGGGCTAACTTTACGGTTTAGTTTATATATATATATATAATGTGTGCATGTTCTAAGTAATTTTCTAGCAAAAAATACGAATTTTAATGTGTAAGCAACAAATGGCAGAAATAGGCTTGGTCATGAAAGGGTTAAAAAAAGGCTGCTACTGATCACCTTTCCTTCCTAAAAAGTTTAGTGTTGTGGTCATGTTGGTGTTATTGCCTTCAATATTTCTGAGTCATTAAATTGATCAAATATGCATATCCAGTTTCGATTTCACTCTGACTTTCCTGATCTATAGGCTAGGCTTGTTTTTAGTCAGACTGAAATTACACAAGTCCCAGACAGCCAGACAACTGGCATTTTCAGGAAAAGATTTGCAAAGTTTTGCTTGTAAATACACTCCCACTTCCTGAGTAAAAGCCGTCCACTGGTAAACTCTCCCTCTGTAAATACTATTAAACAGAATCTCCCTGGCTGGCTAATGTATTCTGACATCTGATTGAATGAAGTCACTGTTTGGCCAACAATTCCTCACCTAGCTCCCTCGATTTTCAAATCAACTTTTGTCAAGCTATGTGGTGTTGACAGGGCTTTCTACAGTTCGAACATATGCTGATCCAGCAGAAATTTTCCAAACATTGAGCTGTTTATGGCTGCCTTATGTCTTCCAATCGGTAACCTCTCACCGATCTCCCCAATTCAGAGCAGAGTCGTGTTTTCATGGGCCTTACAGCTTTTAGAAAGAGGTAACTTTTTTGTCTTTTTTACTTTATTGTAAATAGTATTTGTGCCATAAGAAGAAACTAGCATTTTCTGTGTCAGCAGCAACTGTTTCTGTGCTCCTTTAGTACCAGGTTCCTTTTGAAGAAAGGTATGAATTAGACTGTAGGTTAAAGAGAAGCAGAATGCATTATTACCTTACCTAATGTTCAGCTTTAAGGGAGATTGAGCTCTTGCTATCAGAATTTTTACTGTTTACTTGACTGATGATTGTTTCTGGTTTTGTTTTAGAACGATGAGAACGATGCACATAGCACACGTTGACTCCTGAATCACTGGATTGAAGACTATTTGAGCACATCTTGGCAAAAGCCAGGAATGACTCTTTCAAACAGTTAATAATACCCTCTGTTAACAACCCAAACATGTCAACACATTCGCCACAAACGAGCCCAAGTCTCTATCATGAACCATCGGTTGCTCGCTCCCCCTTTCTCAGTACCAGGCATATTTTTTTTTCTTTTCCAATAAAATCTTTTGCCGTTATCCCTCTAATACTTCATACTTGGATGTGGTGGCTATGATAGAATCAAAAACCCAACATTAACTCATTGGCTTAGTAATTTGGTTTTCCAGGTTGTAGTCAACGTACTATCAAGACAGTGTGCATCATGGTCAATAGACTAAAGACCAACGCAACTACCCATTCCTCTCGGTGTGTAAAAGCAAACAAAGTTATTGGACTTCGTGTTTCACAAATCCATGTGAAAAACTTTACCACAAGTATTTTTGAAATCGTTTCCTTATGTTTTAGACATGTCATCAAATCTAAAACTCAAGCGCAAAACCCTTTTTTATTTTTTATATATATATTTTTTTTTTGGAGTCTAGTCCCATGTAAAATTGGAAGCATCCTGGAACATGTGCTCTCAAATGCTGCTTTCTAAGAGACTCAGGATTATTTGTGTACTACACAGCATGTATTCTTTTCCAATGCTACAACCTTCACAGATGCTTGAGGAATCCTTGCATTTTCCATCAAATTTTCTACTTCTAAATGATCTAACGTTCCAATTAAAAGCCAGGGGTTTATATTTGGAGAATTTTATCTCCAGCTTCTCGCTCCCCCTTTCCTGTGTTTGTATGTAAAAATTATACTTGCTTTACATACACAATTCCATAAAAACATGAAATTGTCACTTGTGAATGTTAATTTGTCGTCTTTAAACATGATAGTTTTATTTTTTAATTTAATTTCATGAACCTACAAAACCCTTTTTCTGTTGGAGATGTTTTAAGTGGGTTACAGGTTATTCTATTTTAATGCTCAGCAACTCAATACTTCATACTGTGATTTTATTTAAATACTACATGAGGAAAGAAGTTTAAAAAATTACAAGTTTATAATTTTCACTCCTGCATCAGGAGCCAGAAAAATGTATTACATTAGTTAACTGCATAATCTATTGTTTATGCGTGATGAACATGTGTCCAGTTTCATATATATATGAACAAGAAAAAAAAAGCTTCATCTGCGGAGAGCTCCACAGCTGATGTAGCATGTCAGATTTAGTATATAAACACTGTTTAAACAACTAAAGTGTATTGTGTCTTTCTTGTGGCTATGATGTGTGAATGAGAAAATCAGACGTGAGCTATGTGTGTACGAGACTCATTAAGGTAAATCTGCCAGGAGAGCAATATGTGGACTGCTACGGTTTGCCTCCCACTTTGAAAATGCTAGTTGCTGAGCCTGTGTATACAGATCAGGAGTGCTAATTTCTCCATCGTCCATTGAATGACACAGGAATACTGAAAGTTATGTTATAATGCAGCTTACTGGAGGTTGGGACACAGACAAACAGATACAGTTGTAAGCCAGCCCTTGTATAAGCCCTTCCATAACCAGCATGCCTCAATTTTTGCTAGCGTCCTAGGAGGTTGAATGCCCTTTCAGCTCTGCTAAAAGTCAAATATTTTGATATTTTTCATAGGGGACTTGAATCAAATTTTATACACTGCTGATATTTTTTCCTCAATTAGTGTTTTTTTTTCTTCATAAATTTTAAGTATATATTATTTGGTCTTTGTAAATGTTACAAGCTATGGTGCCAATCACTGAAAATTGATCACACCTGATGTACTGATGGCCTATTCCATTTTGTGAGTCAACAAGCCAGGACAGTACAAATACCCCTCAAATTACCCCTTTTTGTAAAGTAGATATTCCAAGGTATTTAGTAAGAGGCAACTTTTTTGAAGTTTGAATTTTTTGCCATAATTCTTTGCAAAATTATATTTTTGCTTTCCCACAAAATTGTCTATTTCTCTCACATGGAATAGGCAATCTTGCAACTACACCCCAAAACACAATTGTGCAATGATACCACGTGTGAGACTTTTTATCACAACCTGGCCACATACAGAGGCCCAACATGTAGGGAGCACTGTCAGGTGTTCTAAGAGCATAAATTACACATTTAATTTCTTGACTACCTATTAGACCTTTTGAAGGCCCTAGAGCACAAGGACAATGGAAACTCCCGCAAATTGACCCTATTTTGGAAAGGAAACACCCCAACACATAATCTAGGAGGCATAATGAGTCTTTGGAACATGTCACAGATCTGAAATGCCCACAGTGGCTCTCTCCTCTCTTTACACACTGTACTGATTGCGTGTGAAGAGGAGAGAGAGCTCAACCGGACATGCGCTGGTTTGTTGACAAGTGATCGCTTCATCATTGGACATAGCGATCATGTTGTAAAGGGCTGCGGTCATCGCCCCTTGACCCTGATCCGTCATGCGCCGGGTCCAGAGGACCTAGTGATCACGGACATTCCTGGGTGCATGCCCAAGGGGGCACGTAGAAGGCGTGATTCTGGGAGGACCTTCCTGTACGCCCTCCCAGAAAAAGCTGACCACGCTGTAGCTGCCATTCGGCTATCGCCCGTTTGGCAAGTGGTTAAGTTGGCCTTTCGCTGTCTAAGAATGAGAGAAATCTTCAGGAACCGTACAAAAATCACTTGTGTATGGCTAGCTTTAATCTGTAAGGCTGGTCTGGTGCTTGCTACCTCACTATTGGCACTGTAGGGCTCCTTTTTAAATTTCCTTCCACTGAACATTTCATGACAGTAAGGGTTAAGACTGAGGGACTGGGTGCTGTGTCTTCAAGAGTGATCTCTGTATTCCCACTGCCTCCTTGTCTCCTGCCTACAATCTGTAATCTGAGACCTGTTGTATGCTCTGAGCATTCCAGCATACTTTTTGTTTCCCTTGTGTGCCTTTCCAAGCGCCCAGCCTGCCTAAATCTGAGTTTCAGCCTACCATTTGTTACCAGCACCTCTGCCATTCCTACTCTGCTACAGTGTCTGTGTGCGCCTATTCTGTTTCAGTGTCTCCCTGTGCATCCTTGGTATGCTTAGTGTCCCCATGCTTTTCTGCCTGCTTCTGCTAATTCCTGTGGTCTGCGCACTGCTACTCACTCTTTGTGATCCTGTGTCTCTGCACTACTACCTGTCCCTATTGCCTCTGTTTCCATAGATTCCTGCTAACTTGGGCTATACCATCTATGGACATGTGATCCCTGCCTCAGCACTGTAAGGGTTAGTTATCTGCAGATCAGCCCTTAGTTCTCAGTAGCTGCCTGCTTGGATGAGTCAGAGGGCTGCAACCTGGAAATCTTCTGCAGAAAAGTCCACCTCCAGAAGCTCTGGTGAAGACTAAAGGACTCCTTGAACTTTGTGCCTCTGCCCTTCTAAGGCCTTTCCCTTTTGCTGTATATGTGGGTGTAATGGGCTCCCCCTATTTTGCCAATGGTTATCCTCCAAGACTCCTTGTGCAATACCAAAGGTATCTTGTATACCTGCATATTCTGGGACTGCTGTGCACCTGTGTGTTCCTCTAACCACAGCGTTCAGTGCTTTAGGATGGCTCATCACAGGATAGGTAAGATTAACCATGATAGTGTACGCCCTTTTTAGAGGATTCCCCTATGCCCCTTAACAAAAAGCAGAGATTCACAAGACGGGGCTGTAGGGGAGGTATCCATAAAAAAAAAAAAAGAGGGAAGAAGGCCCCAGGACAATAAAGATATATACAATCTCTCCACTAGAGAACTATCCAGGGCAGAACTTTGTTTTACAAAAAGGGTTGAATTTGCCCCCCCCCCCCCCTCTCCAGTACTCCTCCTCCTGTATTGAATTGTTTTGTAACGGTACTGTCTGTTCTCATGTTGAAAAGCACTACACAAACTGTTGGCGCTATATAAATCCTGTATGATACTACTACTCCCATATCCCTTTGGGCTGTCTAAGGACCTCAATCAGTTCATATGGTCCTTAACCACTTAACGACCGCCCACTGTAAATATACGTCAGCAGAATGGCACCGACAGGCAGAATCACGTACATATACGTGATTGCCTTTGTATAGTTGGGGGGTCCGATCGGACCCCCCTTCTTTACAGTGGGTGGTCGTTTTACCTTCGGGAGCGATCCGGCATGAGGGGACGGCCGTTCGATTCCGGCCACCCCCTCTCGATCGCTCCCGGCGAATGAGAGAGCTTCCCCTGCCTGCCAGGAAGGAGGAAGTGATGTCATCTCTCCTGGGGCGCTCACATATACCGAGCGCCGTACAGGAGAAGATGCAGGTTAGTACACAAAACAGCACACTGACACCAGGACACATAGGCACATAAATCGCCCCCCCCAGATCAGCCCCCAGTCACAGTGTCACTGATTGCAGTGACCATTTATTTAGTGATCACTGCAATCAGTGACATTTGTGACTGTAAAAGTGTCACTACATTTAGTTTTAGGTCCAGTGTAGCCCCCTAACCCCCCCAATAAAGGTTTAACCCCCTGATCACCCCCCAGATAACCCTTTCACCCCCTAGCACCGCCGTCACTAAGCAATCATTTTTCTGATCGATGTCTTAGCGTCAGTGATGCTGATCGGTAGCCAGTAATTTTTTTTTAGGTTCGCCGCAGGTTTTTATAGCGTCGGGTACCCCCATATATTACCTAATAAAGGTTTAACCCCCTTGATCACCCCCCAGGTAACCCTTTCACCCCCTAGCACCGCCGTCACTATGCGATCATTTTTCTGATCGATGTCTTAGTGTCGGTGATGCCGATAGGTAGCCAGTAATTTTTTTTTAGGTTCGCCGTCAGGTTTTTATATAGCGTCAGGTACCCCCATATATTACCTAATAAAGGTTTTAACCCCCTAATTGCCCCTAGTTAACCCTTTCACCAGTGATCATCATATAAGTGTTACGGGTGACGCTGGTTAGTTAGTTTGCTTTTTATAGTGTCAGGGCACCCGCCGTATATAACCCAATAAAGGTTTAACCCCCTGATCGCCCGGCGGGTGATATCAGTTAGGTTTTAGCGTCAGAGAGGGTCTGCGTCACACCCCAGGCAGCGTCAGGTTAGTGCCAGTAGCGCTAACACCCACGCGTGAAGCATACACCCCCCTTAGTGGTATAGTATCTGATCAGCTCAATATCTGATCTGATCAGATCTATACTAGCGTCCCCAGCAGTTTAGGGTTCCCAAAAACGCACTGTTAGTGGGATCAGCCCAGATACCTGCTAGCGCCTGCGTTTTGCCCCTCCGTCCAGCCCAGGCCACCGAAGTGCAGTATCGATCGATCACTGTCACTTGCAAAACACAACACACATAACTGCAGCGTTCGCAGAGACAGGCCTGATCCCTGCGACTCCAGTGCTGTAGGAGGTGATTTCACCACCACAGTTAAAAAAAAAAAAGCATATATGCCGAAGCATTGGGGCAGCAGGAGCGGAGGAGCGATTTTGCTCCTAATGCCGCGTATATACGGTCGAAATTCCGACGGAGGCTTGCCCGTGGAAAAGTCTGACCATGTGTACGCGGCATAACTTTTGCGAGAAGATGCCCCCATGCTTCGGCATATATAAATGGTGCATGTATGCCCATCATTAGAAGTGGGTGGATGAAGGGCGGTATTCTAATGGTGGGCATACCCACCGATCAATCTTTTTTTTTCGTTCAGCCAACAGGCTGCATGAAAAAAAAGATTACAATACATGTCCAACAAGGACCAGCAACGTACTGGTATGTTGCTGGACTTTGAATGTTTATACCAGAATGATGCCTGCGGGTTTAGGTATCATCTTGGTATCATTCTTTTCAGCCAGCGGCCGGCTTTCATGTAAAAGCAATCCTAGTGGCTAATTAGCCTCTGGACTGCTTTTACAAGCAGTGGGAGGGAATGTCCCCCCCCCCCCCCCCCGGATATAAAAAGCGCCATTGGGAAAGCATTTTATCACACCGATCTTGGTGTGGTCAGATGCTTTGAGGGCAGAGGAAAGATCTAGGGTCCAATAGACCCCAGTTTTTTCAAAAAAGAGTACCTGTCATTACCTATTGCTATCATAGGGGATATTTACATTCCCTGAGATGACAATAAAAGTGATAAAAATAAATAAATATGGAAGCAACAGTTTAAAAATAAAATAAAAAAGCAAAATTAATAATAATAAAAAAAAAGCACCCCTGTCCTGCCCTGCTCTTGCCCAATGGCGAACGCTAGCGTCGGTCTGGCGTCATATGTAAACAGCAATTGCACCATGCATGTGAGGTATCACCGCGAAGGTCAGATCGAGGGCAGTAATTTTAGCAGTAGACCTCCTCTGTAAATCTAACGGGGTAACCTGTAAATGCTTTTAAAGGCTTTTAAAAATGTATGTAGTTTGTCGCCAATGCGCGTTTGTGCGAAATTTTAAAGCATGTCGTGTTTGGTATCTATGTACTCGGCCTAAGATCATCTTTTTTATTTCATCAAACATTTGGGCAATATAGTGTGTTTTAGTGCATTAAAATTAAAAAAAGTGTATTTTTTCCCAAAAAAATGCGTTTGAAAAATCGCTGCGCAAATACTGTGTAGAAAAAAAAATGCAACACCCACCATTTTATTCTGTAGGGCCTTTGCTTTAAAAATATATATAATGTTTGGGGGTTCAACATAATTTTCTTGCAAAAAAAAATATGTTTTCATGTAAACAAAAAGTGTCAAAAAGGGCTTTGTCTTCAAGTGGTTAGAAGAGTGGATGTAAGCTTCCTAATGTGTATAAAATGCCAGAACAGTTCAAACCCCCCCCCCCCCAAATGACCCCATTTTGGAAAGTAGACACCCCAAGCTATATACTGAGAGGCATGTCGAGTCCATGGAATATTTTATATGTTGACACAAGTTGCGGAAAAAATAATTTTTTTTTTTTTTTTTGCACAAAGTTGTCACTAAATGATATATTGCTCACACATGCCATGGGCATATGTGGAATTACACCCCAAAATACATTCTGTTGCTTCTCCTGAGTACGGGGATACCACATGTGAGACTTTTTGGGAGCCTAGCCGCGTACGGGACCCCAAAAACCAAGCACCGCCTTCAGGCTTTCTAAGGGTGTCAATTTTTGATTTCACTTCTCACTGCCTATCACAGTTTCGGAGGCCATGGAATGCCCAGATGGCACAAAACCCCCCCCAAATGACCCCATTTTGGAAAGTAGACACCCCAAGCTATTTGCTGAGAGGTATTGTGAGTATTTTGCAGATCTCGCTTTTTGTCACAAAGTTTTGAAAATTGAAAAAAAAAAAAAAATGTTCTTTCTTCATTTTCAAAAACAAATGAGAGCTGTAAAATACTCACCATGCCTCTCAGCAAACAGCTTGGGGTGTCTACTTTCCAAAATGGGGCCATTTGGGGGGGTTTTGTGCTATTTTGGCATTTTATGGCCTTCAAAACTGTGATAGGTAGTGAGGAGTGAAATCAAAAATTTGCGCCCTTAGAAATCCTGGAGGCGGTGCTTGGTTTCCGGGGTCCCGTACGTGGCTAGGCTCCTAAAAAGTCCCACACATGTGGTATCCCCGTACTCAGGAGAAGCAGCAGAATGTATTTTGGGGTGCAATTCCACATATAACCATGGCATGTGTGAGCAATATATCATTTAGTGACAACTTTTTGTAATTTTTTTTTTTTTTTTTTTTTGTCATTCAATCACTTGGGACAAAAAAAAATATATTCAATGGGCTCAACATGCCTCTCAGCAATTTCCTTGGGGTGTCTACTTTCTAAAATGGGGTCATTTGGGGGGGTTTTGTACTGCCCTGTCATTTTAGCACCTCAAGAAATGAGATAGGCAGTCATAAATTAAAAGCTGTGTAAATTCCAGAAAATGTACCCTAGTTTGTAAACGCTATAACTTTTGCGCAAACTGATAAATATACGCTTATTGACATTTTTTTTTTACTAAAGACATGTGGCTGAATACATTTTGGCCTAAATGTATGACTAAAATTGAGTTTATTCGATTTTTCTTATAACAAAAAGTAGAAAATATCTTTTTTTTTCAAAATTTTCGGTCTTTTTCCGTTTATATCGCAAAAAATAAAAATCGCAGAGGCAATCAAATACCATTAAAAGAAAGCTCTATTTGTGGGAAGAAAGGGACGCAAATTTCGTTTGGGTACAACATTGCATGTCCGCACAATTTACAGTTAAAGCAGCGCAGTGCAAAATTCTGAATTCACCTCTGGTCCTTTAGCTACCAAATGGTCCGGGGCTTAAGTGGTTAATGATACAAAGATCCTACATCCAAATGGAAATTAAACCAAAATAGTGCTAAGGTGAGCTCACCTCCCAATGATGATGCCCCTTATTGAGGTTTTAATCCAGTTGGGGGGGGGGGGGAGACTTGGGGGAAGCTTGCGTAGATAAAGATACGTATTCACTAATCCTGCTGAGGTCGATCTTCCATTCCCATCAGGACAAAGGCCCCTATATTGAGGCCTTTTACCAAGTGGTTTATAGAGACCTCATGTATCTTTGTAAATCCAAAAAGATTAGTCATAACCTTTACCTGGAAGAATGGTCTGCCTTACTTTCTCGCCAGAACAGTCAGGAGATTGTGATCAGGCGGACCAATAAAGGTAGAAGTACAGTGGTTCAAAATTGTGAGGACTACCTGAATGAATCTTTCAGATTACTTTCTAAAGAGCGCACCTATAAAAGGTTATTGGGGGATCCTGTACGTGAATTTAAAGTGAAATTGTTTGAGCTAGTGAGACCAGCAGCCATGGATGGGATTTTGACCAAAGGTAAGCATGTGATGGTCACCACTTCCTCGCCCCATTGTAGCTTCGATTGACAACCTTACTAGCAGGCTGTTGGATTACGTTGATATTTTTCTTGCAATCGATTGCTACAAACTTACCTGCCTACATTAAGGGGACTTTCTTGGGATTTTTGAGCATTACATTTGGAGACCCAATTATATTTGAGTTTCTTTAGACGTGTCGTCTCTCTCTATGTCCATACCCCATCAAGTTGGCCTAAAGACACTACAGTATTTTCGTGCCAAGCATAATGATTTAAAGAGCCGTCAGGCCTCAATTTTGCTTAAAGCTGTGAATTTCATCCTCCGTTACAATTACTGTCACTTCTTGGATGATTTTTATTTGCAGAAGGTTTGCACAGCTATGGTGGCAAGCTTTGCCTCCCCATCTATGCCAACATTTACATGGGGTATTGGAAGGATTTGTATGTTTGGGCAAACAACTTTTCTCTTATTGTCCATGGACTGACACAGCTTCTAATACTGAAACACGTGGGTATATGTCCCTGCTTGCAGGAGAAGATCTAGGCAGAATGTTAGATGTTACAACATACATTCTAAAAAAAACAGAGCTGAACAGCCCCGCCCAGGGGGCAGTCCCTCCGGACATAACCCTCCTACCAGCAGCCTCAGTTTTTTTTTCTGCCTAGCAGAAGGAGAAGACGTGGCTCTCTCAGGAGCCAGTCTCCTGGAAGATTTTTATTCCTTTGAGAATTTTATTATTTTATTTTTGAGATCTTCAATCAACTGTCGGCTGGGCAACAGGTTGGGTACAAGGTATCCTCGTAGTCTTCCCTGTCCGACCATTGCGCGTGCTGATCCTCGCCTTGTGTGCGTGAGACTCCGTTCACGACATGCCCCACGACTCCAGGGTTGGCCGGTGGGCTTTTATGCTCCGCGGTCCTCACAATATTGAACAGTGCCTGCTGTATCTTTCGTGGTGGACCGGGCCGACAGCTACTCAATACTACTCTGTGATAGGTCTGTCAGAAACACACCAGTGGGTCCCTCCGGGACGGGTAAGTAGTCTCTCCTGATTACAGGTGAGTACATGCTGTGTGTTTCTCTGTATGGGGGATTTTCTCTGTCTCCCCCTTGTTATGCTGCTCTCTGCACCCTTAGCTGGCGCTGTGCTGTGTGGGGGTGCCTGGGGGTCACTCTGGCCTGGCGGGGGGGGGGCTCATGAATGCATGGAGCTGGGGGACTTTTTGTGTGTGTTGGGCCTAGGCGCCATTCGGCGCCTTGTCTAGTGTTTTACTGTGCGCACGGCGGCCATCTTGCCGCGGATCGATGGCACAGTTAAATTCGGCTGGCGGCCATTTTCTTGAAGCCGCGCGCTTTGCACTTTACTTTGGCCTCTATCGCTGCTGCAGTGGCGCAAATCTCCTTTACGGCTCACTCGCGCTGGTACGGTGCGGTACAGGCAGCAGAACTGATCGGTCCCCCCCCCCCCCCCGGGTTGGTGAGAACTCTGGGTATCCCCTCCTCAGTCAGCGCAGCCAGTGGGTGGACTTTTATTCACTTTGTGTATTAAGGTCTCAGAGGGTGGCGAGTTATGGAGTCTGTTTTACCTGCTTCCCCACTCTTGCCAGAGGCAACAGGCAGTGCTCCAGCACCTGCGGTCCCTATGAACCAGTTGTAGGAAGTCCTGGAAACATTTCTTGTCAGGATGGAACGGCGTGCGAGTGTAAGGGAGCTATAAAGCGTCCTCCCCACACAATCGCCACATGGGGAGTGCTTTGAATCAGATATGGGCCTAGCTGCTGCTGCTCAGGACCCTAGCTCTGAATATTCTAATGTTTTTGAACAGAACTGGAGTCTTCCTCACAAGGAATGTCCTGAGTCAGTAAATGACAGGGCACTTGTAAGTGAACTCATTGATGCTGTGAGGGACACTCTCAAGCTGGATGCTGTGGCTGAGGTACCTCAGGCGGCGCGGTCTCCTTTGGTTCTTTTCCAGCTTTTCTTTTACACAGCTTCCTCACTGTTTCCTCACACGCTGCGTCAAGAGCAGCCTGGATGATACAGTGGTACACAGTGCCTCCCCCCCCCCTGGTCGGTGCAGCATGGTGGGGGGGGGGGGACTTTATTCATTTATTTCTCTAGTCCCTGTGAGCTTTCTGTGTGATGTCTCTGAGTCAACAACCGTGTCTCTGCACCTGTGGTTTCCCGCCATTTCCTGGGGAACTCTTTGAGCTCTGACAGGACCACGGTCTGAGGTGTCAGAGGTTACCTTTTACCTGCATGCTTGCTTCGGCAGCACATTTAAGCAGGTCTGAACGCTACAGAGAAGATTGTGCGCCTTGGCGCCATAATTTAAACTTATCTTATAACTCTACACTGGATACATTCAAAGTGTATGTATGTGTTATTGGTCTCTGTGTCTGCGTGGGTTTCCTCCCATGTTCCAATGCTGTGCCTTCAGTGCCATACACGGTATAAACATACACAATTATGTTTATACACGACTCTAAATACATTCACAGTGTATGTATTATACTCTCTGGGTCGGCGCGGATTTCCTCCGGGTGCTCCGGTTTGCTCCTACGCTCTCACGGTATGTGCGCTTCGGCTCTCTGCACAGTATAAACATGTTCAATATGTTTATTGCACATACTATAAATACCTACAGTATGTGTATGCAGTCTGCGTGGGTTTCCTCCGGGTACTCCGGTTTCCTCCCACGCTCCAATGGTAATGCACAGCATAAACATGTGCAATATGTTTGTTCACATGCTATCATTCCTACACGGTATCTGTGTGCTGTCTGCGTGGGTTTCTTCTGGGTGTTCCGGTTTACTCCCACGCTCTAACGGTATGTGCGCCTTTTGGCTCTCTGCACAGTTTAAACATGTTTCATATGTTTATCACGCGTACTATAATACCTGTGTGTATGCAGTCTGTGTGGGTTTCCTCCGGGTACTCTGGTTCCCTCCCACACTCCAATGGTATGGGCGCTTTTGGCACTATGCACAGCCTAAACTTGTGCGATTTGATTATTCACATGCTAATATACGCTAACATGCGTGTGCAGTCTGCGTGGGTTTCCTCCGGGTCCTCCGGTTTCTGCCCACGCTACAATGACGTGCGTGCCTTTTTGGTACCATACACAGTATAAACATACACATTATGCTTGTACACAACACTAAATACATTCACAGTAAATGTATGTATTGTATTCTCTCGGTTTGCGTGGGGTTCCTCCGGGTACTCCGGTTTCCTCCCACACGCCAACGGTGTGCGCGCGCCTTCGGCGCTATGCACACATAAACCTGTTCAAAATGTTTATCACACATACTATAGTACCTACACGGTATGTGTATGCAGTCTGCGTGGGTTTCATCGGGGTGCTCCGGTTTTCCCCCCGCTCTCCAATGGTGTGCGCATTTTCAGCGCTATGCACAGCATAAACATGTGCAATTTGTTTATTCGCATGCTAACATGCCTACACGGTGTGTACGTAGTCCGCGTAGCTGGTTTCTGCCCACGCCCCAATGATGTGCGCGCCTTCGTAGCTGGCACAGTATAAACGTGTTTAATATGTTTATCCACACATACTAAACTACATACACCGTATGTCAGGGATATGCAATTAGCGGACCTCCAGCTGTTGCCAAACTACAAGTCCCATGAGGCATAGCGAGACTCTGACAGCAGCAAGCATGACACCCAGAGACAGAGGCATGATGGGACTTGTAGTTTTGCAACAGCTGGAGGTCCGCTAATTGAATATCCCTGCCGTATGTGGTTGTACTATGCTCTTTGTGGCTGAGTGGGTTTCCTCCCACGCTCCAATTGCGCGTTTTGACGCAATACACAGTATAAACTATGTGTTTGTACAATCAGCACTTATCAATGAAGTAGCTGCTGGATGAAGCATTGTCATAAGGATCCCTGGTATCAGGGGTGCCACTTTCCGGGGGGGGGGGGTCACCTGCCCTTCGGTGGTGATCAGAAGCGATGGCTTGGACTGTGTTCGCCATGCTGAGGTTAGCGTTACGCCTGTTAGTGGCTGCGTCTCTGGCATTTCTGAAGCTCAATGACTGGGCAAAAGCCTCTGCTTCATCTATCAGTCGACCAGCAGGTGCACTGCAACTGCTTTAGCCTCTAGGGTCTCTGTGCCCGGGGTGGTTTTGTGCCACCTGTAGAGGCTGAGTTACTGGTCCACTGACCGAGTTTCTAGGGAAGCTCTGTCAGGTTGCCTTTCTTTGGCCAACAATTGAGGCACCCCGTAGTGGATTGGAGGTAAGTGGGGGTAAATGGACATAGAGGTGAATGGAGGGTCCGATTGGGTCCTAAGGCTGCTTTCACACTGATGCGCCACGTGCACCTGTGGCTTTCCTGCAGGTTAGCTGCACTTTACTATAGACTTCTATTATATCCTGCAGGTGTAGTGCAATTTCTGAAAGAGCACCAAACCCACAGGTAATAACAGAAGTTTATGGCTCAGTGCAGGTAACCTGCAGGTGTACTGCGCTGCACCTGTGGATTCGTTTGAAAGCAGCCTAGTAACCACTGCAAAACAGATATGCCTATATATATACACACTGATTTCAGTAATAAACTTACCTTTAATAACAGTCTTCCATTCTGTTTTCCCCGGCTGTTGCTGTCCCAGGCAGAGTGCATTTGGTATAGATTGTGACAGGAGCTGGCGCTATACACGAAACATCAGCTTAAGTGGCTCTGCTCTTCAGCTGCTTGCTTTCTCTACCGCCGGCTTCATTCACAACACTGATGCTCTGGGATGATGGGTCGGCAACCTGCGATCTGGGCTTAACAAACCACCATCCCAGAGCAAGGAGGTCGCAGGCCACATGTGGCCCCCGGGCCACTGGTTGGGCACCCCTGCTTTAGGCCTTCCTCTTTTATGTTTTTTCTCTCTGACAGAACCCACTGTGGGCTGGCCTCCTACCCAAAGATTTTGGCCCAGAAGAGACTGAGAGACTTGGGGACAAAATGGCATTGATGCAATGTAATGCTACATCCCTTCTCTCCCCCCCCCCCCCTCTTGTTGCTGTGTTTTATTGTGTTGGGTCATGGCACGTATACAAAGGTCTGGAGACACCTCCCAGCAGGGGATGTGTAAGGAGGGGTTGCCTGCTTATCATCTCTTTGTGTGTTTCAACTGTAGTTGTTTTATTATGCAAGTGTTGCGTTTCCATTGATTCTTCCTAGTCCCCTACTCCCTCTATGACAAGGCTAAGGGGAGTGTCCCTAACTGTGTTTAAAAGTGTATGTTTGGTACTTAATAAAAAGTTGAAGCTCTGCATGTTTAACCCTCAACACGTGTGGCTTGTCTCGTGATTGAGGGGTTAAGGGCTGGTTATGGTGAGTCTGCAGGCTGCGGGTACATTTGGAGGACAGGATACACAGGTCTGGCGGAGGTGCCCAGCAGGGGTATCCGAAATCCGTCACCCTCTCCCCCTTAGTACTTTATGTACTTGCAACACAGAGGTATGCACTTTTTATTTATTTTTTTATATTATCGAATCTCAGGTTTTTATTTTTTACTATTTGTATCCTGTTATACGACTAAATAATAAATCAATATGTGTAAGTGAGGTGTGTGTGTGTGTAGGGGGTATATATGTTTTTTGTTATTTTTGTTTTTTCACAGAGAATTTTATTTATTTATAGTAATGTCTGTCAGGTTTTTACTTCTTGTATCACGTTACCATAGATTAAAAAAAAAATAGTATAATGTATACCTCTGTGTAGCAAGTCCCGGTCTAGTTTTTATATTTTGTTACACAGAGGTTTCTATGCATTCCAGTAGCCTGCTTCTGATTTCATAACACATTTATCATATGTACCGTATTTATCGGCGTATAACACGTACCCTAACTTTGAGGGAAGTTTCAGGAAAAAAAAACTTTCCACAGCCCCCTGCGTATAACACGCAGGCACAGTTTACCCTCTATTTTCAGGGTAAAAAAGTGAGTGTTATACGCCAATAAATACAGTATTCATATTCCTACTTGTTGGAATATAGGTTTTAATCTTTTGTTTAAGGCGTTTTTTTGTTTTGATATATGTATGAGCTTTTTATTTAGAATGTGCTTAGATTGATATTTTTGTCATGTCCATTTGACACTTTATATAGAACTGTTGGTTGCCAGGTGCTGCTTTTAGGGGAGTTATTCATTCATTTTCTAACATTTACTCGCACTCCCTCAATGCCCAGCACCTGACAGTTCGCCAGCACCTTCCTGTTGCAGGGTTTATCTTCTGAGCGGGTATCCCAGTATTGGTCAGCTGAAGAAAAGGAAGATTTCCTTGAAACACGTCCTGTTGCAACCTGGGTCATTAGGTGGCTGCTCAGTGCCTAGGAAGAGTCGGCACATTCTCAGTGACCTGGACGCTGGATTACAGACAGTGCACTGAACACGGCATACAGTTTTGTCCTTCATTGCGCTCTATGCATCTACCTTTTGTGAGTAGGACCTTTTTACATGCTTTTAATAAAGTCTTACATTATTCTTCTACACCAGAGCAGTAGTGTTGTCTGTCCATTCCCCTCTAGTGCTTTAGGATACCCTTACACTCCTGCCTGCATGTCATTCTACATCCTAGTCCTTTGTTGAACTTTGTCAGCTGTAACCTGCAAAGGTGTGCTTTTCAAGCACACTGCTATCAAGTGTGCATGATTCCCAGGCACACATAATACTGGCTTTGTATTTACTGCGCACACACTAGTTTTTTTGAAGAATGCAAACAGGATAAATTGTCTTGAAATATCAGCCAAGTTTACCCACTTCGGCCCTGAAAGGATTTACCCCCTTAATGACCAGGCCATATTATGCGACACTGCGTTACTTTACTCAGTGTTTCTCAACTCCGGTCCTCAAGGCGCCCCAACCGGTCATGTTTTCAGGATTTTCCCCAGATGAAACGTCTGTGGTAATTACTAAGGCAGTGCAACCGATCAAATCACCTGTGCAAAATAATGGAAAGCCTGCAAACATGACGTGTTGGGGCGCCTTGAGGACTGGCGTTGAGAAACACTGATTTAACTGACACTTGCGCAGCCGTGCGATGTACCCAAACAAAAATGATGTCCTTTTTTCCCACAAATAAACAAAAAAAAGAGCAAACAATTTAGAAAGAAATAGTTTTTTACTTTTGACTATAAAATATATATTCAATACAATTTTTTTTTAAATCACATTTCTTCATTAATTTAGGCCAATTTTGTATTCTGTTACATATTTTTGGTAAAAAAATCCCTATAAGCATATATATATATTTTTTTTTTAACAATTTCTTTTTATTGAGTTTTAAATTTTACATAACATACAAACACAGCTGACCTGGCTAAACTGCCAGGACAGTACTAGACCAACAAGGCCCATACAACTTATACAAGTATCAACATATCCTGACTATCTAACAGTACTTCTACCTAACTACTACAAAACCTATATACATGTCCCCCCCCCCAACCCAGGAGATTAAGATCAACAAAAAACAAAAAGGTTTCGCCCCACCACCCCCTTCCAGCCACAAGACAATATATATTTATACATGCCCAAAATATTTTTGAGAAAGACCCTGCTCTCTAATCAGGTCAAATAGACAAGCTCAACCTCCGTTGCCACCACCCACTAACCCACCGTTCTGTCAGAGTTATACCAGGCTTGCCACACCTTATCAAATTTCTTTCCACATCCCCTAGATATGTAAGTAGCTTTGTAGTACGGCATTATAGCATTTATCAGGCCTTTCCAGAAGCACACATCCGGTGCCCCCGGCTTACGCCACCGTACCAAGATGGATTTCCTTCCATAAAATAGGACAATGTTCAGTAGAGTTCTATGCACCCTGGACGGAACAATCTCCTCGACTAATCCCAGGAGACATACTCTAACCGTCATTGGGATTGGGACCATTAATGCCTCTGATATGCAAGAGGTGACCTCCTGCCAAAATTGTTTGACCTGAGGGCAGCTGCAGAACACATGTTCGGCATCCGCCGGAGCATGGGTACATCTCCAACACTCTGCCGATACGGACGGGTAAATGGAGGCCAGTCTAGCAGGCGTATAATATATCCTGTGTAAAAACTTAAATTGGATTAGCTTATCTCTGGCTGCTACCAGGTGTTGGAAGGGGTGAGTCCACATATCCTCCCCCTGAATATCTGGCACCTCAGCTTCCCACCGTTCCCTACACTTACGCACTCCCACAGGGCTCGTCACAAACAGTTTCTTATAGGAGATCGAGAGAGTCTTGGGAAGGTCTTCGGTTGTCAGTAAATTTTCCAGGTCCGACGGGAAAGATTTAATCGTCATATTTTTAAATTGTGCGAGACAGGCGTGCTTCAATTGAATATACCGGAAGAAGTGAAAATTTGACATAGCGTGTCTAGCTTTAAGCTGGTCAAAAGTCATCAACTCTCCACATACCGTGATGTCCTTGAGAGTTTTTATTCCCATAGTCACCCACCCCATTGGGTCATCAAAGGAGTAGAAATGCGCCAGTTTAGGATTCATCCAAAGCAGGGTGGATGGGGAAAAACCCTTGTAATGAGGACATGCCAAACCTATCGCCTCCCCCCACGCTTTAACCGTGGCCTTCATAGATGCTGTCAGCGGAAGGTCCATCCTGATCCCCCCTATGAATGGCCACCCGTAAAGATTCGTATGAGCCCAATTGAGCCGCCTCCAGAACCGTAGCAGAGTCTCCACTGTCCTCAGTCAGCCACCTATGCACAAAAACCATTTGCCCTGCCAGATAGTACCTGCGCCAATCAGGCAGGGCTAATCCTCCCTCCCCCCCCATGATTCCTGCAAAACTTTCAGCCCTATCCTCGGTTGTTTGGGGGCCCACAAAAACGTGCTGGTAAGGCTGTCCAATTTAAAAAAAAAAGACTTGGGGATCCAGACGGGAGCATTGCGTAGAAAATACAAGATCACTGGGAGTATTTTCATTTTCAGGAGATTGATACGCCCTATAAGAGACAATGGGAGCTTCTGCCAAGCCACAACCCGCTGCTTGAAGAAGACAAGAAGCGGAGTCAGATTAAGGGGCATGTAATCGCTTACATTCGCCATAATCTTAACACCCAGATATGAGATCTGCGTTACCCACTGCAACGGAAGAGCCGGGTCAGCAACAGCCCTGGCCCCAGCGTCCAGCGATAGGATAGAGGATTTAGACCAATTGACTCTCAAGCCAGAAAATTTCAAAAAAGTGTTCAGTATGCCTAATGCTGCCACTAGCGACTCCTTAGGGTCCTGGAAGAATAGCAGCATGTCATCTGCATATAATGCCAACTTTTCGTCAATATTACCCATCCGTATCGCTTTAACTGCTCTATCTGTTCTCAACGCAGTCGCCACAGGTTCCATCATTAGGGCAAATAAGAAGGGCGACAGTGGACAGCCCTGCCTAGTGCCCCTACCAAGTTGAAAGAAAGGGGATGTGTGAGTACCCATACGTATCGCCCATCAGCTCCAGGACTGCCAACATGTATTGCCAGTCAATGGAGTCGAACGCCTTTTCAATATCAATCGAAACCACCACTCTAGTGGTGGCGGATGGGTTTTGAATTTGAAGGTGAGTAAATAATCTTCTGAGGTTGGTGTCTGTAGATTTACCAGGCATAAACCCCGTCTGATCACTATTAACTAGAGAAGCGATGACTCCAGCCAGCCGCCTAGCCAGAACTTTCGTAAGGATTTTCAGATCCATGTTCAGTAGGGCAATCGGCCGATAAGAAGCACATTCCGTAGGGTCCTTACCTGGTTTGGGAAGCAAGATCATATATGCTTCCATCATAGACTGCGGCAACTGCCGTGTCTCTAAACAGTGTGCCAATAAGGATGTGAGCCTAGGCATCAACTGGTCCACGTACACTTTGTAGAAGTCTGCTGGAAAACCATCCGGACCCGGGGCTTTATGAGGGGGAAACGAAAATATTGCCGCTACAACTTCCTTATTTGTTATCTCCGCCTCCAACAACCCACAATCCTCCTCAGAAGAGGAAGACCTTTTAACAGGTCCTCCATCTCTAAACTGTCATAGGGAGAAATAGGCGCATACAGAGAAGAAAAAAAGTCCTGAAATTCCGCCAGCCCTCCATTTCTACATCTAATAACGGGAACTACTGACAGCTGGTGAGTATCAGCCACCAACCTGGCGAGGAGCTTCCCATTCTTGTCCCCCTCAGCAAACTGAGACTCAGCTCTATGTTTGGCCTCAGTGTGCCCTAGACAGTTGAAGTGCAGTGTGAGATTCCTCTGTGCCTCCAACAAAGCCGTGTAAGATGCTCCAGAGGGAGCTATGGCATTGGCGTCTGCACATTCCCTCTCCTTGTCTTGCAGTAACTGAAACACCGCCTGTTGTTCTCCCCTCTCCTTTTTTATAGCAGAAATACTTTCCCCTCTGACCACCGCCTTAAAGGCGTCCCATACCACACGTGGGTCAGCAGAGTCCTGGTTCTTTTCCCAGTATTCAGTGACCGAACCCTGCATAAGAGTATTGACATTCTCATTTTGAAGCCACCCCGGGGAGAGTTTCCACCCCCCGGCTCCCCTCCCGGAAGAGAGAGCCATGGATATGGAAAGTGGGTTGTGATCAGACAAACCCCCCACCAGATAGGTAACCTCTTTGACAAACGACATCATCACCGGACTACCAAACGCTAGGTCTATTCTAGCCGATGAGCGATGCGTCTGGGATAGGTGAGAGAAACATTTAACATATGGATTTTTAGCTTGCCATATTTCAGAAAGTCCAGCCACTGCTGTCCAGGTCATCAAATCCGGGGAGCCCTGTCTTCCCACATTTGAGTCCAAGGCATCTAAAGTAGCGTTGAAATCCCCCATAAACAACAGTGGGAGGTGGGCATGAGGGGCCAACTTAACCAACATGTCATACAAACATTGCACAATAAACGGAGGGGGTATATAGACATTCACCAATAACATTGTACAGTGGGGGCATGTCCAAGATGGCGGAGTGAGAGGACGTGCTTTTTAGAGCTCTGCTGCACAGTTTATCCTGTATTACCTCCAATCGGCTTTTTTCCCCACACACTACCCACCTGAACGGCGGTGGATGTCTACTAGACGATCCGGGCACGGCAGGGGGGGTAAGAAGCTTCATTTTCCACCTGTGGTGTCTCCGGAGACGAGTCCTGCAGTCCAGAGGCCTAGCAGACAGGCGCCTTGTGTCAATATGGCGTCACAGACGAATGCCCAGGAGGGCCCTACCACCTCCACCCCTGGCATCCCGGAGGTCATGGCGGCAGTTGCTGCATGTCAGGCCGCGGTGACTTCTTGCCAGGCGGCCCTGACCAACAAAATTGAACTGGTGCAGTTGGATGTGGGTCTCATCCGACAAGACCTGGACAAGGTCCGCTCCAGACTGACTGAGGCGGAGAGTCGGGTGGAGGACGCCGTGGGCGAGAACACCGGGGCGATCCGCTCACTTACCTCTCGGGTGAAGCTGCTGGAACATCGTGCGGAGGATTCCGAGAACAGATGCCGCAGGAACAATATCCGCATAGTGGGACTCGCGGAAGGTGCCGAGGGTAAGAACTCTACTGAATTTGCGGAAGAATTGCTCCGATCCCTTCTCCCGGCGGCCCGCTTGTCTCCTCACTTCACGGTGGAAAGAGCGCATAGAGTACCACCACAACCCGGCCCGCAGGGTTCCCCCCCCCCCCGTACCTTCATCCTGCGGCTCCTGAACTTTAGGGATCGGGACGAGCTGCTCAGGGCGGCTAGAGCGGCGGGAGAACTGCTGCACGGCAATGGCCGCCTGATGCTATTTCTTTTTCGTACATCACGGGACACAGAGCGACTTAGTCATTACTAATGGGTTATATAGTTTACCTTCAGGTGCTGCCACTGGCAACTTCCAAACCAGAAGTACCCTCCCCTATATAAGCCCCTCCCATCCGGGAGCACCTCAGTTTTTTGCCAGTGTCTAAGGTGTTGGCCAAAGAGTAACATGTGTTTTCCTGGGCTTGCGTACAGGTTCTTTTACGGGCCTTAGTAAGCTGTTCCGGATCCCACCAAAAAAGCTTCATAGCTAAACGGTCGGTACCCGGGCCTTGCAACAGAAGAGCAAGGTTTTGCCTGTAATGCCTCTCTTAGGAGGGCTGGACCCTGGGATCCAGAGCTCTGGTCATACCCACGACCAAGATGTTTTCTGTGCAGGGTGCTATACAGGTCCAGGGGAGTGGAATCCTTGGGAACCCGGTCCCTGAAGGTTTAATTACAATGCCTGCCGTGATAGGTGAAGTTTGGGCTTCTGTGGACCAAACAGAGTCCTGCGGCGGGGAGCAGGTAAGTGGGGGCCCCCAGGAACTTGGTTCTATTGGGGGACCCCCAAGCCTAATTTGTCTTTCTGTCTGTTACCTAACGGTATTCCCGCTAATATCTGTGTATGCCTGTAACTACTGAAAAATGTAAAATTTTAATAGTAGTCAAGAAAAAAAAAAAAGAGGACCGCGGTACCTGTGTTAAACCACTAGAGGCCGCTGTGGTCCATTTTTCTTGTCATGTGGATCTTTGGTTTTCTCAAGTCAAAAGATCCAGGCATATGGTAAGTTTCTCTGTGGGAATCCAGTTCCTCTGCCCTGTTGCTGCGCTCATCCACCGCACAGGCCCTCCGGCAAAAAGGGCCCTGGCTCCTAGTCCCTGCTTGGTTTCAAAAAAGGGCGCCAATGGCGCACGGGCGCGTGCACGCGCCTCCTATGAAAAAAAGGGGCGGGGCGGGTGGATGACGCTCGATGCGCGCCGCGGCGCTTCTGCGCATGTGCAGGCGTCCCAGCATGTATAAAAGACACAGTACAAGTGTCAGCTGGATGCAAACAGAGCTAGCAACAAAACGGTGGCACACAGAGGCGGTTGATGCAGGCATCCCCATAGAAAGGCACTTTAGTGGACACCAGCTGGTATATAGCAGCAACTGTGTTAGACTATTACCAGCAAAATTGGTGTATGACGACGGGAATACCTCAGCTTTGTGCTTAAAGGATATGTCGTCCAGACGCTCCGGAAATAAGTCTTCCAGGAAGCCAAAGGGGTCTCCATCGGGCTCTGAGGATATTGGGCATGCTTGTACTGCACCAATCTCCCCTGAAAATTCAGAGGTCAGTAGCCGTAGGAACCCCGCAGGAGTGCCTGGTGCTGCGGCTGTCCCCAGTCCACCTGCTCCTGTATATATAACAGAGGAGGTTTTATCCTCAACTCTGGGAGGATTGGAAGAGAGATTAACAGCATTGATCGCTGCTTCCCTGTCACAGGGAAAGCGCGTCCGATCTCCGTCTCCTCCTTCAGAGTGCCTGTTAGTGGAGGAACAGCCCCACACAGAGATCGACCTACCTGAAGGGGATCAGGATGAGGTTGATTCAGTTATAGAGGAATCAACAGTGGAAGAACCTTTCTCAGCATCTCAGGCTGAAAGATTATGGGTTCAGTCTCTGACTAACATGGTCCGATCAGCATTTAAAATGCCTCTGGCGGAACCATCAACCACTACGGTTTCCTCGCTTGGGTCGCTGAAAGCTCCCCAGGCTGTCTGTTCCTTCCCAATCCACCCTTTATTGGAAGGGCTTATTTACCAGGATTGGGAGCATCCTGATAAAATATTTACTCCCCCCAAGAGATTTCCAGTGATCTATCCCATGGAGGATAAGTTCATAAAAAAATGGAGGGTCCCTACAGTGGACACAGCCATCTCTTGTGTAAATAAATCACTGACATGTCCAGTAGATAATGTTCCAATCTTCAAAGACCCAATAGATAAAAAATTGGAGTCTTTACTAAAATCTGCTTTCTCTACAGCAAGCATGGTGACACAACCTGCAGTAGCAGCGATTGGAGTCTGCCAAGCAATGAAAGATCAGTTGAAACAAGTCTTAAGGGACTTACCAGATCAGCAGGCTCTTGCCCTAGCTGACCTACCTAGAGCCTTGTGTTGCGGTGGACGCCATAAAGGATACAATCCAACAGGCATCCCGCTTTACGCTGTCTGTAGACATATGCGTAGGCTTCTATGGCTCAAAAACTGGTCTGCTGAAGCTCCCTGTAAGAAATTGCTGATTAGCTTCCCATTTCATGGAGAACGCTTATCTGGAGATGATCTGGACAAATAAATCCAGAAAACTTCTGCCGGTAAAAGTACACTCTTGCCGGTTAAGAACAAGGGTAGAAGTCCTTCTTTTAAGAGGCCTACTTCTCCAGTCCCTGGCACATCGGCTGTGAAACAGTTCCGACGGCCTCCGCGGTCAAATCCAGGGGGCAGAAATCAGGGACAATCACAGGGTAACAAGAAACCCTGGGTCAAGAGAGGTACAAAACCTCCCCCCAAGTCATGAAGGGTTGCCCCCACTCAATCGGGTGAGGGGAAGACTTCAGTTGTTCACAGAGACCTGGCGGGACACCATCAGAGACAGATGGGTGATCTCCGCAGTAAGTCTGGGATACAGGCTGGAGTTAAAAGACATTCCTCCTGCCCATTTTATAAGGTCAAACGTGCCAAGCGATCCCCAGAAGAGTGCATCCCTCCTTCTGGCACTAGAACAACTATTGCTCCAAGGGTAATCATGAAGGTTCCCTTGGAAGAAAGCGGGTTCGGGTTTTACTCGAACCTTGTCACAGTCCCCAAACCAAATGGGGACGTGAGGCCCATATTAAATATAAAAGGGCTAAACAAGTTCCTACATATCAGGACTTTTTCGGATGGAGTCGATCCGATCGGTGGCCACCGCCCTACAAGGGCAGGAATGGTTAGCCTCGATCGACATAAGGGATGCTTATTTGCATATTCCCATCTGTCCGGCCCACCAGAAATTTCTACGCTTTGCAGTAGAAGGGCGCCATTTTCAGTTCAGAGCCTTACCTTTCGGTCTGGCCACAGCACCACGAGTGTTCACAAAAATTCTGGCCCTACGATTGGCCAAACTAGGAACACAAGGTGTAACGATAATGGCATATCTAGACGACTTGTTGCTGATAGACCACTCAGTGAAAAAAACTAGAAGTGGTCGTTCACAAGATAATCAAGTATCTGGAATCTCACGGTTGCATTATCAACCGAGACAAGTCAGCCCTAAAACCAGTCAAAAGTCTGGAATACTTGGGGGCTAAGACTGGATTCAAATCAGAGAAAGATTTTCTTACCTCCAGAGAAGGTGTCGTCTTTGAAAGATTTGACCCACTTAGTGGGTACAAAAAAGAAAACCATCCATACGCCTGTGTATGAGGCTGCTGGGAAAAATGGTGGCTTCATTCGAAGCAGTACCCTACGGTCAATTCCATTCAAGGAACTTGCAGAGGGCCATACTGTCAGCCTGGAACAAAAAAGTTCAGGCTTTAGACTTACCAATGTCCCTGTCCCCTTCCGTTCGCAAGAGCCTCCATTGGTGGTTGGTGCCCCAGAATCTGGAAAAAGGGAAACCCTTCAGTCCGGTTTCTTGGAAGGTGGTCACTACAGATGCCAGCCTCATAGGCTGGGGGGCAGTACTGGAGCAATGGTCTCTCCAGGGCAAGTGGTCAGAAGCAGAGAAGGCCCTGCCCACCAATCTCTTAGAGATACGAGCAGCCCGGTATGCCCTAGTAGCATGGACATCCAAACTCCAAGGGTCACCTGTCAGAATTCAATCAGACAATGCCACAGCAGTGGCATATATCAATCACCAGGGTGGCACCAGGAGTCGTGCAGCCCAGAGGGAAGCGAATTGCATCCTGGAATGGGCAGAAAGATATGTCACAGCCATATCCGCGGTTTTCATCCCAGGAGTGGAAAATTGGAGAGCGGACTTTTTAAGTCGCCAGCAATTATGCCCGGGGGAATGGTCTCTTCACCCCGAGGTTTTCCAGGCAATATGCCAGCGGTGGGGAACACCGGATGTAGATCTGCTAGCATCCAGATTCAACGCAAAGGTGGACAGATTTGTGTCTCGCACAAAGGATCCCCTAGCTTGCGGTTCGGATGCCCTAGTGTTCCCTTGGGATCAGTTCAAGCTGATATATGCATTCCCACCGCGATTAATCCGCAGAATCAGGGTAGAAAAGAAACCAGTGATTCTGGTGGCTCCAGCGTGGCCCCGAAGGGCATGGTACGCGGAGATTGTAAAAATGTCAGTGGGAAGTCCTTGGACCCTCCCACATCGTCCGGACCTGCTTTCGCAAGGACCGATATACTACCCTTCCTTACCAGCCCTAGGTTTGACGGCCTGGCTATTGAAGCCCACATTCTAAAAAAGAGAGGGCTCTCTAATCCTGTGGTATCTACCATGATCAATGCCAGGAAGCCGGTATCCAGGCAGATCTATTATAGGATCTAGAAGGCGTACATCACGTGGTGTGAGGCCAAGAAATGGCATCCACGTAAGTACGTAATAGGTAGGATTCTGGACTTCCTACAGTGGGCTGTACATAGGAAGCTTGCCTTGAGTACTATCAAGGGTCAGACGGCCTTGTCAATATTTTTTCAAAGGCCCTTGGCTTTGCATTCATTAGTCAAAGCTTTCATACAAGGAGTGATGCGTATTAGCCCTCCGGTTAGTATTCCCATATGTCCATGGGACTTAAACCTGGTTCTGTCGGTTCTACAGAAACAACCATTTGAACCATTGCGGCACATTTCCTTGGTTCTTTTCACCAGGAAATTGATTTTCTTAGTAGCCATTTGTTCGGCTAAAAGAGTATCGGAATTAGCCGCCTTGTCCTGTAAGGAGCCATATCTGGTTGTCCATAAGGACAGAGTAGTATTACGTCCTCATCCAGCCTTCTTCCTAAGGTGGTATCGAGGTTCCATTTGAACCAAGATGTGGTTCTTCCTTCCTTTTTCCCCAAACCTAGTTCGGTAGAGGAAAAGTTATTGCATTCTTTGGATGTAGTAAGAGCAGTTAAAGCTTATCTTAAAGCTACTGCTCAGATTCGTAGAACGGATACTTTGTTTGTTCTGCCGGAAGGCCCCAGAAAGGGTCAGGCAGCATCAAAAATCTACTTTAGCCAAGTGGATTCGACAGGTCATAATACAAGCCTATGGCTTGAAAAGGAGACCGCCTCCGTTCAAAGTTAGGGCGCACTCCACAAGAGCAGTTGGAACTTCATGGGCAGTGCATCACCAAGCCTCCCTGGCTCAAGTCTGTAAGGCCACAACATGGTCCTTAGTACACACGTTTACTAGATTCTACCAGGTAGACGTCAGAAGTCAGGAGGATGTCGCCTTTGGGCGCAGTGTGTTGCAGGCCGCAAAAGAGCCTCATGCCTGATTGCGCCCAGCTTATGTATAGTGTATCCCTCCCCTCATTGGGCATTGCTTTGGGACGTCCCATTAGTAATGACTAAGTCGCTCTGTGTCCCGTGATGTACGAAAAAGAAAAAGGGATTTTTATAACAGCTTACCTGTAAAATCCTTTTCTTGGAGTACATCACGGGACACAGAGCTCCCACCCCTCTTTTTGGGACACTTATTGCTTTGCTACAAAACTGAGGTGCTCCCGGATGGGAGGGGCTTATATAGGGGAGGGTACTTCCGGTTTGGAAGTTGCCAGTGCCAGCACCTGAAGGTAAACTATATAACCCATTAGTAATGACTAAGTCGCTCTGTGTCCCGTGATGTACTCCAAGAAAAGGATTTTACAGGTAAGCTGTTATAAAAATCCCTTTTTCCTGACTTCTCCATAGAGACTCAGAAGCTCCGGCGCTCCTTTGATGGAGTTAAAGCAGCTCTCCGCTCCAAGGGCATCAAATATAGTGTACTCTTTCCTGCCAAGCTGCGAGTCATTGACGGAGAAACTGTCCGCCTCTTCGCCACACCGAGGGATGCTGCACGGTGGATAGAAACTCTCCCCCCTCAGGGATGAGATCAGCGGAGATACCGCTAGTAAGTTAGACCTGTCTGGTGCCGGGACCCCTTGGATTGCCTTACTTGCCACTGTAATCTCTTCAGCAGTCTGCTGTGCTTTACTGGCCGGATGATTGGATGTCAGCCCCACTCTATTATGCCTTCATGCTGACATTCGTAGGAAGTTTACAGCATGGCATGCTCTGGTTGCTGCCTACTGCTGTCCGCACTTCATAACTGCTCTGCATACTAGAGGGAGTTGTATGGGGGGGGGGGGGGGAACTGACTGCCTGAGCGTCACAGCTGTACAGGAGCACTGATTTCCCAGTTGATCTGGCTGCTGCTCATATCTCCCCCAACTCTCCTTTACTGACTCCAATCTGGCCCCCTTTGTCCTGTGCTGGCTATTGAGGGGAAATTTATTAATTTTTTATTTTTCAATATATTTTGTTGTATTTTGTTCTGCACCTTTATACTGTTACCCTGTTGAACCGGTTACTTATAAGCAATGAGCCCCTGGTGCTACCAGGCGAACTATACAACCCGATTGGTTTATTATAGCAGCATCTCTAGACTCATAGGCTGCTCCTTCAGTTGACCCCATTTTGTGCGATTAAACCTTACTTTGCCTCAGGGTGTTTGCTGCTTGAACTTGGGCGATGCTGACTCTCTGCCTCTTGGGAAAAGTACACACACCTCCCAGACATTAGTTGCCTTCGGGCTGGTTAATTGGGTAAGATGCAGTCTTGCCATGGGTGGGATCTGCGGGGTGGGGGGAGGGGAAGGTTGGCCGTTGCTGACCCCTTTTTATATGCTCCGTTGGGCATGGGCTTAGATGTTAAGTTGCTATTGTTTTGTTTTTTGTTTGTTCCTTTATGGCATGGTCACATTTACACTGTCTATGACTGTGATGTAGGGGGGCCTGGGAGGGTTGCTGCCGGCTGGCTGGACCTTGGAGGTGGTGGAGGGCGAACATCCCAGGCTCACTACTTATCTCCCATTATCACACACACGCTACAATGGCTCAGATTTCCATAATGTCATGGAATGTGAGGGGACTCAATTCTGCCCATAAAAGATCTTTGGTACTTAACTACATCAGAAGACACTCCCCTCATATTTGTGTGCTACAGGAGACACACTTGCTGGGATCTCGAATCATGGGCCTTAAAAAGGCTTGGGTGGGTCATCATTACCACGCAACGTACTCCACCTACTCCAGGGGGGTCAGTATCCTGGTGCACAAGCAGCTGGCTTTTCGGCTCTTGGACGTCAGATCGGACCCCGGCGGTAGGTACATTATTATCCATGCCCTGATTGCTAATAACCCATGTGTCTTGGTAGGGCTCTACCTTCCTCCGCCGGCGGATAAGACGTTAATGTATAATGTTATGCAAAATGTGATTGATTATGGGGTGGAGGATGTCATAGTATTAGGGGACTTCAATATGACTGCGACCGCTGACATGGATAGACTTCACTCTGTTTTTCGGTGGATACCTGGGCTGACGGAATGGGCACACACCTTTGCCTTGACAGATACCTGGCGCCACTTTAATCCCACATCTAAGCAGTTTACTTGTCACTCCAATACGTTTAGGACTCTCTCCCGTATTGACATGATTTACGCCTCCCGATCCCTGCTTAATAAGGTTACAGTAGTGGATATTCTATCTCGGGGCATCTCCGACCATGCTCCCCTACTTCTTAAGCTATCCATGGGGCCTCCTGGAGAGCGGTTGTGGAGGCTATCTAGGTACTGGATTGAGGAGGAGGGTATTCAAGAAGCTGTGCAGGAGGGCATGTGCCACTATTGGCTGGAGAATGCGGATGTTGCTTCTCCCCTGGTCACCTGGGATGCCTTTAAGGCCTGGACCAGGGGGGAGTACATGGCGCGTATCTCCATCGCTCATAGGACGGCTGCACGTTCCCTGGAGGGGTTGGAGGAGACGGCAAGAACGACCGAAGCCGCATATGTGGCTAATCCCGATCAGGTGACCTACGGGGCTTGGCAGTTCGCTCTGCATCGGTTGTCCCTATGTAGGGTGGAGGGGACACAGAAATCTCTCCTCTCCACGGCACAAAAGATCTTTGAGTACGGTAATAAGAGCGGGCGGTTAATGGCATGGATGGCTAAGGGACAGTTTGCCGGTACGCACATAGGTGGGGTCCGGGATCCAGGGGGGTTCTGCTACAATCTCCTAGTGAGATAAATGATAGATTTGCACAATATTACCAGCACCTTTACTCCACCAGGGTGGATTACTCCTCTCAGGAACTCTCGGAGTTTCTAGATGGGATCCCTCTTCCCACGCTTGGGGATGAGACCTGTACTGCTTTGGAAGCTGATATCACCCTGAAGGAGGTGCAGGTTGCTCTTTCACAACTCCAGGCGGGTAAGACACCTGGGGCGGACGGTCTACCAATGGAATTCTACGCTCAGCATCAGGGCCTGCTGGCCCCGCGACTTGTAGCTCTGTTTGCTCAGTCATTTGAGCTGGAGGCTCTCCCTGCATCCATGTCTGAGGCGGTGGTGGTGTTGATCCCCAAGCCAGGCAAGGACCCTGAGAGCTGCTCCTCGTACAGGCCAATCTCGCTCCTGAACGTGGACGCCAAAATCCTGGCAAAGGTTTTGGCGAACAGGTTATCTCCAGTTCTGGAGGAGGTGATTCACCCGGACCAGACTGGGTTTATGCCTGGGAAGGGAACTGACATTAACCTACGACACCTATTTCTCAATATGTCAATACCCCATGACAATAGTGGTAAGCGGGTCATTGCCTCACTGGACGCTGAGAAGGCGTTCGACTCGGTCGAGTGGGTCTTTCTATGGGAGGTCTTGCGCCGGTTTGGCTTTGGGCCCAGGTTCCTCCGTTGGTTGCTGATGCTCTACCGGATGCCCTCGGCCCGAATCCGAACTAATGACAGGTTGTCTGTGCCGCTCTCATTGCAGAGGGGCACGAGGCAGGGGTGTCCTTTATCACCAGCCCTGTTCGCACTTGCGCTGGAGCCCCTAGCCGTCTCTATCAGAGCCTCGGACAGGGTCCGGGGGTTGATGGTAGGATCCCTGGAGGAAAAGCTCTCTCTCTATGCGGATGACGCACTACTGTACTTGCAAGATGCGGATGAGTCGCTGTCGGCAGCTTTAGAGATTTTTGACATTTTCGGCAGATTCTCGGGGATACGTATTAACTGGTCCAAATCAATTATTTTTCCCCTCGATCCGCAGGTCGGGGATCCGGTTGGGAGGACACCTTTGCTCTGGGTGGATCAATTTAGGTATTTGGGTATCCAGGTGCGGAGGGAGCTGTCGAGTTATAGGGAACTTAATTTGTCCCCTGTCCTGTCCCAGCTTCGGTCCAGGTGTGCCTCATGGGCATCCTTGCCTCTGAACCTCATGGGACGTATAAACCTTTTGAAGATGTTGTTTCTCCCCAAGTTTTTGTACGTCTTTCGCAACAGTCCCACCTGGATACCCAATTCCTTCTTTGCGGAAATAGACCGATGTGTGGGCTCCTTTATCTGGGGTGGCGCAACCCCCAGACTGGCTAAATCAACTCTAATGCTCCCAGTTCGTAGCGGGGGCCTTGCGATGCCTAACTATCGGACATACTTTTGGGCGGCGGTGCTAGTTACAATCCGGTGGTGGTTTGTCCTCTCAAGGAGCAATGCTGCGGTATGCCTGGAGGCGGCGGTTCTGGGTTCGCTCCGGGAATTGGGCAATCTAGTCTACAGGGGGCACAGGGCATATGCTGCTCTCCCGCAACCGACTCGAACGACTCTGAGGGCCTGGACGGTGACCAGGCGGGGGCTTTCGGGCCCGCGGGACTGGTCTCCTCTTTGCCCACTGTGGGGGAATCCTCATCTGCCGCATCTCGGGACGGTTCCTGATCCTCAGGTCTGGGCGGGGTATGGGATCAAGACTCTTGGGGATGTATTTGTGGCGGGAACTCTGATGTCGTTTGCAGCCCTCCGGGATAAATTTCATTTACCCGGATGGATGTACTTTAGATACCTTCAGGTCCGACATGCTATCGGGGCCCAATTCCCGTCTCCTCCCGGACTGGCTATGGACCCGCTTGAGGAGATGTTGGCCCAGGAGCGACTCCTGAAGCCCCTATCGGCTGTATATCTGATGTTGCTGAGGACTGGTTCTGCTGGAGTAGAAAGACTTTGGGACTTGTGGAAGACCGACATACCAGGTCTTGACAGAGAGGACTGGGATGACTGCTTAGCAGACAGTGCTGCCTTACTGATCTCGACTAGAGAACGATTGATACAGGTCAAATTCCTGCATAGAGTTTACTTCACTCCCCAGAGACTCCACAAGGTATACCCGCAGCGCACACAGGATTGTCCCTGTTGTCAGAATAGTGTGGGCACATATTTCCACATGTTTTGGAGCTGTCCTAGGATCGCCAGGTATTGGGCTGGGGAGGTTGACACTATTAATGGCCGCCTCGACCTGACACTCCCTGTATCCCCCGAGCTGGCGCTCCTGGGGATTCAGGATGATGATCAGAGACCCCGTTACACCAAATTACTCCTTACGTACCTCTTCTTTTATGCAAGGAGGGAGATTGTTTTGCACTGGAATGTCCCCTCCCCCCAACAGTGGAGTCTTGGGAGAAATCTATTAATGCTGTGCTGCCACTATACAAGTTAACTTACATGTGCAGGAACTGCCCACAAAAGTTTGACAAGATCTGGCACCCTTGGACGGAATAGGAGGGAGTGGCCTTCCGACCCTGGACACTGGGGGGTGGGGATGGGGTACTGCTACGGGTTCTGGTTCAATTGGGGTATGAATCTATTCAGCTGTATAAGTGACGCTATTGTTGGATGGTATACGAAATGCCCTTCTTATGTACTCGTTTATATGGCTTTCTATGTACTGTACTTTCCCTTTTATCTCGGTGTATGACTTGGTCCATTCTGGACTTCTGTGTATAATGCTTGTCTTTTTCTGCCTCAATAAAGGAACATTTTGTTGTTAAAAAAAAAAATAACATTGTACAGTAATTAATATCCACAACCAGGGCCACATATCGTCCCCCCGGATCCACAAACACCTGATGGATGTTGCAGGAAACGGCTTTACTGACTAGAATTGCTACCCCTTGCATAATTGGAGTATGTGGCATTGAATGCCTGCTGAAGCCACGGCTTCTGCAAGGCCAGAATTTTGCTGCCATCCAGGTGTGCCTCCTGTAAAAGAACGACATGTGGCCTGAACTGTTTCAAATATTGAAATACCGAGGCCCTTTTAAACTTGCTATTCAGGCCACGTACATTCCAGGACACAACCTTGACTAGATTAGCCATTGTCATATACCCCAACTAATGAAAAGATGAGGAAACCTAACTTCCCCCAGGGCAAATAAGCCAGGGGCCGTGAGGCAATAATATACCCCCACTTCTTACCAGTGGGGATCCCCTGAAATAGAGAGCAGAGAACCGAGCAAAAAACATCACTTTTACCTGTGCAATTGAACAAACCCACCCCTCCTGCCATTATACCAGACAAAACCCAAACAAAACAGTAATTTCTGGTATGCAGCTTTGAGTCCCAAACAAGAACAAAAAAAATAGTGAAAAAAATTGGAAGGTCATGACCGTCCGTTCAAATTGTCCAACAGCTCCACCAAAAAACAAAAAAAACAAAAAGTTGGTCCTTTGAGATCTGCAAGCTCCACGTCAATACAAAAATATCAAGGGAGCACATTTATATATCAGCACCCTGCTGTTCAGTCTAGCATTTCAGAGCACCACCGCCACCTATGGGTAACCCAACCGACCCACATTTCAGAACAAGAAATATTGCAAAGTGTTGTCAACATCAAAAAAAGTAACTTATTCAGGAACAAAAAATTGAAAAAACACCAATTAAAATATAAAAATAAAAGTACTATCAGAGCTTCAAAAACGAATGGGCTACACAACAATAGCACGTAATAGATGACACGTAGCAGTTCGTAAAATCCAGGCCGCCAAACATCACCAAAGTGCGCATATATTTTTCCACCAAAGTTCGGACATATTCAGGCACAACAGGTGTAGAAACAGTACTTGCATGTTCTCCTGGAATCTTTCGCCTATTTCAGGGGTTTCTATCCAGCCATTCCGAAGCTTCAATCGGAGAATCAAAGAACTTGACCGCATCATTATGTTGCACCCGCAGCTTACTTGGGTATAGCATACTGTAGGGAATATTCTTTTCTCTCAACCTCTTCCTCACATCATTAAAAGAGCGTCTTTTCCTCTGGGTCTCCGCCGAAAAACTCGAACAGCATTACCTTGGCATTTTCAAACTTCAATTCAGGATATTTCCTAGAGGCCACCAAGATCATGTCACGGTCCCTGTAATTGAGGAACCGCACCAAGAAGGGACGGGGATAATTTCCAGGAGGACGCCGGCCCGTGGGCACTTGATGGGCCCTTTCCACCACGTAGGTCGGTGGAAGGTCCCCTAGGTCCAGCAAATTCTTGAAGAGCGTCTCCACAAAAGAGGCAGACTGGGTCCCCTCCGCTCCTTCTGGCAGGCCAACCACTCTCACATTATTTCTCCTCTGCCTGTCTTCTGCCTCTTCAGCTCTGCTTTGCAGTGACTTCAACATGTGTAAGGCTGGCCGCAGGCTAGCCTGTATTTGTGGGAGGAGGCTGAGAGCACTATTTATAGCCTCCTTCCTTGCCAGGTCCTGCGTCGGCGTCGTTCTGGGTTGCTGCCGACGTCACTTCCGGGTCACAGGGCATCCGCGTCACTTCCGGTTTTCGTTCCAGCGGAGCGGCGGCATGGTGCACGTCTGGAGGCTCCTCTTCTTCACTTCCCCTGGGGCTCGCGGTTCTGGTAGGGGGGCGGAGGGCTTCTACTGGGGGGTTCTGCTTCGGAGGCCAGCTTCATGCTCGGGCCGGGGGGACCACCGCTCGCAGCATTCCTTCATTCCGGGGGGGGAGGGGGACGGAGGAGCCTGGTCTGGGGGTGGGTAGACGCGTGCTGGCAGTCACTCACTTCCAGCTTCGTGGTGGACTCCCGCACGACTCCCTTCCTTCTCTGGGTCCCATGCAGGGGGGGCGTCCGCTTGCTCATTTTGGTCTACCTGCTCATCATCAGCGGTTTCTCACGCCGGCTGCATAGGGGGGGGTGTCTCCGCACGCCTCACTTTCCTTCTCTGGGTAATTGCAGGCATCCGAGGGAGGGGGGGGCGCTCGCCGAGCACCATGGGGGGGGCACTCACCCATTTCCTCCAGGTGTCCACCCACTCCTCCTCCCGGTGCCTGGTTCTGGGGGGGGTGCTGCACTGCACCCGTCCATCCATCTATCCACGTCTCCCGGGCCTTGTTGGATTCATGTCAGGGGACCTCCTTTCACTCCTCCCGCACCAAGCTGGGGGGGGGGTGTTCAGCTCACAGTCACACACAGGCAGTTGGGGGGGGGGTGCTGTCCGTCCGCATCTCCAGGGATCATGCTGGCTGTATAGGGGGGGGCAGTGTCCGCCTTACCGTAGGCACGCCAGCAGCATGGGGGGGGGCAGTGCACCCACGGGTCACGCTGGCAGTATTTCCTTGCGTTGCATGCGTCGTCTTAGCTTCCTGGTCAGCTTTTCAGGCACCAGGCATTGTTTTGGCGTTTCTGTCCCGGCATTTTTGCTTTTCAGTCTCTGGGTTTTTCTATCGTCACTTTTCTGCTCCAGGGCCGTTCTGTCATTACTTTTCTGTCTCAACAGTTCGGTCTCAGCCTTTCTGCCCCAGGTCTCTCTGTCGTTGGTTTTCCGCTGCAGCGGTTCACGCTCAGCGTTCGGTTATAGCGTTTCTTTCTGCCCAGGTTTGTCTGTCTTATGGTCTCAGGTGCAGAGTTCTCTCATTGCATTTCTTCCCCAGGGGTTCTGGCATCACGTGCCTTTCGGGGGGGGGGGAAGCTTGCTGTGTAAGCGGGGGTCGGAGTAGCCGCTCTGCCGCTGGGGGTACGGAGACACGTGCTGGCAGTCTGCCATGGGTCACTCACCTCCCGGCGTTCACATGGGGGAATCCCGCATGCCTCTCTTCATGCTCCAGGCAGGGGGGGGGGGGGCGGCGTTCACCCGCTTACTTTCTCGGTCTCCACTCCACGTTCTCATCCCGGCTCTGGGGCGGGGGGGACTCTGCACACCTCTCTTCCTTCACCGGCTCACGCTGCTTCACGGGTGGGGGCGGCCGGCCGGCCCTTCCATCCGTTCTTCCATCCATCCATCCATTTCTCCCGAGCCTTGCTGGTGTCAGGAGGGGGTCTCCACTCCACTCCTCCCGGACCACGCTGGCAGCGTGAGGGGGGGGGGATTGGTCACCTCACTGCTACGGGGGCCACCCGCAGGCGGTAGCAGTCCACCTTTTCTCCGTGGTCACGCCAGCGGTATGGGGGGGGGGCTATCCTGGTCATAGGTTCAGCGTTGGCAGTGTCAGTGTTTCGGTCTTCACGTTATGCATCAGGCGTTTTGTCGTCATGTCATAGCGTTCAGGTCTGCCCCAGGTTTTTCTGTCATTTCTTTGCCTCAGCTTCAGTCTCTGCGTTTCTGGCATAGCGTTTTCCCAGGGTTCTGCATTTCTCTCGTTGTCTCTGCGTTTCTCTCGTTGTCTCTGCGTTTCTCTCGTTGTCTCTGCGTTTCTCTCGTTGTCTCTGCGTTTCTCTCGTTGTTTCTCTCGTTGTCTCTGCGTTTTAGCGTTGTCTCTGCGTTTTAGCAGTATCCTGCGTTAGGCACCAGGCGTTTGTCTTGGGCGTTCTGGCCCGGCTGTTGCGTTTTCAGGCTCAATGTCTCTGCCAGTACTTCTGGCTCAGCCTCAGCATTTGGCTGCCCCAGGAGTCTGTCGTCACGTTTCAGTCTCAGCTTTCTGGCCAGGGTTTCTGTCGTGGCCTTTTCTGTCATAGCGTTTTCTGCCCAGGATTTCTGCCTCAGCGATTCAGGCTCAGCTTTTCTCTCGTAGCATTTCTGCCCCAGGTTTCTGGCATTTCATTTCTGCCTCAGCTTTCAGGCTCAGCGTTTCTGTCAGGGCGTGTCGGCCCCAGGTTTCTGTCATTACTTCTGTCAGTCATGTTCTTCATTGCGTTCTGCCCCTGGTTTCTGTCTTTACATTTTCAGTCACGTTCTGTCATAGCATTCTGCCCCAGGTTTCTGTCATTACATTTTTCAGTCACGTTCTGTCATGGTTTCTGTCAGTGCATTTTTTTAGTCACGTTCTGTCTTAGCGTTCTGCCCCAGGTTTCTGTCGCATTTCTCAGTCGTTCTGTCATAGCATTCTGCCCAGGTTTCCGTCATTACTTTTTTCAGTCACGTTCTGTCATAGCGTTCTGTCCCAGGTTTCTGTCATTACATCTTCAGTCACATTCAGTCATAACATTCTGCCCAGGTTTCTGTCAGTACATTTTCAGTCATGTTCTGTCATAGCGTTCTGCCCCAGGTTTCTGTCATTACATTTTTCAGTCACGTTCTGTCTTAGCGTTCTGCCCCAGGTTTCTGTCGCATTTCTCAGTTGTTCTGTCATAACATTCTGCCCAGGTTTCCGTCATTACTTTTTTCAGTCATGTTCTGTCATAGTGTTCTGTCCCAGGTTTCTGTCATTACATCTTCAGTCACATTCTGTCATAACATTCTGCCCAGGTTTCTGTCAGTACATTTTCAGTCATGTTCTGTCATAGCGTTCTGCCCCAGGTTTCTGTCATTACATTTTTCAGGCACGTTCTGTCTTGGCGTTCTGCCCCAGGTTCTGTTGTGCCATTTTCAGTCACATTCTGTCATAGCATTTCCGCCCCAGGTTTCTGTCATTACTTTTTCAGTCACGTTCGGTCGTAGCATTCTGGCCCAGGTTTCTGTCATTGGATTTCAGTCTCAGCATTCTGTCGTAACGTTTCTATCCCAGGGGTTTTTCTAGCATTGCATTTGTCTGCCTCAGCGGTGCAGTCTCGTCGTTGTCATGCATTTTTGCCCCAGGCTTCTGTTTTTGCTTTGCCGTTACGTTTCAGTCTTAGCGTTCTGCTCCAGGTTTTCTGTCATTGTATTTCTGCCTCAGCCTTCAGGCTCTGCGTTCAGCCTTGGCATTTCTCTCGTACATTTTCTGCCCCAGGTTTTCCTGTCTTGGCACATCGGCCTCAGCATGTTCACGATTCCTGTCATAACGTTTCTGCCCCACGATTTCTGTTGTTGCATTACTGCCCCACGAGTTCCGTCATTGCGTTAGTCTCAGTGTTCTGCCCCAGGGTTCCGTCATAGCGTTGCTACCCCCACGTTTCATGTCTAGCGTTCCTGCCCCGCGATTTCCTGTCATAGTGTGTGTCATAGCATTGTCTTCTTTGTGGTTACCATGTCTCATCGTCCTTGTCATGTTACAACCTGTGTTGTTTAGCTAGTGTTCACATTTCGGGATCTGTCACGTCTACAGATCCATACGGGCTGAGGTTTCGTTTTTAATGATTGGAGACCACAATCTTCTCGCCCGTATACCACACTTCAGACGATGTACGTTCATTTATTACACCTGTACGTTACCCACCACGGTCTGTGGGTGCACTAGCCCTGAGTGTTCAGTTCTACTGCCGGTCTGCGCTGCAGGCTACTCGGGCTCACATCTCACATTAGGGTGGGGGGGGGGGCTGTTATCATGTTCGTCACGCACAGTGGTCTTGTCCTTGGTCATGCTCGTTCTTAAGTAGTCACGAGGGGGGGTGTTCGTTGTGTTTTTGTGTCTGGTTCTGTTGTCATGTCAGTTTGTGTTCTTGGTTGGGCTTGCTGCCTGTCCTCTGTTGGTTTAGTTCATGTGCATCCCTTCAACTTCGGGGTGCTTGGTCTGGTTTCTTTGACTTCATTCCTTGGGGGGGGGGGGGGCGGGCCTCCTAGTTAGTGGCGAGTTGCTGTTGCATTGGTTCTTTGGGCTGCTTTTCCTGCTAGTTTTCCGTTAGGTGCTTGTCCGTGGTTTGGCGGTCCAGCACTTGCTCTACTTGTGGGAGGGTTGGATTGGCTTCCACGCCGACGGCAACTGTCTTGCACTCGTTCCATCAGTCCTGCTGTTGATAGGGTTGGAATTGTGCATTCAGGACTCATGTTTGGGTCATGCTTCTGCCTAGGTTCTGCCGGCCGAGTCCGTCAGGTGGGATCAGTGTTTCTGGGTGTCTGGCTTTTCCATGTTCAGCGATGTTGGTTGCCTCAGCACATTGGCCTTTTCTACCTGCTCCTCCAGGTATCCAGCACTTTAGATTCCTGCCAGGTTGTCCTTTTTGCAACTCACCCTCTCACTCCCCGTACCAGGGTGGGTAGGCCAGGGGTTTAGGGGGTTCTTCTCGGAGCACTTCCCGGGGGGCCTGTTGAGGCATTTTTCATTCTGCATTAGCCTCGTTGCAGGGGCCCCTCGCGCCAGCTTGGCTTCTACTTCCCTTTCGTATCCTCTCATCACGAGGATTTCAGTTATGTCTGGGTTGTCTCGGGTGCCAGGCTCCATCCATCCGTCTCAGGGGGTTCAGTCGATTTCTGGGCTGCGTCGCAGGTTCGATAGATGAAACTGCCTGCCTTTAGTCGATGGGTTTCTCCAGTCATTGCGGATACTCACCGGATACATACTGTTGCCTTCGGGGCACGCGCTGCCTTTCTTGACGGTCGGTTACCTTCCCTTCTTCACCTAAACATGTGTCTTTTGCCCTCTTTTCAGGCATACCGACCAGCTAGGCCATGGCACACCTCAGGCCTTGGTTGTTAGGGTTTCAACACTTACTTACTTGGTTGTTAGGGTTTCAACGCTTACTTACTTGCTCGAAGACTCTGACTACAAATCCTGCAATTCTGTTGCCCTGAGAGTGAGTCACATCCTCCACCCCAGAAATTCTGTCCTCTGCCTCGGTCAGCCTGCCCCTCATTTTGTCAAGATCATGTCTGATTAAAGTGCATTCAGTTGTTAGGTGGTCTATGCTCACCATTACAGCCACTTTGCTTAATTTATAGCCTCCAGAATGGGCCTGGTAATCGCCTCTTGCGCCGAGTCCATAGCCTGGGGAACCTATGAAGATTCATTAGGAGAGCTTTCAGATCCTGACCCCGCTCTCGCAGCAGCAGCCGCTGCCGCAGACGCCATTCTCCTAGCTTCCTTCCTCTCTGCCTTAGTGGAGCCAGGGGAGGGCAAGATGGCGGCGGCGGGACTCGTATCTGGACCTCGTGTAGAGCGGGTCCTGCGCTGGGACTTCTGCGGCTGATTTCCGGACCACGAGGCTCCCTTTTTCATGCCAGCTGATGCTCTGCACACCCCGGTACCGTAAGTACCGAAAACCGGGCTTTTTGGCTCCCAATACAGGATAAAAGTGCAGGATAGACGCGGAGCTCACAGAAACACGTCCTGCTGCCTTCACATCCGGTCACGCCCCCCCCCAATAAGCATATATTGATTGGTTTGCGCAAAGGTGATCAAGTAGACGAACTGGGATAGATTTAGGGATTTTCTTTTCTTTTCTTTTCTTTTTTTTTTACCAGTAATGGCGACGATCAGCGATTTTCTTTTTTTTTTTTTTTTTTTTTGTGGGACTGACATTGTGGCAGACAAATTGGACACTAATTGACACACTTTTTGGGGACCAGTGACACTAATACAGTGATCAGTGCTAGAAAAATAAAAAATGCACTGACACTGTATAAATGACACTGGCAGGGAGGAGGTTAACATCAGGGGCAATTAAAAGGTTAACTGTGTGGGAGATGCTGACACTAGACAAAGAGAGAGATCGGTGTTCCTGATTACTAGGAATCGCATATCTTTCTCTTCCTCTGACAGAATGACGGTCTGTCTTGTTTACATACCTCCGAACGATCGCGGGTGGCCGGCAGCCATCGCACCCACTGATTGGCTCCTGCTGTGCCCAATCCCAGTGGGTCGCCGGTGGCAGGTGCCCCAACCTACAGGTCTGTTTTGTGCAGCTGGGCCACCCTGCCAAAGTATATGTGTGGTGGGCGGTCCAGAAGTAGTTAAAGAGATCCTATCAAAGATATTTGTGTAAAAATGGATGCTCCATGTGGTGGGCCATGTTGTTTTTTTGTCCTAAAGCAGTATTAAAGTCCGCTTGTTTATACATACAGGTAAGCCAATAAGGCTTACCTGTAGACATCAGCCAGTGAAGTCACTGGCACATATGCACTGCACTCTTAACGAATGGCATGCCTTACATTAACCATTTCAGTCCCGGAAGATTTTACCCCCTTAATGACGGAGCATTTTTTGCGATTCGGCACTGCGTCTCTTGAAATGACAATTGCGCGGTCGTGCGACGTTGCACACAAACAAAATTTTTCCCACAAATAGACAATTGGTGGTATTTGTTTTTTGTTTTTGCTATAACAGTTTTTTTTTTTTTTTTACACTTTCTTTGTGAAATGGTAGGCCATACCAATTCACATAGGGGGGGCCGGGATCTGGGGTTCCCCTGTGTTAAAGGGGTCTTCCCGATTCCGATAAGCCCCCCGCCCGCAAACCCCCACAACCACCGGGCAAGGGTTGTGGGGGATGAGGCCCTTGTCCCCATCAACATGGGGGCATGGTGCTTTGAGGGGACACAGACCCCCAAAGCATCCTCCCCATGTTGAGGGCATGTGGCCTGGTACGGTTCAGGAGGGGGGGCGCTCTCTAGTCCCCCCCCCTCTTTTCCTGCGGCCTGCCAGGTTGCATGCTCGGATAAAGGATCTGGTATGGATTTTTGGGGGGAACTTCACGCCATTTTTTTTTTATTTGGGGTGGAGTTCCCCTTAAAATCCATACCAGACCTGAAGGGTCTGGTATGGATATTTGGGGGAACACACGTAATTGTTTTTTTTTAATTTGACGCAGGGTTCCCCTTAATATCCATACCAGACCTGAAGGGCCTGGTAATTGAACTTGGGGGGGATCCCCACGCATTTTTTTTTTATTTTTTTTTATCAATGACTTTCAATTACCTTTCTCTGTATTGCCAGGAGCCGACAATTCTTGATAGCTGCGAGTACTTTTAAATGACTTTTCTCTTATCGTCCATGGACTGACACAGCTGGATACTGTAAACGTGTAGGTATATGTCCCTGCTCGCAGGAGAAGATCTAGGCAGAATGTTAGATGTTAGAAACATACATTCTAGAACAAACCAGAGCTGAACAGCCCCGCCCAGGGGGGCGGTCCCTCCGGACATTACCCTCCCACCTGCAGCTAGCAGCCTCAGTTTTTTTCTGCCTAGCAGAAGATGACGTGGCTCTCTCAGGAGCCAGTCTCCTGGAAGATTTTACTTTTAAATTTTATTCCTTTGGGGATTTTATTCTTTTATTTTTGAGACCTTCAATCAACTGTCGGCTGGGCAACAGGTTGGGTACACTGGTATCCTCGTAGTCTTCCCTGTCCGAGCATCGAGCGTGCTGATCCTCGCCTTCTGTGTGTGAGACTCAGTTCACGACATGCCCCATGACTCCAGCGGTGGCCGGGTTGCTTTCATGCTCCCGCGGTCCTCTCAAGATTGAACAGTACCTGACTGACTGTATCTCTCGCGGTGGACCGGGCCGACAGTTACGCAGTACTGCTCTGTGATAGGTCTGTCTGAAACAAGCCAGTGGGTCCCTGAAAGGGACGGGTAAGTAGTCTCTCCTACTGCAGGTGAGTACATGCTGGCTGTGTTTCTTTATATGGGGGGTTTCTCCCTGTCTCCCCCTGTTATGCTGCTCTCTGCACCCTGTACTGGTGCTGTGCTGTGGGGGTGCTTGGGGGTCACTCTGGCCTGGCTGGGCGCTCATGTCTGTAGTGGGTTCTGCAGAGAGGGGCAGGTTTTCTGGTGTGTGAAGTGATATTGCGTGCGCCATTAGCGCTGTTTGAGGTGGTTGTTGCGTGCGCCATTAGCGCGCATTAGAGCTTTGAATTTCTCGCTCGGCAGCCATCTTGGCGTTGTTCAATGGCGCAGTTATAGCTGCGGCCGGCGGCCATTTTCTTGTAGCCGCAAATCTCCTCACAATCTCCTCACAGATTCTTTACTCTCCTCAGGCTCACAGCGCGGTTTCTTCAGCAGGACTGAGCGGTCCTTAAGGGTTGGTGAGTCCTCCAGGTATCCCCTCCTCAGCGTAGCCAGTGGGTGGACTGTATATTCACTGTATAGTGTATAAGGTCTCAGGGTGGCGCTATGGAGTCTGATACACCTGCTCTCCACACTTGCCGGGGGCAACTGGCAGTGCTGCACAGTTAAACATGTTCATATGTTTCCTGCACCTGCGGTCCTTATGGACCAGTTGTCGGCAGTCCTGGAATCATTCCTTGTCAGAATGGAAGCGGTGTGCGAGCGAAAGGAGCTATAGGCCCCCTCTCCCCACAAAAATCTTTAGTGAAGGAGTGCTCTGATTCAGATATGGGCCTAGCTACTGTGCTTAGGACCCTAGCTCTGAATATTTAATGTTTGTGAACAGGACATTCCCTTGTGAGGATGACTCCAGTTCTGTGTCAGTGAATGACAGGGCGCTTGTAAGTGAACTCATTGATGATGTGAGGGACACTCTCAAGCTGGGTGCTGTGGCTGAGGTACCTCAGGTGGACACTGTTTCCCTTGGTTCCTTCAAGCTTTTCTTTTACACAGATTCCTCACTGTTTTCCTCACACGCTGCGTCAAGAGCAGCATGGATGATACAGTGGTACACAGTGTTTCCCTCCCCCTGGTCGGTGCAGCATGGTGGGGGGGGGAACTTTATTCATTTATGTCTCTAGTCCCTGTGAGCCTTCTGTGTGATGTCCTGAGGCAACAACAGGGTCTCTGCACCTGTGGTTTCCTGCCATTTCCTGAGGAACGTTCTGAGCTCTGACAGACACACGGTCTGAGGATCAGAGGTTACCTGTTACCTGCATGCTGCTTTGGCAGCACAGTCAAGCAGGTTGGAATGATACAGAGAGGATTATGTGCCTCTGCGCCATAATTTAAACTCATACTATACCTCTACACTGCATACATTCACAGTGTATGTATGCGTTATTGGTCTCTGTGTCTGCGTGGGTGTCCCCCCACGTTCCAATGCTGCGTTTCAGTGCCATACATGATATAAACGTACAAAATATGTTTATGCACGACTCCAGATACATTCACAGTATATGTATGCATCATACTCTCTGGGTCGGCACGGGTTTCCGCCGGGGGCTCCGGTGTCCTCCCGCGCTCTCATGGTATGTGCGCTTCGGCTCTCTTCACAGTATAGACATGTTCAATATGTTTATTGCACATACTATACATGTTTACAGTATGGGTATACTGTTTGCGTGGGGCTCCTCCGGGTACTCCGGTTTCCCCCCACGCATAAACATGTGCAATATGTTTATTCACATGCTATCATTCCTACACGGTATATGTGTGCTGTCTGCGTGGGTTTCTTCCGGGTGTTCCGGTTTCCTCCCACGCGCTGAGGGTATGTGTGCCTTTGGCCCTCTGCACAGTTAAACATGTTCAATGTTTATCACGCATGCTATAATACCTACACGGTATGTGTATGCAGTCTGTGTGAGTTTCCTCCGGGTACTCCGGTTCCCTCCCACACTCCATTGGTATGGGCGCTTTGGCGCTATGCACAGCCTAAATTTGTGCGATTTGTTATCCACAGACTAACATACCTACCCGGTATGTCTGTGCAGTCTGCGTGGGTTTCCACCCACGCTACATGACATGCGTGCCTTTGGTGCAATACACGGTGTAAACATACACATTATGTTTATACACAACACTAAATACATTCACAGTAGTTGTAGGTATTGCATTCTCTGGGTATGCGTGGGGTACTTCGGTTCCTCCCACGCGCCAACAGTGCTATGCACACATAGGCTTGTGCAAAATGTTTAGCACACATACTATAATACCTACACGGTATGCGTATGCAGTCTGTGTGGGTTTCATCTGGGTGCTCCGGTTTCTCCCCCGCGCTCCAATGGTGTGTGCATTTTCAGCGCTATGCACAGTATAAACTTGTGCAATTTTTTTATTCGCAGGCTAACATACCTACACGGTTGTGTACGCAATCTGCGTGGCTGGTTTACGTCCAAGCCCCGATGATGTGCGCGCCTTCGTCGCTGGCACAGTATAAACGTGTTTTAATAGGTTTATCCACACATACTAAACTACATACGCCATATGTGGTTGTATTATGCTCTTTGTGGCTGGGTGGGGGTTCCTCTCAAACTCTATTTGCGCGTTTGACGCAATACACAGTATAAACTATGTGTTTGTACAATCAGCACTTATCCATGGGTAGCTGCTGGATGGAGCATTGTCATAAGGATCCCTGGTTTCAGGGGTACCACTTTCCATCTGCTTTCAGTGGTGATCAGAAGCGCTGGCTTGGACTGTGTTCGTCAGGCTGAGGTTAGCATTACGCCCGCTAGTGGCTGCGTCTCTGGCGTTTCTGTAGCTCAATGACTGGGCAAAAGCCTCTGCTTCATCTATCAGTCGACTAGCAGGTGCACTGCAACTGCTTTAGCCTTTAGGGTCTCTGTGCCCGGGGTGGGTTTGCGCCACCTGTGGAGGCTGAGGTACTGGTCCTCTGACTGAGTTTCTAGGCAAGCTCTGTCAAGTTGCCTTTATTGACCAACAGTTGAGGCACCCTGTACACCGGGGCTTCTCTTCTCCGATACATTGCGGAGTCTCTTTGGGATTTTCATACATCTCGTTGCAAGACGGTCCTGTCGGCCGTGTGCATTGCAGGGGAAGGGTCCTTGCACCCAGAGGTGTTTCCACCTCCTTTACCGGAGGTGGGGCACCGGATGTGGACCTTAAGGCCTCTTGACTCACTCGCAAGGTGTCAAGATCGTGGCCAGGTCCAGGGACCCCTGGGCAGACGCGTCAGACACGCTGGTAGCCCGTGGGGGCAGTATCGCCTGATATATGCTTACCCTCCGCTACTGTTGTTGCCTCGCCTGCTTCGCAGAGTAGGGGCTGAGGCCATTCCGGTAATCCTCATTGCTCCGGAACGGCGACATTGGTACGCCGATCTACTTCGGCTAGTCGCAGACGTTCCTTGGTGACTGCCTATTGGGGTGGACCTTCTGTCTCATGATCCCATACTTCATCCTGCTTTACAGTCCTTGGCTTTAATGGCATGGCTGTTTAAAGCCAGGTGCTGAAGGACCGAGGTCTCTCGGATTCGGTCATATCTTCTATGTTGTTGGCACGGGAATCTTCCTCCAGAAAGATATATCACCGTACCTGGAAGGCTTACATCGCTATGTGCGAGGAACTTGATCGGCGTCCTCGGATGTATTCCGTTCCCAGGATTTTGCTGTTCTTACAGCGTGGTGTGACCCAAAAGCTGGCCTTGCATACCATTGAGGGTCGGATTTCGGCCCGGCCTGTCTTTTTCAACGACCACTACCGGGCCATTCCTTGATTAGCACCTTTTGTGCAGGGGGTTCGCCATGTGATCCCCCCTGTCAAGCCTCCTCTCCCTACTTGGGATCTGAATTTGATGCATCTCGGTTCTCCAAGAACATTCCTTTGAGAATATCAGAGAGATTCCTCTCTTGACCTTGTCCCAGAAGGTGGCCTTCTTAGTGGCCATTACTTCGGTTAGACGCGTGTCTGAGTTGGCGGCCTTGTCCTGCAAGTCGCCTTACTTGGTCCTCCATAAGGATATGGCGGTGTTGCGCCCACGACCGTCCTTTTCAAAAGATGGTCTCTGCCTTTCACCTTAAGGAGGACATTGTTCTTCCGTCCTTGTGTCCTCACCCATCGCATCCCTGAGAGTTTGCGCTTCATACATTAAGATGGGTACAAGCCTTACGGGTGTACCTGTCTGCTACTGTTTCCATTCGGAAGTCTGACTCACTGTTTGTGTCTGTCTCTGGTCCAAAACAGGGCCGAGCGGTGTCGTCTGCCACCGTCTTTAGGTGGATCAGGCAGATCGTCATACAGGCCTATGCCCTTAAGGGGCGGTCTCCTCCCTTTCTGGTTGCGGTGCATTCCACCAAGGCAATTGGTGCTGCCTGGGCTTTCCGACATCAAGCGTCGGTTGTACAAATGTGCAAGGCGGCGACCTGGTCGTTCATTCATACCTTTTCAAAATTTTATAAGATTGATGTGGCTGCATCTTCTCGGATGCTTCCTTCGGCCGCAAAGCATTGCAGGCCCCTGTTTAATGTTGCAACTCCTCCATTGAGGAGCGCTGCTTGTTTGGAGTGAAGTTTAGGTTGTTCCTTTACTACTGCTCCCACCCTTCTGATACTGCTTTGGGACGTCCTACGTGTTTACAGTATCCAGCTGTGTCAGTCCATGGACGATAAGAGAAAAAAGGATTTTTGTACTCACCGTAAAATCCGTTTCTCTGACGTCCACGGACTGACACAGCACCCACCCTTCCTCTTAAGGTTTGTACTGCTTTGTTACGAACTGAGGCTGCTAGCTGCAGGTGGGAGGGTAATGTCCAAAGGGACCGCCCCCTGGGCGGGGCTGTTCAGCTCTGGTTTGTTTTAGAATGTATGTTTCTAACATCCTGTCTAGATCTTCTCCTGCGAGCAGGGACATATACCCACACGTTTACAGTATCCAGCTGTGTCAGTCCATGGACGTCAGAGAAACGGATTTTACGGTGAGTACAAAAATCTAATTTCTTTCCCTTCAGAAATTACACTTTGTGCAGGGACAGTTCTAAGCATGGGAAACAAGCGCTACTTTACAGGCATACTATACACACCCCCTAGGTAAGAAATTTAAAGGAATATTTCACTTTTATTGTTTCACTTTAAGCATTATTAAAATCACTGCTACCGAAAAAATGCCAGTTTTTAAAACATTTCTTTGCGTTGATACATGGGGCAGGACCCGGGTCCCCAAACACTTTTTATGACAATAACTTGCATATAAGCCTTTAAAATTAGCACTTTCGATTTCTCCCATAGCCTTTTACAGGGTGTTCTGTGGCTTTTCGAATTTGCCGCGAACACCCCAAATTGTTCGGTGAACAGGCAATGTTCAAATCGAACATGAAGCTCATACCTAGTAACCATCCTCACCTGTGATTTGTTTGCTTGTAATCTCTCTCTGTGTGTGTGTGTGTGTGTGTGTGTGTGTGTGTGTGTGTGTGTGTGTGTGTGTGTGTGTGTGTATGTATACCGTATTTATCGGCGTATAACACGCACCCCAAGTTTAGGAGGGAATTTTAAGGAAAAAAACTTTTAGAAGGGAAATTCAAGGAAAAAAAACTTACATTTAAATGCAGCATGCAGCCTTGCCCAGTGTCCATCTGCAGCCGTGCCCAGTGTCCATCTGTCCATCTGCAGCCGTGCCCAGTGTCCATCTGTCCATCTGCAGCTGTGCCCAGTGTCCATCTGCAGCTGTGTCCAGTGTCCATCTGCAGCTGTGCCCAGTGTCCATCTGCAGCCTTGCCCAGTGTCCATCTGTCCATCTGCAGCCTTGCCCAGTGCCTTTGCGATCGTGTCAGTCCCGGCGTTTTTTTAAATTTGGTGCCGATTTCTGTGGAGAGGAGCGAGCGGGGCCGAGTGTACTTCGGCTAGACTCGGCTCCTCTCGCAGTCCCGCCCATCTCCACTGACTGCGCCGCTGACTGAGAAATCCGAGTGTACTTCGGCTAGACTCGGCTCTGCTCACAGTCACAGGCAGGACTGCGAGAGGAGCCGAGACTAGCCGAAGTACACTCGGCTTTCTCTATGTCAGCGGCGCAGTCAGAGATGGGCGGGACTGCGAGAGGAGCCGAGTAAAGCCGATTGTACTTCGGTTTCGCTCGCTCGTTTTCAGCAGGGGAATTCGACGGAGTATCGGCGTATAACACGCACCCACGATTTTCCCCTGATTTTAAGGGGAAAAAAGTGCGTGTTATACGCCGATAAATACGGTGTATATATGTGTGTGTGTGTGTATATATATGTATATATATATATATATACACGCACGCACGCACGCGGACACACGCACACACACACACGTGTGTGTGTGTGTATATATATATATGTATGTATGTGTATGTATGTGTAGCGGGGTCTCTAAATTTAGGTGGGACACCCAGGTGTGTAAGTATGGGAATAGTGGACCACTTGTGTTCGTGGAGGATTGGATGGTGTAATAATCTCCTTGGCCTCTGGGTGGCGGGGTACCTGGAGGCTCAAGGTAGATTTGCCATTACAGTGCTAGCCTTTTTGTCCCTTTCCGGAGATGGTACGGCGAGGGCGGGGAACCTGCCGTGGTGTCGATGGGAGGAGATAAAAGGGGGAGACGCCCTAACCACAATGTCTTCGGGAGGAAGTTCTTCACGCGCCCAGGCACCTTAGGCCTGGGTGCGGGCGGTTCTGGATTCCGGCCCAGGTGCCCTAGGTCTGACCGGAATGGAGTTGGAGTCCATCCCAGGCACCTTCAGCCTGGGGTGAGGTACTAGACTAGGAGGCCTGGGGTCCAGTGACTTCGGCTGGATCCCGCGAGGGTGGAGACGTCCGAGGGTCCCTGAGGTGGACGGGGCCCATGTCTGAGGTGAGGAGGCCGGGGAGGTTACCCGTCCGGAGAGTCTGGAGCAGCATCAACCCAGTGACGGATGGGCCTCTGGTAACTCCCTTGGAGGGACATCTTCCCGCAGCGCAGCAAAGGTACTCCTATCTACGTTCCCTTGAGTCTCTGGAAGAGACTCTCAGATTCTAAGTCCTTTCTAGCTAAATGCTATAGTAACCGCTGGCGAGATCGCAGTGGTTTAGTTGATAACCAGGATAGTGCCTCGTCCTGCTCATTCCCCGTATCAACATGTTATCAAGTCGCAACCAGTTGGCTACTGAAGCACTGTTTATTGTGAGATGTACAATAAAGCAAGAGTTGGACTGTGATCGGTGTGTGGAACTCTGGTTGATGGGAGCAGAGGGAAGTGTTGACACAGCAGGACTGTATTCTAGACAAAAGCACATAGGCCAGAGGAAATATCTGGTACTGGCCTTCACCTCACCCACAGCTCTGGGGAGGACATGGGCCGTAGCGCATCTCACCCTGTCGTGTGACATACCCCCTAGACAAAGGAGATGGGGTGAGGCCGCTACATATATATATGTGTATATATATGTATATGTGTGTGTGTATATATGTGTGTGTATATATATATATATATATGAATAAAGGTGTGTTATAAAGAGGCCTGACAGAACACACACTTAGCGCCATTTCAATCCTGCAAAATGCAAGGCAGCCTGAACACTGAAATTCAAAGTATTTTTATACAAAATACATTAAATGGTAAAGCAGCTGTTTAAAAATAGGTAAATAAAAAACAAGTGGTAAAACAATAACACAGAAAAAATACTGAATACTAGGTTTCACACAAAACAGCGCTAAAATATAAATACATAAAAAGACCCGTGGATCATGCCACTGAAAAAAGTCCAGCACGTATGAAGAAATAACCAGTTCAGAGTACTATGGTGAGTAATAACACAAAAGAGTCCAAGTAGGCACTTTCCACCACCAGAGACAACAATTGGAATCCACCGTGTGATGAATAAAACCCCTTAGGGGGTTCACACTTACCAGAGGTAAGATATAAATGATCCTTATTATAGGGGAAACATCGGCTACTCTGTATAGTCAAATCTTCTTCAATCAGGGTAAACCAGTGTGGATGGGCTCCAAACCGACCATAAAATAATAGGAAGATAACAACACAATAGTGTAATCCTGTTTATTTCAAATCTGTTATCCCACCAGTAGGAGACCCCTTTATCCAAACTACGTACATAAAACAGCAGTAAAATAAGCAATGAATGGCCCAAGAGGGCGCTATCACCATTTCCAGCGTCCTATGGAGAGTGTTTGTGTCCTCACGGATCCTGCAGACACTTCCGAATGGTAGCTGTGAGCGGTGGAACGCACGCTTGGAGCGCAGACGTCACTTCCGGGTCACGGGTAGTCGTGGTTACGCCCTAATATATGTATGTATATATATATATATATATATATATATATATATATATATCTATATATGTGTGTATGTATATATATATATATGTATACAGTCCCTGACAAAAGTCTTGTCGCTTCTCTATTTTGTAGAAACTCCTGCTATTAAACTGACTTTTAATTAATCAATTGGTGTTAGAAATAGCTCCTATGAAAAGCTAAAGCCCTCCCAAATTATGTTTAATGCACTGAAATAAATCTTTTTTCAGTGAAACTAATTTATCATTTAATCAAGACAGACAGGTCAAATTTTGGCAAGACAAAAGTTTTGTCGCCTATACAGAAATTGAACAACTTTACAGAAAATCCAAAAATATGTCAGCAAATTAAGTAGTGGTGCTGTGAGATCCAAATTTAATATCTTGTATGACTTCCATGAGCTTGAAGGACAGCATCCATGCGGTTTGGCAAGGTTATTCATACAATTTATTGATGAAGTCATCAGGAATAGCAAAGAAAACAGTCTTGCATGCCTCCCAGAGTTCATCAATATTCTTTGGTTTCGTCTTCCATGCTTCATCTTTCATCCTACACCACATATGCTCAATGATGTTCATGTCTGGTGACTGGGCTGGCCAATCCTGGAGCATCTTGATCTTCTTTGCCTTAAGGAACTTTGATGTGGAGATGGAAGTATGCTATGAAGCACCATCCTGCTGCAAAATTTGGCCTTTTTTATGGTTGGGAATATAAGAGGTAGCTAAGATTTCTTGATGTTGCCTTCAACCCTGCAGATCCCTCGCACACCCCCATACTGGATGTAACCCCAGACCATGATTTTGCCTCCACCAAACTTCACTGTTTTCTGGGTAAATCTCGGCTCCATGCGGGTTTCAGTAGGTCTCCTGCAATATTTGCGGCGACTGTGGTGTAATTCAACAGAAGATTCATCTGAAAAATCCACCTTCTGCCACTTTTCCAGAGTCCATCCTTTTAGCAGGCTGTGGCCCTTGGCAAATGCCACACGGTTTTTCAATTGTCTTGTTTAGTGCTGGCTTATGGGCACTGATTCAACCATGGAGGCCATTTCGAGACAGAATCCGACAAACTGTTCTGGTTGATACAGGTACTTCAGGTGACCAGGTCTCGTGGAGCTCTGCTGCAGTGGAAAATGGGCTGGCCTTGGATTTTCGAGCCAAGAAACGGTCCTCTCGAGCAGTTGTCTTGCAGGGTCGGCCTGACCTGGCCTTGTCCAAAACATCTCCAGTCTCTTCAAATCTTTTTTTTATCCTCTGAACTTGACGCTGAGACACATTGAAGGTGTCTGCCACATCAGCAGTGGATCTGGTCTTCAGCCTCTTAATAATCAACACTTTAGTCTCCGGGTGAATCTTGGGCATGTTTGCAGAGGTCTAGTGTACTGGTGTTCTTTTTATACACACCTGAGACCTAATTGATCCATTATTAGTCACAGGTAAAGCTCATATAACAAGGCGACAACACTTATGTCTTGGCAAAAATTTACTCAATGGGCTTTACCAAGCTGTGAATATTAGAATACTTTTTGTCAGTTTCGTTTTGCACTGAAACATTATTACAAAAGCTGTTGGGATTAAAATGACCCATTTCTTGTAACCAAATCTTGATTAGAAATATATTTTAGCAGCACTTCAGGTCAATTTGTACACAAGCGACAAGACTTTTGTCAGGGACTGTATGTGTGTATGTATATATGTGTATATATGTGTATATATGTATGTGTGTGTGTGTGTGTGTGTGTATATATATATGTATGTGTGTATATATATATATGTATGTGTGTGTATATATATATATATATATATATATATATATATATAGGAAGGCCAGTATGCTGGCCTGAAATTATGGGAGGAGTTCGAGGGGTACTTAAGCAGACCGTCCACCATCGTCAGTGTCGGCTCTAGTGCGCGGTATTCGTCATCATCAGCCGACGCCATACGACTCGCAACGTCCGTGTAGTCGCTTTCGTCCCTTCCAGCTTCGCTCGCAGTTGATCGTATCCCCGCTCGCTGTCGCAGGTAGGACCGGCCGTTACCATTCGTACGAATCGTAGCGCCGGTACACGGTTTCTTCTTTTACAAGTCACACGGTTCATAACCCCGTGTTTTCCGTCTGCATCGTATGTTTACCAGCTAGTCCAGTTGTCTTTCGAACCCTGTCGCACGCACGTTACCACCGGTAACGGCCCGCCTAGACACTACGTCTCACAGAGCTGTTGTACGAATTACTCGCAGCTCGCAAGTCTCTTACCTCAAGTCGCACATCCGATACCCAGTCGTCGGACTGGTATCCCACACTGCACTTCCTTATCCCTAGTCACTGATGCCCTACACCTCCTACGATACTCTCCCTTCACCTTACTGATGCCCCACACCTCCTACTACTCACACCATACACCGAACAGTCCGGTCCGGCTCTGGTCGCTAACAATCGGCACTACAGGCCGGACCCTCGGCAATCACAAGCCCCTTCAACTTCGAAACACCGAACAGCCGTCCGAGTCCAGCCGTATCTCCGGCGCTACGATTCGGACCCGGCAATTCAAACCCCCTCCTTGCACCCGTTATCAGCCCGAATACAGGCACAGCATCGGCTCAGAGATTCGGATCTCTGGCATCCACGTTTGTTCCGAGCACAGTCGCACCACCGGCTCATCGGCTCTGATCTACAAACATCAAACTTCTAAACCATCCGAATTCAGTCGTAGCATCGGCTCAAACTTTCGGACCTATGGCATTCCCAAGCGATCCGAGTCCAGTCGCAGCACCGGCTCGTCCGACGCGGATCTTTAGCAACAAACCATTCTATCCGATCCAAACGCAGTCGTAGCATCGCCTTGACGTTCGGTCCTCTGGCATCTACGAACGATCCGAGCACAGTCGCACCACCGGCTCATCGGCTCGGATCTACAAACATCAAACTTCGAACTGAGCCGAATTCAGTCGTAGCATCGGCTCAAACTTTCGGATCTATGGCATTTACGCTCGTTCCGAGTCCAGTCGCATCACCGGCTCAATCGACTCGGATCTCTAGCAACAAACCCTCCTATCCGATCCGAACCCAGTCGTAGCATCGGCTCAAAGGTTCGGATCCTCCGCTAACATGACCGGTCCGAGCACAGTCGCACCATCGGCTCGGATCTACAAACATCAAACTTAGAACTGATCAGACCCATCCAACCGATCCGTACCCAGTCGTAGCATCGGCTCAAAGGTGCGGATCCTCCGCTAACACGACCGACCCGAGCATAGTCGCACCACCGGCTCAAACGGTTGGATCCGCAGCATCAAACTTTCTAATCCATCCGAATCCAGTCATAACGTCGGCTCTAAGATTCGGATCCTTTTCAAACACTATCAATTCTAGTACAGTCGCACCTCCAGCGCAGCAACTCAGCTTCCCAGCACTACAGACCCATCCTAACGATCCGAACTCAGTCGTAGCTGCAGCTCAGACGTTCAGTTCATTGGCCATTCGAAGTGCTAGTACATTACCGGTCGCATTAGCGGCACCTCACGCTTGAATCATTTCCCGGAAAAAAAAAAAGAAAGAAAAAAAAAATAATAATAAAAAAAAACCATTAATAATAAATAAATAACAATAGTCGAATGTAAATAAATTAATAGTAATAAAATGAGACTTTTTCTTCATGCATTACATACACACCTTACTTTAATTACTCCAGGTTCATCACGGACGGTCATCCCTACATACTCACAATTAGGGATGAGCTTCGTGTTCGAGTCGAACATACGTTCAACTCGAACATCGGCTGTTCGATCGTTCGACGAAGATCGAACGATTTGGGCCGTTCGCGCCAAATTCGAGTGACGCGAACGGCCCACAATGCACTACGCCATCGCAGTGTCATCCAGGCGCTGTGATTGGCCAAGCATGCACTGTGACCCCGCATGCTTGGCCAATCACAGCGCCGGCAGCGAGGAGAGCAATGATTGGCCACAGGCAGGATGCCTGTGGCCAATTATTGCTGATGGGGTTTAGTACACGCCCCACACTATAAAAGGCCGCCAGCGCGGCGGCCTTGTGTAGTGTGTTCCGGAGCAGGGAAAGAGAAGCATAGGCAGGGACAGTGTCATTATTTTTCCTTTACTATTCCTGGATTCCTTGTGTTTAGGGACAAATAAGGATAGGTAGGGAGAGTGTCAGTGACAGTGTGCTATTCTGTGCTAATCCTTGTTTGTAGGGACAGAGAGGTACAGTGAGGGAAAGTGTCAGTGTGCTATTCTGTTCTAAAACTATTTTGCTGAACCATATTTTCAATCCTTGAGTTTAGGGACAGAGAGGTACAGTGAGGGAAAGTGTCAGTGTGCTATTCTGTTCTAAAACTATTTTGCTGAACCATATTTTCAATCCTTGAGTTGAGGGACAGAGTAGGACAGTGAGTGAAACTGACAGTGTGCTATTCTGTTCTAAACCAATTTTGCTGTTCCATATTTTCAATCCTTGAGTTGAGGAACAGAGAGGTACAGTGAGTGAAACTGACAGTGTGCTATTCTGTTCTAAACCAATTTTGCTGTTCCATATTTTCAATCCTTGAGTTGAGGGACAGAGAAGGACACTCGTAGAAATTATCAGTGTGCTATTCTGTGCTAAATCTTGTTTGTAGGGAGGGACAGAGTAGGACAGTGAGGGAAAGTGTCAGTGTGCTATTCTGTTCTAAAACTATTTTGCTGTTCCATATTTTCAATCCTTGAGTTGAGGTACAGTGAGTGAAACTGACAGTGTGCTATTCTGTTCTAAACCAATTTTGCTGTTCCATATTTTCAATCCTTGAGTTGAGGGACAGAGAGGTACAGTGAGCGAAACTGACAGTGTGCTATTCTGTTCTAAACCAATTTTGCTGTTCCATATTTTCACTCGTAGAAATTATCAGTGTGCTATTCTGTGCTAAATCTTGTTTGTAGGGAGGGACAGAGTAGGACAGTGAGGGAAAGTGTCAGTGTGCTATTCTGTTCTAAAACTTTTTTGCTGAACCATATTTTCAATCCTTGTGTTTAGGGACAGAGAAGGATAGGCAGGGGACAGTGTCAGTGTCATTGTTGCTAAGCCTCCTGCACAATATACACCTGAAGGTAGCCCTTATTGCTGTTTTTCCCATCTCCCTGCAGGCCATCCATTAAAATGTCTGGAAGGCAACCAAGGAGAGGCAGACAGTCAGGAGGCAAAAAAAGAGGGCAAGCAGGCTCTGTGCTGGTCGTGTACGCGGTGCATTGTCATCAGCACATGGCCATGGGACACGCTTGTCCTTGTTTTCGGCAGCTGGACATGTTGAGCCACATCATGCCGAAGACTTGGTAGAGTGGATGACCAAGCCCACCTCATCCTCCTCATCCTCTCTCACCCAGGCTCAGGGTACTGGCAAAGCAGCTGCCAAAGCGTCCTCTTCTCTGGTATCATTATCTTCATTAGTCAATCCTTCCCTAGACCCACCATGCCCTCCTCCTGAGGAGTCCCCTGAACTGTTTGAGCACAGTGTTGGGTACATGCTCCAGGAGGATGCCCAGCGTTTGGAAGGATCTGATGATGATACCCAGCTAGAGGAAGGCAGCAGCGTGAGAGCAGAGAGAGGGGATGCTCAAGAAGGACACCAATCTGGCAGTCATGCTCCAGCAGCTGCAGCATACTGCCAGATTGGCTCCAGTGATGAGGAGGGAGGGGATGATGAGGTCACTGACTCCACGTGGGTGCCTAATAGGAGAGAGGAGGAGGAGGCACATCTCCAACGAGGCAGGATGCCCTTGAGTGGCCAGCGTATGGGCAGCACACCGACGGAATCACACCGCAGAGCTCCGCCTGTGCAGGGCGCTGCCTCTGCCCGTCATTCAAAAAGTTCTTTGGTGTGGGCCTTTTTTGAGGCGAGTGCATCAGATCGCACAGCTGCTGTTTGCAACATATGTCTCAAGCGTATATCGCGTGGCCAAAACATCAGCCGCTTGGGCACCACGCTTGATCAGACATATGTTGACCTGCCATGCAGCTCGTTGGCAAGCCTACCTTAAAGACCCACACCAAAGAACAAAGCTGACCTCTTCTTGCACCGCATCAGCTGGGATCTCCAACCCCACTATACCTTCACTCCTCTCTGAAACCTGCTCTGAGAGGAATGAAGGTGTAGAATTAGGTGTGTCACAGCCAAGTACTTGCGGGCACTCTGCTAGCAGTACACCGACGTCCGATTCTAGCAGGCAAATTTCCCTGCCCCAGCTGCTGGACCGTCGAAAGAAGTTCACTCCCAGCCATCCACATGCCCAGCGGTTGAATGCTAGCTTGGCTAAATTGCTAGCGCTTCAACTGCTGCCTTTTCAGTTGGTAGACTCGGCCCCCTTCCGTGAGTTTGTGCAATGTGCGATTCCTCAGTGGCAGGTTCCCAAACGCCACTTTTTCGCACGGAAGGCTATTCCGGCTCTCTACAGGCATGTGGAAGGCAATGTCTTGGCCTCGCTGGACAGGGCGGTCAGCGGTAAGGTGCATATTACCGCTGACTCATGGTCCAGCAGGCATGGACAGGGACGTTACCTTTCTTTCACGGCCCATTGGGTCACTCTTTTGGCAGCTGGGAAGGATGCAGGACAAGGTGCAGTAGTGTTGGAGGTTGTTCCACCGCCACGCTTCCAAAATGCTACTACTGGTTGTGACACACCTCTCTCCTCCACCCCCTCCTCTTCTTCTTCCTCCTCCATGGCCTCTTCCTGTGGTTTGTCCTCGGAACCAGCGGTGCTCCGTAGGCGTTCAAGGGGCTACGCAAGTACGCAGGCAAAAAGATGCCATGCCGTGCTTGCGCTGGTGTGTTTGGGGGACAGGAGCCACACTGGGGCAGAGGTCCTGTCTGCTCTGCAGGGGCAGGCCGAGAGGTGGTTGACGCCACGCCAGCTTAAGCCAGGAATGGTGGTTTGCGACAATGGCACCAACCTCCTCTCCGCCCTCCGACAGGGACAACTGACCCATGTGCCCTGTATGGCTCACGTCCTTAACCTGGTGGTGCAGCGGTTTTTGGGCAGGTACCCGGGCTTACAGGATGTCCTGAGGCAGGCCAGGAAAGTCTGTGTGCATTTCCGCAGATCTTATAATGCCAGTGCTCGCCTGGCTGAGCTTCAAAAGGAGTTGAACCTGCCCAAGAACCGCCTTATATGTGACATGCCCACCAGGTGGAACTCAACGTTGGCCATGCTGCAGCGGCTGCACACGCAGCAGAGGGCCATCAATGAGTACCTGTGCGACTACGGCACCAGGACAGGGTCAGGGGAGCTCGGTTTTTTTTCACCACGCCAGTGGGGCATGATCAGGGATGCATGCACTGTCCTGGCACCATTTGAGGAGGCCACGAGGATGGTGAGCAGTGACAGTGCATGCATCAGTGACACTGTACCTCTTGTCCACCTGTTGGAGCACACGCTGCGTGGAATAATGGACAGGGCACTTGAGGCAGAACAGAGGCAGGAAGAGGAGGACTTCCTTGCCTCTCAAGGCCCCCTTTACCCAGACAGTGTTCCTTCTGTCCCACCCATCGCAAAGGAGGAGGAGGATTGTGTCAGCATGGAGGTGGAGGCTGGCACTCAGCATCATCAGCAGCAGTCTTTTAGGGATGATTTACAGTCCCAAGAAACCAGTGGACTTGTACGTGGCTGGGAGGAGGTGGCTGCGGATCATGTCGTCCTTAGTGACCCAGAGGACTCCGGACTGAATGCCTCAGCTAACCTACGCTGCATGGCCTCCCTGATCCTGCAAAGTCTGCGGAAGGATCCTCGTATTCTTCGGATCAAGAAGAGGGACCATTACTGGCTGGCCACTCTCCTTGATCCACGGTACAAGGGTAAGGTTGCGGATCTTATCGTACCGTCGCAGAGGGAGCAGAGGATGAGACAACTCCGGGAGGCCTTGCAGAAAGGTCTGTGCAACGCGTTCCCAGAGACTGAGGTTACAAACTCCTGGTCCTGGACAACGAGTTGCTGAGGCTTCGGGCAGTCAAAGAAGGAGCGGTGGGGAAGGTGGCCATCTGACCGATGCGTTCAGACAATTCTTTAGTCCGCAGCCCCAAACTATGATCGGTTCCAGCAACCATCGCCAGCATCTGATATACATGGTCCAGGAATACCTAGGGGCAAGGTCAGACTTGGACACCTTCCCCACCAAAAATCCTCTGGCTTACTGGGTCTTGAGGATGGATCACTGGCCAGAGCTTGCACAGTATGCAATTGAGCTACTGGCCTGTCCTGCATCCAGCGTTCTTTCAGAACGCACATTCAGTGCTGCTGGAGGATTTGTCACGGATCACAGGGTGCGCCTGTCCACCGACTCGGTTGATCGACTGACTTTCATCAAGATGAACCAGTCTTGGATCACCACCAGCTACCACACACCAGATGCTGATATAACAGACTAATTGATTTTAAAATGTCACATCCCTTCAAGACTGATGCTGATGCTGAGTGCCTGTGCTGTTATGTTGACTGGCTATCCTCCTCCTCCTCCTCCTCCTCAATGATACGATTAACGATGATAGCTTGGAAGATCATTTTGGTTTATGGGTGACGCCACCAGTGGCTAAGGCCCAATTTTTCAGCCCCTGTTTAACAGGGGCGTGTAATTAAAATTTTTGATGCAATACTTTGCAACAGGCCTCATTGCTGTGCTCCAAGTACAGTATCTGTGAGGGGTTGCAGTGTTGTGCCACCAGTGCCTAAGGCCCAATTTTTCAGCCCCTGTTCAACAGGGGCATGCAATTATAATTATTGATCTAATAATTCACAGCAGGGACCATTGCTGCGCCCACCAAGAGTAACTGTCAGGCCTTCCAGTGTTGTGGCACCAGCACCACCATCACCACCACCACCACCACCACCACCACCACCACCAAAGGCCCAATTTTTCAGCCCCTGTTCAACAGGGGCATGCAATTATAATTATTGATCTAATAATTCACAGCAGGGACCATTGCTGCGCCCACCAAGAGTAACTGTCAGGCCTTACAGTGTTGTGGCACCAGCACCACCATCAAAGGCCCAATTTTTACTACCACTGATCAACAATTATATGTTATTACAATTCCTGATATTATACTTGACAGCAGGGCGTTCCAGCACCCACCAAGAATAACTGTGAGTGCTTTCAGTGTTGTGCCAACACCAACACCTAAGGGGCCAATTTCTGCAGAGTATAAACGGAAGGTCCCTACTTTCAAACATCCAACTTACAAACTACTACTACTTGCAAACGGAAGAAGACAACAGGAAGTGAGAGGAAATCTACCCCTTGGAAGGAAAATTCTCTCCTTTAAGAATTAATATGGGAGAAAGGTGTCTCCTCTCTACTGATGCTTTATCACCAATCCTTGTTTCAATAAAAACACCACATTTCAAAAACAGTTGTCATTGGGACGCAAAGTGAGGTGAAATGTTCTGAACAGGGGCACAGACAGCAAAAAAAATGTGACAGGGGTGATAACCGTTCCCTATGTTTTACAAAAAGCTAAAAAAAAGGAATTTGCCATGGAGCTACACTTAAACAATGCAGCTGTTCAAAATTATAAACAGATTCTACATAAGAACAAACCTACAGTCCCTGTCTTGTATGCACCGCCTGTATACGGTTGTTCAGAGTATATAGGTCCTTTTTTATTTTGTGTGCGGGGTTCCCCTTAATATCCATACAAGACCCAAAGGGGCTGGTAATGGGCTGGGGTGGGGGGGGGGGTTGATGGGGTAGCTATGCCATTTTTCCTAAAGATTTTCATCCATATTACCGGGACCAGACATTGCATTAAAGCCGCAAGCAGTTTTAAATGACTTTTTTCCCTTTAGAAATGTTATTTTGTGCAGGGACAGTTCGAAACACGTGGCACTTCACAGGCATACTTTAGACACCCCCCAGGTACAATATTTAAAGGAATATTTGACTTTTTTTTTTCACTTTATGCATCATTAAAATGACTGCTCCCGGAAAACGTCCGTTTTTAAAACTTCTTTTTGCATTGATACATGTCCCCTGGTGCAGAAGCCGGGTTCCCAAACTCTGTTTCGGACAATAACATGGATAATAGTCGTTATAATTAGCACTTTAGAATCCGAACGTTCGCATCCATTGTATTTAATAGGGTTCTAATGTTCGTGCGAACTTTCGGTCCGTTCGCGGGTTCTGGTGCGAACCGAACCCGGGGGTGTTCGGCTCATCACTACTCACAATTCACAAACTTTCCTTCTTTTGCCTCTCAGCAAGGCTACTTTCCCCCGCAATCGCTGCGAGCATACGACAAGTGGTTCAAATCAGCCACTCATCATCTCCAGTAGCAACACGGCTACTCACCTTTTCTCTGTCGCTTTCCCCACGCAGGTCAGTGTCACAGGTTTCGGGTCGATCCATGTCTCGACCTCGACCAGACTTAAACTACTAGCGCACAAATCAGGTGCGTCAGTGCAAGGCCCCCCTTGCTTTCTCCTCGCACTCTTTCACAACATATGTTTCTTCACATACACAATTTGGCCGCTCGTGAGGCGTTAGTAACTGTCACATACTTCTGTGCACTACACTCTGTTTTCGAAGAGTAATCCGAGATCCTTCACCACACAGACAAGGTTGCCTAACATCCGCCTTGCTGGCAGTGCGAGGGTTAGCAGACCGACCACACGTCAACCACTACAGATCGAAACATTCTTACTTAGCATACCAGACTTCAGCCACTCGCCCCAGCACGCCCTGGGGGCTCTGGTTCATTAGTCTGTGCCGAGCACAGACGGCACCTGAGCTATCGGTTATCTAGCCAGTCACCTCCTGGCTCACCTCAGTTGCCTCGCATTCTTTTGAGTTTTCCAAATTTCACTCAACCGCGCTCGTACGCAAACTAATCTGTCATCTACGCCTATCGCTCCTTGGCCTGTCCTCACTGCTCTCCTTCTTCCTCCCCGTTTTCTCAAACCCTTCTATCCCCTCCAAACCTCGCAAACTTACTCTAAACATATGCATTCCCCTCCTTTTAGCCGACGCCATGCCGCGAGCCGACAGCAAACTTTTGCCTCACCATCACCCTTCGCGGGTCCGGCGGTCGGCAATTCACAGTCCCCCAGACCTTGGACCACCCCCAGGACACGGCCGAACTACGACGTATGGGCATCCCCTACCTGGCCTCAGCCAGGAAAGCCAAGCTTAGGCTGCTGTTTCCACCACCAGCGGCAGCCTTACCAGACACACAAGCTCCATCGCAGTCGATATCCTCTGCAATTATCCAGCTGCACACCTTGGCGACCACACTGGCAACTGCAGTCACCGATGTCCAGGCTAGAGTAAGGGGCCCTGGAAACACGACCAGCCACGCCCCCCTTAGCCCCAGTCTCCACTGGCTGGCATTCTACCGCCACTTCACGACCTTCGCTCCCCACTCTGTACAATCTGTCAATCTCCCACTCTCACGATTAATTGGTGCTCCGAGCTGAGTCGCAGACAATACGCCTCATAGATTATCAGCAAGCCACACAGTCCTCCCAGTCGGGCACACTAGGACGTCTAACTTGTGCACCAGGAGGGCGCAGCCATCTCCAACAACTTTCTAGGGTTGATTTTACCCACACTATAAATCTCTGCACATCTGTCTCCTACTCCAGACGGCTCCCCTCGAAGTACCTGCGGCACCGAGCAGCAGAGCCCAGCTTGTCTAGGCCACACGCACGTCGGGGCGGCTTGGCTTTTCTCCTCACATCCAACTCCCCCTCTAGCAGCCTTTCTAGGGCAGGAGTTCACTACAGGGTTCCACACCGGACTCATCACATTACCCGACTCTACCCATGGAAAAAAAAAACACGCTCTCAGTAGCCCCGATGTAGAAGTTATCAGCACTCCGCTTCAGATCGAAATGGACCGGGGGCATGCGATCAGCCCCTCCCCTCTTTTCGCAGTCACCGTTCACAGTACGGAGAGTCAGTCTTCGATCTTGTCGAGGGCAAGTTTTCTTATAAACTTGATTAGTCTACTACTTATCCGCGCCTCATTCTTCTAACGTACCCAGTTAAACTCCCTCATACCCTCACAGGAGTTCTCACTAAATACTAAACCCCCAGGAGTCCTAGGAATTCTAAAAGAGGTCTCTTAAATCAATATGCCCGTAACTGAGGAAAACGTAGGAAGCCCGGCTTAGCTCATCTCCTTCCGGACATCATCCTAGACAAACGCGCCATGCAGGCCAGCCCACCTCTCAGTAGTTTGACCCGCAACAGGACTGTCGCCCATACGTTACCGTCACGCCAGGGTGCACCAAACACACAGCTACTATCCCTACTGGGCATGCTCAACTTCACGATGAGGTTCATTCCTCAAGGGCGATCCTTTATCTCACGCTTCTTAGTGTTCCTCTCCCAGGCTCAAGACCCTGACCAAGTCATTAAGCTGGACGCAGCCGCTATAGCGGATCTGGCCATCTGGGCCCATTTCCTCGAGAACTAGCATAGTAGACCCACGTTCATCCCATCAGCATCCCTTCGTCACCACAGATAGTCAAGGACATAACAGCTTCCACAAGCTTCATTGCAATTTTTGGCCATCATTGGTTCGCGGGTCCGTGGCCGTCAGAGATACTCACAAATCCGCGTTTAGTCAGTCCTCCTCTCTATTCGAGATCTACCCCATAGTTGCAGCGGCTCAAGTATGGGGCCGCACTTGGGCAGGACAGGCCGCCACGTTCGCCACAGATAACCAGGCCACAGTCACAGTCGTTAAAAGAGGCTGGTCAAAATCGGTGGCCATCATGGCCTTCCTACGCAGGCTGTTGCTACTGTCCCTACAACATCAGTTCAGTATCCCCAGGGTCCACATCCCTGGTAAATGCAATACCTTGGCCGACGCACGTTCCCGCCTAACTATGCCTCATCCTTTCACCGGAGCCCGGAGCCGACCATGTACGGCATCCCACGTTAGTCGCAACCAACTCTGCAACGAGATAGCACCTCCTTGGTGCTACCTCCCTCATCGATGTGTTCCATTCTTCCAATACACTAAAGGCCTACCATACTGCCTGGAAGACCGGCAGGTTCCTGGCCGCTAACCCCGGGGCGGTTCCAGGGAACCCAGACATATCTGGCCTTCGTTTCCTACTGTCACACAATACCATCAGACTCTATTCAGCCGGCATCCAGCATTTATCTCTCTAGACCCTACCAAACCTTTCCTGTTCGCCGCTCATGCGGTCAAAACCATACCACGTGGCATCCACAGGCAGAAACCCCACACTGGTACCTAACGCTTACCAGTGACCAGCGCCGTATTCCAGGACATGTCTGCTAGGCTTCCACGTTCCCCCTTCGGTTATGACCCAGCCTGGTAATTCGAGCAGCCATTACCTAGCCTTTCCCGGTTTTCTGCGGCCCAGCGAATTTACTGTCACGAACCCGAATACCAAGTACTACGCAGGCACCACCTGACTCACCACCAGAGTCGTTTCATCCTACACCCGACGATGTCGGGAAACGCTACAATCCGGTCCCAGAGTAGCCGTCAAACTTCCAGACGCACAACGCCTGGTGCCCTATGGCCGTTCTAAAGCAATTGGTATACTCTACTGCCCGACCTATCAGAGGACAGCCTCTACTACGTTTCCCAACTGAGCCCCTAAGCAAGTACCAGTTCAGCAGTTAAGTCAGAACGCTCCCATGCATTTTAGGCCTTAAACCCAGGTCGTTACTCAGGACATTCTTTCGCATGGGAGCAGCCTTAGCCGCATCGCGTAACAGAGTTCCAGACCACGCAATCAGGATGATGGGCAGGTGGAAGTCCACGCGCTTCGCCCGATACGTCCCCAATTCTCAAACGGATCGTCACGAGTCTCCAACAGACTCGCGCTGTTGTTATTGCCTTGTACAGTAAAACAATTCCTTCCCTAACCAAGTGTATTTTTGGCCCCTTCTCTTGGCATACCGTCCAACAGGCCAGGCCACACTTCAGGTCTTATCTGTGTTGTTAGTCTTGTGATGTGTTTATGTGATCCATATCTCTTCGGACTGAGGGCTCCGACCATAAATAGGGAGGCCAGTATGCTGGCCTGAAATTATGGGAGGAGTTCGAGGGGTACTTAAGCAGACCGTCCACCATCGTCAGTGTCGGCTCTAGTGCGCGGTACCCACCCACCCATACCCCTTTTTAGGGCACTTCCCTTCAAACAATTCTCAACAGAATTATTCATTACTTCTATCTTAGGTATGGCCCTTTCTCTTGGCATACCGTCCAACAGGTCAGGCCACACTTCAGGTCTTATCTGTGTTGTTAGTCTTGTGATGTGTTTATGTGATCCATATCTCTTCGGACTGAGGGCTCCGACCATAAATATGTATATATGTATGTATGTATGTATGTGTATATATATGTGTATATATATATATATATATATATATGTATGTGTATATATATATATGTGTGTATATATATATGTGTGTATATATATATATATATATATGATAATCACACAGACAGCACAGTACTCTATCATGGCTCTGTCACATTGCTTTTGGGTGCTGACTTTGTTAACTTATGGCTGTACTGTATGTAACAGAATGTACCAAAGCACAGCCATAACAAAGTCAGCACCCAAAAGCAATGTGACACAGAGCCATGATAGAATCATGTGCATCTGCTTATTGTGCTACCTGTGTGATAATTGTAATGCTGATAATCTGCTGTGCCGTGCGATACATGATAGGACACAGTGAGTAATTCTATCCTCTATTCCCCACTCACTGTGTGTCCATTGCAGCCACGCTGTCCTGCTCGCCCCCGTCAGCCGCGGACAACTTCATATCTCGTGAGGACTGCAGCCGGGAGACGAATGGAGAATCACTGTATCACTCCGCCAGCCGGGACTAATAAAATAGTGGGGCAGCATGATGTGTAAATGTGCCCGAAAATAAAGAAATAGTCCCTCCGCTGCACCTGCACTCCCCTCCAGGAAAATTATATAACCCCCCTCTGTAAGCAAGTAGGAGCGGGAGAGGAATTTAGAAAACGTTTTTATTTTTTTTAAATGCAGTAACGAACTGTAATGATGTCTGGGCCCCACTGTGTAGCTGATGGGGGCGAGCCCGGTACAACAGGGCTGGTTGTACTGCCCTATCAGCGGCCCTGCCTATGATGAAAGGTACGGAGGTGGATCGCTGATGTGTGAGCTACAAAGGCACATGAAATTTGGTCAAAATTGTTGGCAAGATGAATGCAGTATGTTATCAAAAAATACAGGAACATTTGCATTCATCAGCCAGGAAGCTGCGCATGGGATGTACTTGGACATTCTAACATGACAATGATCCAAAACATAAGGCCAAGTTGACTTGTCATTGGCTACAGCAGAATAAAGTGAAGGTTTTGGAGTGGCCATCTCAGTCTCCTGACCTCAATATCATTGAGCCCCTCTTGGGAAATCTCAAACGTGCAGTTCATGTAAGCGAGCCCAAGAATTTACAGGAACTGGAGGCTTTTTTGCCAAGAGGAATGGGCAGCTTTACCATCTGAGAAGATAAAGAGCCTCATCCACAAATACCACAAAAGACTTCAAGCTGTCGTTGATGTTAAAGAGGGCAATACACAGTATTAAGAACTGGGGTATGTTAACTTTTGATCAGGGTCATTTGGGTAGTTTCTGTTGTCATTATTATTTTAAAAGAGTAAAAACAGTTGGTTGATAATAAATGGCTTCAGCCAAACACTAACCATGTGTGAAAGAAAAGTTTTTGTGTTATCACTCATATTCTCTGCCAGGGTATGTAAACTTATGAGCACAACTGTACCTGTGGCCTTACGCTGCTATGTGAATGGCTTTTCAGATTTGCTCCACTAGATCTCCAGGATAAGCCTTCTAACTGACCATGAGGTGAATGCTATGGCTAAATTTCCGGTCAGCAAAACTGCCATGCAAGAATTGCCTAGAGCAGGAGTCCCCAACCTCCGGACTGCGGACTAGTGCCGGTCCATGGCCTGGTGCTGACTGGGCTGCACAGCAGGAGGTGAGTGGCGTCCGCAGTCCGCACAGAGCTATCACAGACCGCAATCCCCGCTCATCTCCTGCTGTGCAGCTATACCGTGTGTCCTCTCCCGGCTCCTCCACCAACCTGGCCAACAATGTCATCCAATCAGCAGGGCAGGGGGAGGGAGGAGCTTCAGATAAGAATGGAGAGCTCCTCCCTCCCTGCTGATAGAATGACATTGTTGGGGGAGCCGGGAGAGGACACACCGATTGATCACAGCCTCTGCCCTGCTAAGGTACTAGTCCTGTGCAGGGGAGGCAAATAATGGGGAAGTGTGGGGTGCTTTTTTTCAGCCTCTAGCATGAGCCTTGTGCTCACCACTATCTACTGTTCGGCTTTCCTGTGACAGCGCAGCTGAACTAAACCAGTGTCTCTCCACAGTTCTCCCTGCCCTTGCACTCTGTGCTGAGAGAAAGAATGCACAGAGTTCACATCATTCATGTCAGTGAGTGATGCTCTCCTTGAACTGCAGCAGCTTAATAGAGAGCACTTAGAACAGTGTTTCTCAACTCCAGCCCTCAAGGCGCCCCAACAGGTCATGTTTTCAGGATTTCCCTCAGATGCAGCAGCTGTGGTAATTACTAAGGCTGTGAAACTGATCAAATCCCCTGTGCAAAATAATGGAAAGCCTGAAAACATGACCTGTTGGGGCGCCTTGAGGACTGGAGTTGAGAAACACTGACTTAGAAACCGATGTCCTGCTCTAAATTGTACCAGTGCCACAACAGGAGAGCAGAATAGCTGAGGTGCAGTGGGGATGGAGAGACTAGGTGCCAATATAAGCACTGGTGGGTGAGTGCAGAAGTAAAACTTTATGAAAAAAAAAAAGCGGAGGGCAGAGATGAGCACTGGTGCAAGTCTGGCTTAATAATTATTTTAGCATAAAAGTTAATTTTTCTTACCTGTTCATGGTGGGGTGCAGAGGTGAACTGTGCGCAAGGTACAGGGTTGAGCTTTGGAGACTGGCACAGGTGCGCTGTGAATTTTACAGAGGTGAGGTTTGGAGAGGGGTACAGGGGTAGTGGGCAGGAAAACGGGTGAGCTTTAGAGAGCGGTACAGGAGTGACCTGTGGACAGTGGTACAGAGAGCTTTGGATGGTGGGGTGCAGAGGTGATATTTGGACACATGAAAGAGGTGAGCAGTGGATAGGAGGTACAGAGGTGAGTTATGGGTGTTTCTTTTTTTAGGGGGAAAAGTTGTAAAATACTTGGTAGGGAGGGACAGCACAGCATACATACAGAATAGCATACATAGATCATTGGTTTAACAATGTCCCTTTAACTCCCACTGTAAAATTATGCCACACCCACTCAATGATGCAGACCACATCCCCCAGGTTTAAGTTCCTGCACCTATTCTCTGAGAAAAAAAAGCCCTGGTGAAGTGTCATGTTAGAGTGGAAGGGGGGGGGGGTAGATTGCTGAGGCACTGTGATGGGGGAAGGGGGGGGGCTGTGGTTGCTAGGGGCACTGTAATCATTACAGTGCAGTCCACATTTATATTACAGTGCGGCCCCCATTACATTACAGTGCCCCTTTACTTCCCCCTTTACAGAGCAGACCCCATTACATTAATGTAATGGGGCACTGTGCTGTATAGGGGACTGTAATGTAAAGGGGGGCTGTGGACAGACTTTGTGAATAGCCCCTCCCCCTGGTCCCTGGGAAAATTGGCTGCCATGAAACCGGTCCCTGGTGCCAAAAAAGTTGGGGACCACTGGCCTAGAGTGCCTGCCCCTTTTGCAGGTGAACACGTTTGGTCCCTCCATGGATAAGTACATCAAGGAAACCACAGGAGTACTATCCTCCCCTAGAAAAAGCAGTCCTGGGCTTATATGCATATTTCTGGTTGAGACAATGGAAAAAGTTAACTCTGCATACGCAGGAATGGATTCCACAGAACGCAATCACTGTGTTTAACCACTTCAGCCCCAGAAGGTTTTATCCCCCTTAATGACCAGGCCATTTTTTGCGATACGGCACTGCGTCGCTTCAATTGACAATTGCACGGTCGTGTGACGTTGTACCCAAACAAAATATATGTCCTTTTTTTCCCCACAAATAGAGATTTCTTTTGGTGGTATTTGATCACCTCTGCGGTTTTTATTTTTTGTGCTATAAATAAAAAAATGGCCAATAATATTGAAACAAAACCATTTTTGATGCATATCCCAAAAAACTATTTAAAAAAAAAAAACGCATTTATTCATCAGTTCAGGCCAATATGTATTTTGCTACATATTTTTTGTAAAAAAAATCCCAATAAGCGTATATTGATTGGTTTGCATAAAAGTTATAGCATCTACAAAATAGGGGATAGATTTATGGCTTTTTTATTTTTTATGTTTTTACTGGTAATCTGCGGGACTGTGACATTACGGTGGACTAATCTGACCCCAAGTGACACATTTTGGGGACCAGTGACATTATTACATTGATCATTGCTATAAAAATGCACTGGTCAATGTATAAATAACACTGGCAGGGAGGGGATTAACACTAGGGGGCCGATCAAAGGGTTAACTGTATTCCCTGGGTGTGTTCTAACTGGGGGATGGGTTCACTGGAACACCACAGAGATCGCTGTTCCTGATCACTGGGAACAGCAGATCTCCATGATGTCCCTTGACAGAACGGGAATCGGCCTTATTTACAGATCCCTGTTCTGTCTCTATGTACCGTGATCGCGGGTCGCCGGCAGACATAGAGTCCGTGGGACCCGTGGGCGCTCGCCCAAAGTTTAACATGCAAGGACCGACGTACGGGTACGTTGGTTTGTGCAGGATAGCCGACCTGCCGCAGTAGGTACAGAAGATAAGAAGGGGGGTGGTGTGAGATATTATTAAAAACTAGCGAATGTCACATTTCATATCTCATCAACTCTGCCTAAGGGCTCTTTCATACATTTGGACCGTCTATCGGATCGGATAAAAAAGGGACAGACGGTCCATTTTTATCTGATCCCCCATAGAGGAGAGCTGAGCTCTGACAAATCTATCCATGCACAGTGAGCAGAGACAGACCTGCCAGCTCAGCGGGGATCAACGGAGCGATCCCTGCTGAGAAAGCGGAGCCCGTCAAAACGGACATATATGTGTGAAAGGGGCCTAACAATTGCAAAACTAAAACCTTGAGAAGGGAGGGGGGATGGAGAGAACTTCTAGGAAAGCTGTGTGTTAGTCTGTGTGCTTAGATCAGTGGTTCTCAACCTGGGGTCAGGACCCCCTCGGGGGTTGAATGACAATTTGCCAGGGGTCACCGAATCCTGGGCTATTCCTGAAGCCTGCAACCACTCTCCCAGCCCTTTCGCGTCCATCCAGCAGGGCTGTCTCCCTGGAGCTTGTGGAATCCCAGCTGGGCCATTCCTGGAGCCCGCGGCCGCCCACTCAGCCTCTTCGAATTCTGTTCCTAATATGGGTGGGGGGCAGAGACTAGTGGTCAGCTGACTGGTGAGGGATGTGAAGTGGGAATGGCTGGAGGAGACCCTATCTTCTGATTTTGGCATAGGTGTCACTGCTGCGAGACACAACAGAGCTGGAGACACAGTGAGTAACACTACCTGTGATTAGAGTTGCCATTAAAAGTCCCCACTACAGTTCTCAGATAGATGACCTTGATCAAGAGCACCTAAGTTGGCTGATCAGAACTCCCCCCCAGCACTGTCACTGATCCCACCCCCCCCCAGCAATGTCACTGATCCCACCCCCCACCAGCACTGCCACTCATCCCAACTCCCCAGCAGCACTGCCACTCATCCCAACTCCCCAGCAGCACTGCCACTAATACCATTCCCCTCACCAAGGAGTAAGAGAAGGAATAAAATAGAGAATAAATGGAAGGGAAAGAAAAAGAGGGGGAGGAACAAAGAAAAACGGAGAGAAAGAACAAGAAAGATGGCTAGAGAGAGGGATTGGGAAAAAAACAAGAAATTAGGATAGAGAGAGATAAAAGGGAAAGAAAGGAGAACAAAGAGAACGAGTGGTACGTCCTAAACTGTACCATAAGGGTTTTAAGTACTGTACAAGTGGAAGGGACCCAGGGGGTTCTAAATGTCCGTGTGTTAGGGGCACAAATTACTTGTCTTGCCTTGGGTGCTGACAAGCCACGCTATGAAAATATTTTTACTGTTAGGGGTCCCTACAACTTGGGAAATTTTATCAAGGGGTCACAGGACTAGAAAGGTTGAGAACCACTGGCCTAGGTGAAGCAACATTACAAGTAAGATGGAGTCTCTTGTGCTTAAATGAACAATACAGTGAAAGTCCATGTAATTTCCCTCCTTTTATTTAACATCATTCTTCTCCATGTTACTGGTGATGGCATCCTATTCAGCTCTCTCCTAGTTTCCTCTGAATGATAGGTCCACCAGTGGAGGTGGACCATCTGCTGGTAAAGCGGGTAATCACATAGAGGGACGTAAATAAATATGACAAAAAGAGTGTCTAATTTCTGTAGCCATGTACAGCCAAAGCGGGTAATACCTTCCCAATAAAACATGTTCCTGTCACATTAGTAGGAAGACAGGCGTAAGCTTTATCTCCATATATACAGTGCTGAGTAAAAGTATTTGCCCCCTTCCTGATTTATTAATTTTTTTGCATATTTGTCACACAAAATTATTCAGATCATCCAAAAAAATTATATTATTAGGGATGAAACAACTAATCGGCATAATCGATTAGTTGGTCAGTCGATTAGTTGGCCTGCAGAATGCATTATTTGTTTATATATAAGAAAATACTGTGCAGCACACATACAGCTCAGCACATCATCCATACATGTCAGAAGACACAGTGCAGCACACATACAGTTCAGTACACCGTACATGTCAGTAAGCACCTGAGAACTTGAATGTGTGAGGAGCAGTGACTCATGGGACATGTAGTCCTGGGCAGGAGAAGGAAGTGAGTGGTTCTAAAGGCAGACATTTTTTTTACCTTGCTATAGTGGCACTCTATACTATACTTTGCTGCTTAGCAATAGGAGCACCCTGAAGGCAGGAAGAGCCAGTAACGCTAGCGGGGGACCCCAGAAGAGGAGGAACAGGGATTTTCTGTGCAAAACCATTAAACAGAGCAGGTAAGTATGACACATTTGTTGTTTACATTGACTTTAAGGCCCCTTTCACACTTATACGACTTCAAAGTCATGCGGTTTAGCCGAGATTTTGTCGTGATTTTACCGCGATTTTGGATCAGTACTACTTTGTACAACTTTGCCACAACTTTGGCATTAACCAATGAAAACATACATGGTGTGAGGTAATTCCTTTTCCTGCCATAGTTGTTTCCAGTTCCTGTTTGTGGTGTGTTGTGGCAGAAAACGTTTGCTACTCAATATATTGCCACAGCAGTTGTCATTGCTGCTGCAGCAGTACATGAGGAAGAAGAGCACAGTGTTGCTGAGGGAATAACCAGGAAGTGAATGTGTGCTAGAAAAATGTGCTTGGGAGGGGCTACTATGCTGAAAGGATTGGGTGGGACAAGGGTCAAAAAGCTGCTTGTGCTTACAAAGTCGTACTGAAATCGTGTCTATATTATGCAGGTACGATTTGCATGCTACTTGAGGGTTTAACATTGAGGTCTATAAACATCAACTCGCATGGAAGTTGGACCGAAGTAGTGCAGGGACTACTTTGAAGTCGGCACGACTTAAAGTCGTGCCAATATGAATGGAAGTCATTGAAAATCATGGAGAATGACTTGTCATGCGATTTTGCAGTCCAAAATCGTGGGACAAGTCGTATAAGTGTGAAAGGGGACTTAGGGCTCTGTGCAGGGAAAATCAACATCTGAACCCAGAGAAGCGGGAGGCTGATAGACTAGAGATTATATAAGGCGTTAAAATTACATTTAAAAGAAATGTTTATCAGTATTGTGCATTATATTTAAATGGTTATAACCATAAAAAAAGTCTCAGCCTTTAGTACTACTTTAATATAAAAATATTTATATCCCCCCTCCTAATATAGCTCTATGCCTGACTCCAAGTTTAATATACCCTGTATATCCTACTACTTGTATATTTAATATTGTATGTATGATAGATGTGAGAATATATATATATATATATATAATTACTTTCACTGTTTCACAGTATAATTTAACCCCTTATAGTAGAGATTATCTGCTGTTTTTGTACTTAAAAGGGATATATTTTTTTTAACCTCATCATGACAGGTGATAAAAAAAAAGCATGCTTCTGCTACTAAACGTCTTATGCTGGCCAAACATAGATTTTTTGGCAAGAATATTCGTATGAAAATTATTTGTACATTTGATGAATGGACCAATGTTGTTTAAAATTGAATGTTAAAATTAGGTGAAATTTTTAAATTGAATACGTTTTCTGAATAAAAACCACATACACTGTCCAAAAATTCTTTCAGTCGAGAAGCTTTCTATTCTGCTCCTGCACAATTTCCTGTCCCTGTCACGTCGTTTTGACCCCACTAACAATTAGACAATCTAACGAATACTACAACAAACATTTTCGAAGGAAACATTTGTTCATGTATAGCCAGCATAAGTGACAGCAGCTGCAGGTAGTATGTATCAAGCTACTTGTCTAGGACAAGGGAATCTGTCATGCATAATATTATATTACAGTCCTGTCTGAAAATCTGCAAAACTGTTTTTTAGGTCCTTTTAAATTTGAGTCTGATGATATGTGCCAGATTCAACCTCTAATAGTACAAGAGTTCTTCAAAAAGTTCCTGCACTTTTCTTTAACCACTTGCTTACTGGGCACTTAAACCCCCTTCCTGCCCAGGCCAATTTTCAGCTTTCAGCACTGCGTCGCTTTAACTGACAATTGCGCGGTCGTGCGACGTGGCTCCCAAACAAAATTGACGTCCTTTTTTTCCCACAAATAGAGCTTTCTTTTGGTGGTATTTAATCACCTCTGCGGTTTTAATTTTTTGTGCTATAAACAAAAATAGAGCGACAATTTTGAAAAAAACCTATTTTTTACTTTTTGCTATAATAAATATCCCAATTTATTATTTTTATTTTATTTTTTTCTCAATTTAGACCGATACGTATTCTTCTACATATTTTAGGTAAAAAAAATTGCAATAAGCGTTTATTGATTGGTTTGCGCAAAAGTTAAAGCGTCTACAAAATAGGGGATAGTTTTATAGCATTTTTATTAATAATTTTTTTTTTTACTAGTAATGGCGGCGATAAGCGATTTTTATTGTGACTGCGACATTATGGCGGACACATCGGACACTTTTGACACCATTTTGGGACCATTGTCATTTTTACAGCAATCAGTGCTATAAAAATGCACTGGCAGTGAAGGGGTTAACCTGTAGGGGGCGCTGAAGGGGTTAAGTGTGCCTAAGTGAGTGATTACTACTGTGGGGGGAGGGGACTGACTGGGGGAGGTGACCGATCTGTGTCCCTATGTACAAGGGACACAGCATCGGTCTCCTTTCCCTGACAGGACGTGGATCTCTGTGTTTACACACAGAGATCCACGTCCTTGTCTGTGGACCGGCCGATCGTGGGTGCCTGGCACCGCATCGGCATCTTGGTGAAACGCCGGGCATGCGCGCGCGTGCCCCCCCAGTGGCCGCAGGGAACGGAGCAAGGGGCGGACGTCAATTGACATCCTCCCGGCATTCTAGGTCCGCGCTGTAGCCGTCATTCGGCTATAGCACGGGCCTGTAGTGGTTAAACTCTATTAAATATAAAAAGTGCGGAGATTTTTTGAAAAGCCTATATATCTTCTGTCTGTGTGGATTAGATATTTTGTTCTCTAAGCATATACAGTGGATAAAAAAGTCTACACACCCCTGTTAAAATATCAGGTTTTTGTGGTATAAAAAATGAGACAAAGATAAATAATTTCAGAACGTTTTTCACCTTTAATGTTATCTATAAACTGTACAATTCAGTTGAACAACAAACTGAATTATTTTAGGTGGCGAGAAGTAAAAAATAAAAATAATATGGTTGCATAAGTGTGCACACCCTTAACCACTTCCAGACCGCCCACCGTCGTTATACTTCGGTACTTTGATGTTGAATATCGTTGTTATAGCAGCAGATAGCTGGCATAATCCCAGTATTTTCTAAAACGGCGGGCAGTCCGCTTTAATTGTAAGTTGCGCCCTCCTCTGTAACTCAAAACTGGTAACCTGTAGACATTTTTAAACATTGCCTATGGAGATTTTTAAGTGTCAAAATTTGTCACCATTCCACGAGCTGGCACAATTTTGAAGCATGACATGTTGGGTATCAATTTACTCGGCGTAACTTTATCTTTGTAGTGCAAAAAATATTGCGCAACCCAAGGCAAAGCAATAAAGTGAATGAAACAATAATAAATGCTTCAAAAAAGCAATAGTGAATACTCCTAAAAAGCAATGGTGAATGCTCATAAAAAATACAACCAAATATTGTGTGTGTATGTCTGATAAGAGTATACTTCAAACACATATAATGGAAATTATGAACAATTGTTCATAATTTCCATTATATGTGTTTGAAGTATATTCTTATCAGACATACACACACAATATTTGGTTGTATTTTTTATGAGCATTCACCATTGCTTTTTAGGAGTATTCACTATTGCTTTTTTGAAGCATTTATTATTGTTTCATTCACTTTATTGCTTTGCCTTGGGTTGCGCAATATTTTTTGCACTACATATATTTTAGTTTATTATTCTGAACTCTTTCATATTGCAGCACCATTATTCACATTTGGATATAATTATCCTAATTTTTGCACAGTTGCATCTTCACGTCAATTTTGTTTAGTTGCACGTTTTTTCACCCAATTTTTTGGGCTGATTATTTGCACGCTAATTTTTCAGCTGAATAGGGATAGCGTGGATTGTCTCTCAAAGTAACTTTATCTTTCACAATATAAAAAAAATTGTTTTCTTATTTTTTTTATTCAAAAAAGTGGTTTTTTTTTTTCCCCCAAGAAAATTGCGTTTGTAAGACCGTCATTTTATTCTCCAGGGTATCTGAAAAAAAAAAAAAATAATATTATATATATAATGTTTGGGGTTCCAAGTAATTTTCTAGCAAAAAAATATATTTTAACTTGTAAACAGGTTTGAAAAATATGCCTGGTCATTAAGTGGGTAAACTAATATTTTGTTGAAGCACCTTTTGATTTTATTACAGCACTCAGTCTTTTTGGGTGGGAGTCTATCAGCATGGCACATCTTAACTTGGCAATATTTGCCCACTCCTCTTTGCAAAAACACCCCAAATCTGTCAGATTGTGAGGGCATCTCCTGTGCACAGCCCTCTTCAGATCCACAGATTTTCAATCCGATTCAGGTCTTGGCTCTGGCTGGGCCATTCCAAAACTTTAACCTTCTTCTGGTGAAGCCATTCCTTTGCTGATTTGGATGTATGCTTTGGGTCTTTGTCATGCTGAAAGATGAAGTTCCTCCTTATGTTCAGCTTTTTAGCAGAAGCCTGAAGGTTTTGTGCCAATATTGACTGGTATTAGGAACTGTTCATAATTCTCTCTACCTTGACTAAAGAAAAACAGCCCCAAAGCATGATGCTGCCACCACCATGCTTCACAGTGGGTATGGTATTTATTTGGTGATGTGCAGTGTTGTTTTTGCGCCAAACATATCTTTTGGAATTATGGCCAAAAAAGTTCAATCTTGGTTTCAACAGACCATAACACATTTTCCCACATGCTTTTGGGAGACTTCAGATGTGTTTTTGCAAAATGTATCCGGGCTTAGATGTTTTTCTTTGTAAGCAAAGGCTTCTTCCGTCTTGCCACTCTAGCCCATAACCCAGACATACGAATACGGGAGATTGTTGTCACATGTTACCAGACAGCCAGTACTTGCCAGATATTCCTGCAGCTCCCTTATTGTTGCTGTAGGCCTCTTGGCAGCCTCCCTGACCAGTTTTTTTCTCGTCTTTTCATCAATTTTGGAGGGGTGTCCAGTTCTTGGTAATGTACCATATTTTCTCCACTTGATGATGAATGTCTTCACTGTGTTCCATGGTATATGTAATGGCTTGGAAATTCTTTTGTACTCTTCTCCTGATTGATACCTTTTAAAAATGAGATCCCTCTGATGCTTTGGAAGCTCCCTGCGGACAATAGCTTTTGCTGTAGGATGCGACCAAGAAAATGACAGGAAAGACCTACTAGAACAGCTGAACTCTATTTGGGGTTAATCTGAGGCACTTTAAACGATGGCAGGTGTGTACTGACTCCTATTTAACATACGGTAAGTTTGAATGTGATTGCTTAATTCTGAACACAGCTACACCCCCAGTTATTGCACACTTATGCAACCACATTATTTTAGTTTTTTTATTTTCAATTCCCAGCCCCCTCCCACCCCGCAAAAGATTTCAGTTTGTTTTTCAATTGAGTTGTACAGTTTATAGGTCACATTTAAAGGTGGAAAAAGTTCTGAAATGATTTGTCTTTGTCTCATTTTTTTACATCACAGAAACCTGACATTTTAACAGGGGTGTTGCTTTCCCCATGACTCAGAATCCAGAAATGTCAGTGCAGCACTGGATGAAAGATGCAAAGGTCTGTCAGGAGTCCAGAAACTCGTTGACCTTTTATACACACACACAATTTACAAGCAAACAGATTACAAGTGAGGATGTTACCTTTAACCACTTAACGACCGCCCACCGCCGATTTACGTCGGCAGAATGGCACGGACAGGCAGAATCACGTAGATCTACGTGACTGCCTTTGTACAGTTGGGGGGTCCATCCGGACCCCCCTTCTGTGCCGTGAGCGGTCGTTACTTCACCGGGAGCGATCCCAGATGAGGGGGCGGCCTTTCGATTCCGGCCCCCCCCTCGCGATCGCTCCCGGCGAATGGAAATGCCTCCTCTGTCTGTTTCAGACAGAGGGAGCAGGAGGAAGTGATGTCATCTCCTGTGCGGCGCTCACATATACCGAGCGCCGTACAAGAGAAGACATCAGGTCAGTGAGCACAACACTACACTGACACCAGGACACATAGGAACACTAATCGCCCCCCCCAGGACCCCCAGACCCCCCCAGATCACCCCCCAGATCACCCCCCAGCCCCCAGTCACAGTGTCACTGATTGCAGTGACCATTTATTTAGTGATCACTGCAATCAGTGACATTTGTGACTGTGAAAGTGTCACTAAAGTTTAGTTTTAGGTCCAGTGTAGCCCCCTAACCCCCCCTAATAAAGGTTTAACCCCCTGATCACCCCCCAGATAACCCTTTCACCCCCTATCACCGCTGTCGCTATGCGATCATTTTTCTGATGGCTGTCTTAGCATCAGTGATGGCGATCGGTAGCCAGTAATTTTTTTTAGGTTCGCCGCAGGTTTTTATAGCGTCGGGTACCCAAATATATTATCTAATAAAGGTTCAACCCCCTTGATCGCCCCCCAGGTAACCCTTTCACCCCCTATCACCGCTGTCGCTAATCGATCGTTTTTCTGATGCTGTCTTAGCATCAGTGATGGCGATCGGTAGCCAGTAATTTTTTTTAGGTTCGCCGCAGGTTTTTATAGCGTCAGGTACCCCAATATATTATCTAATAAAGGTTAAACCCCCTTGATCGCCCCCCAGGTAACCCTTTCACCCCCTATCACCGCTGTCGCTATGCGATCATTTTTCTGATGGCTGTCTTAGCATCAGTGATGGCGATCGGTAGCCAGTAATTTTTTTTAGGTTCGCCGCAGGTTTTTATAGCGTCGGGTACCCCAATATATTATCTGATAAAGGTTTAACCCCCTTGATCGCCCCCCAGGTAACCCTTTCACCCCCTATCACCGCTGTCGCTAATCGATCGTTTTTCTGATGCTGTCTTAGCATCAGTGATGGCGATCGGTAGCCAGTAATTTTTTTTAGGTTCGCCGCAGGTTTTTATAGCGTCAGGTACCCCAATATATTATCTAATAAAGGTTAAACCCCCTTGATCGCCCCCCAGGTAACCCTTTCACCCCCTATCACCGCTGTCGCTATGCGATCATTTTTCTGATGGCTGTCTTAGCATCAGTGATGGCGATCGGTAGCCAGTAATTTTTTTTAGGTTCGCCGCAGGTTTTTATAGCGTCGGGTACCCCAATATATTATCTAATAAAGGTTTAACCCCCAGGTAACCCTTTCACCCCCTATCACCACTGTCACTAAGCGATCGTTTTTCTGATCGCTGTCTTCGTGTCGGTGATGCCAATCGGTAGCCAGTCATTTTTTTTAGGTTCGCCGCAGGTTTTTATAGCGTCAGGTACCCCCAAATATGATCTAATAAAGGTTTTAACCCCCTAATTGCCCCTAGTTAACCCTTTCACCAGTGATCACCATATAAGTGTTACGGGTGACGCTGGTTAGTTAGTTTGCTTTTTATAGTGTCAGGGCACCCGCCGTATATAACCCAATAAAGGTTTAACCCCCTGATCGCCCGGTGGGTGATATCAATTAGGTTTTAGCGTCAGAGAGGGTCTGCGTCACACCCCAGGCAGCGTCAGGTTAGTGCCAGTAACGCTAACACCCACGCGTAAAGCATACACCCCCCTTAGTGGTATAGTATCTGAACAGATCAATATCTGATCTGATCAGATCTATACCAGCGGTTTAGGGTTCCCAAAAACGCAGTGTTAGCGGGATCAGCCCAGATACCTGCTAGCACCTGCGTTTTGCCCCTCCGTCCAGCCCAGGCCACCCAAGTGCAGTATCGATCGATCACTGTCACTTACAAAACACAACACACATAACTGCAGCGTTCGCAGAGACAGGCCTGATCCCTGCGACTCCAGTGCTGTAGGAGGTGATTTCACCACCACAGTTAAAAAAAAAAAAGCATATATGCCGAAGCATGGGGGCAGCAGGGGCAGCAGGGCGGAGGAGCAATTTTGCTCCTAATGCCGCATACATACGGTCGAAATTCCGACGGAGGCTTGCCCGTGGAAACGTTTGACCATGTGTGTGCGGCATAACTTTTTTGCGGGAGGATGCCCCCATGCTTCGGCATATATAAATGGTGCATGTATGCCCATCATTAGAAGTGGGTGGATGAAGGGCGGTATTCTAATGGTGGGCATACCCACCAATCAATCTCTTTTTTCGTTCAGCCAACAGGCTGCATGAAAAAAAAAGATTACAATACATGTCCAACAAGGACCAGCAACGTACTGGTATGTTGCTGGACTTTGAATGGTTATACCAGATTGATGCCTGCGGGTTTAGGCATCATCTTGGTATCATTCTTTTCAGCCAGCGGCCGGCTTTCATGTAAAAGCAATCACAGCGGCTAATTAGCCTCTGGACTGCTTTTACAAGCAGTGGGAGGGAATGTCCCCCCCCCGGATATAAAAAGCGCCATTGGGAAATTGGGAAAGCATTTTATCACACCGATCTTGGTGTGGTCAGATGCTTTGAGGGCAGAGGAAAGATCTAGGGTCTAGAAGACCCCAGTTTTTTCAAAAAAAGAGTACCTGTCACTACCTATTGCTATCATAGGGGATATTTACATTCCCTGAGATAACAAAAATTATAAAAAAAAAAATATATGTAAGGAACAATTTAAAAATAAAATAAAAAAGCAAAATTAATAATAAAAAAAAAAAAAAAAAAAAAAAAAGCACCCCTGTCCTGCCCTGCTCTTGCCCAATGGCGAACGCAAGCGTCGGTCTGGCGTCATATGTAAACAGCAATTGCACCATGCATGTGAGGTATCACCGCGAAGGTCAGATCGAGGGCAGTCATTTTAGCAGTAGACCTCCTCTGTAAATCTAACGGGGTAATCTGTAAAGGCTTTTAAAGGCTTTTAAAAATGTATGTAGTTTGTCGCCAATGCGCGTTTGTGCGAAATTTTAAAGCATGTCGTGTTTGGTATCTATGTACTCGGCCTAAGATCATCTTTATTATTTCATCAAACATTTGGGCAATATAGTGTGTTTTAGTGCATTAAAATTAAAAAAAGTGTATTTTTTCCCCAAAAAATGCGTTTGAAAAATCGCTGCGCAAATACTGTGTAGAAAAAAAAAATGCAACACCCACCATTTTAATCTGTAGGGCCTTTGCTTTAAAAATATATATAATGTTTGGGGGTTCAACATAATTTTCTTGCAAAAAAAAAATATGTTTTCATGTAAACAAAAAGTGTCAAAAAGGGCTTTGTCTGCAAGTGGTTAGAAGAGTGGATGTAAGCTTCCTAATGTTGTGTATAAAATGCCAGAACAGTTCAAAACCCCCCCAAATGACCCCATTTTGGAAAGTAGACACCCCAAGCTATATACTGAGAGGCATGTCGAGTCCATGGAATATTTTATATGTTGACACAAGTTGCGGAAAAAAGACAATTTTTTTTTTTTAATTTTTTTTTTGCACAAAGTTGTCACTAAATGATATATTGCTCAAACATGCCATGGGCATATGTGGAATTACACCCCAAAATAAATTCTGTTGCTTCTCCTGAGTACAGGGATACCACATGTGTGAGACTTTTTGGGAGCCTAGCCGCGTACGGGACCCCAAAAACAAAGCACCGCCTTCAGGCTTTCTAAGGGTGTAAATTTTTGATTTTACTTCTCACTGCCTATCACAGTTTCGGAGGCCATGGAATGCCCAGATGGCACAAAACCCCCCCAAATGACCCCATTTTGGAAAGTAGACACCCCAAGCTATTTGCTGAGAGGTATTGTGAGTATTTTGCAGATCTCGCTTTTTGTCACAAAGTTTTGAAAATTGAAAAAAAAAAAAAAAAAAAAAAAATTTTCTTTCTTCATTTTCAAAAACAAATGAGAGCTGTAAAATACTCACCATGCCTCCTCAGCAAATAGCTTGGGGTGTCTACTTTCCAAAATGGGGTCATTTGGGGGGGTTTTGTGCTATTTTGGCATTTTATGGCCTTAGAAACTGTGATAGGTAGTGAGGAGTGAAATCAAAAATTTGTGCCTAGAAATCCTGAAGGCGGTGCTTGGTTTTCGGGGTCCCGTACGCGGCTAGGCTCCTAAAAAGTCCCACACATGTGGTATCCCTGTACTCAGGAGAAGCAGCAAAATGTATTTTGGGGTGCAATTCCACATATAACCATGGCATGTGTGAGCAATATATCATTTAGTGACAACTTTTTGTAATTTATTTTTTATTTTTATTTTTTGTCATTATTCAATCACTTGGGACAAAAAAAAAAAAATATTCAACGGGCTCAACAGGCCTCTCAGCAATTTCCTTGGGGTGTCTACTTTCTAAAATGGGGTCATTTGGGGGGGTTTTGTGCTATTTTGGCATTTTATGGCCTTCGAAACTGTGATAGGTAGTGAGGAATGAAATCAAAAATTTGCGCCCTTAGAAATCCTGAAGGCGGTGCTTGGTTTCCGGGGTCCCGTACGTGGCCAGGCTCCTAAAAAGTCCCACACATGTGGTATCCCCGTACTCAGGAGAAGCAGCAAAATGTATTTTGGGGTGCAATTCCACATATAACCATGGCATGTGTGAGCAATATATCATTTAGTGACAACTTTTTGTAATTTTTTTTTTTTTTTTTTTTTTTTTTGTCATTATTCAATCACTTGGGACAAAAAAAAAAAATATTCAATGGGCTCAACATGCCTCTCAGCAATTTCCTTGGGGTGTCTACTTTCCAAAATGGGGTCATTTGGGGGGGTTTTGTACTGCCCTGCCATTTTAGCACCTCAAGAAATGAGATAGGCAGTCATAAATTTAAAGCTGTGTAAATTTCAGAAAATGTACCCTAGTTTGTAAACGCTATAACTTTTGCGCAAACCAATAAATATACGTTTATTGACATTTTTTTTACTAAAGACATGTGGCTGAATACATTTTGGCCTAAATGTCTGACTAAAATTGAGTTTATTCGATTTTTCTTATAACAAAAAGTAGAAAATATCATTTTTTTTCAAAATTTTCGGTCTTTTTCCGTTTATATCGCAAAAAATAAAAATCGCAGAGGCAATCAAATACCATTAAAAGAAAGCTCTATTTGTGGGAAGAAAAGGACGCAAATTTCATTTGGGTACAACATTGCATGTCCGCACAATTTACAGTTAAAGCAGCGCAGTGCCGAATCCCAAAAACAGGCCTGGTCCTAATGGCCCGAAATGGTCCGGGGCTTAAGTGGTTAATAGCCATTCAAGCCCCTTTGTGTCAACTTGTGTGCATGTTAGCAGGCCTAAATCACCAGGGTATGTAAACTTATGATCAGGGTCATTTGGGTAGTTTCTGTGGTATTATGATTCATTATGATTTAATGATAATAAATGGCTTCAGCCAAACACTAACCATGAGTGAAAGAAATGTTTTTGTGTTATTCATCATAAATTCTAGGATATATGTAAACTTATGAGCACAACTGTATATTCTGCTGGTGAGTTAGTGACGTGGATACTCAAGTATTTAATTTTGTTAACCCTTTGTAGTGGAAGATTCGCCTGGTCTGAGGTCTGAGTGGCAGGACTGCCAAAAAGAGTGAGCCACAAGGCTGAAGTATTTTTGTTCTGATCAGCGGCGGCTGGTGCTCCAAATTTTTGGCGGGGTGCAAACTTAAAAATTCAGAAAAATACTTCAATTGCAGCCCCACTGTGCCCATCGAATGCAGCCACTATGCCCATCATATGCCGCAACTGTGCCCATCATATGCAGCCACGCGGGTCCCCTAGCTGTCACTTTACAAATTACGTTTTTCAAATTTTAGACACACTGTTTACTTAATTTATATGGGTGAACAATAGAAGGAAGCTGAAAATCTCTGTCTTGCAAAGAACTAATGTTGAGGCACTTCCTAACATGTATTACTACTATCTGGCAGGGCAACTGTGCCACTTGACTGACTGGCTGATGCCTGTCACTCCAGCTGTAGTGGAATCGCCTTTAGCTCATGTGCTAAAATTAAAACACTTGCTTATAGCTTTGGAGACTCCCTTGAACACTCTGGGAAGGGAATGTGTGCCAAATCTTACTCTGGCCCGTACAGTCTGGAGGGAGGCTAAACAGTTAGACGAGTTTAAAGATACTAATCTAGACCTACCCTTGTGGCATAATCCCATGTTTTCTCATATACAGAAATATGTGGACCATGCTTTTTTGGGAACATAGGGGTATTGTTACTTTAAATAATATATACTCTGGTAATGTTTTGGCCTCATTTACTGAATAACAGAATAAATGTGCTCTTCCCCGTACTGCCTTATATAGGTACCTCAAGCTTTCTCATGTTTTACAAACCCAGTTTGGTGTTACCTACATTACGTTTTCTGACTATCCATTGATTGGTGTATTACGGTCACAAGGTCCTAAGGGTTTAATCTCTACTGCAAATTCTCATTAATTATCTACCTCAATAAAAATCCTGTCGGTCCGCGATAAGTGGCAATTACTTATACCTGATGTGTCAGATGAGGACTGGGAGGAAGCGTGCTCTTCCCATTTAAGTGTCTCCTCAGCCAACAACAAAAGCATTCATCTTTATATGTTGCATCAGTCATATTTAACTCCAGTACGGTTACATGCTATGCATCACATACCAACTTCAGCATGCACTTGATGCACCTACCCATGGGCAAAGTTTGGTCATGTAAATGTGGTCGTGTCCCGTTATAGATAGATATTGGCAACAGGTATTGGCTGTATTGACTAAAATCCTTTCTGTCCCTGTACCATGCACTCCATGATTTTTTCTGTTGGGTATATTAGACAAGGAACAATGGCCAAGGTACACTAGAATTTTGCTAAGGAATAATTATTTCTCGCCCTTAAGGCTATAGCACTTAATTGGAATCAATCTGTCCCCCCGTCTGTCCATCAGTGGATGCAGATGGTGAATCAGATACTTCCTTATGAAAATCATTTTTTTAAACAAAAAGGGTTGCCCCAATAAATAAAGCAAAGTGTGGAATGCCTGGTGCTCCTCTACGCTCACCATTACCAATACATGAGATGTCTGTTGCATGTACTCATTATATATATATCTGAGTAAATGTACCTATTTATACTACATGGAGTCCTTAAGTACCTAATCCAGATCTGATTGATCAGAGGGTAATTTGTCAGGACTGTTCAATTTAAGCTATTCATATGCACATTTAGATTTTATTATGTACTTGTGTACCGAACTCTGTATTCCATAATGCTTATGTTGAGCGCATTGGTTGTTGTACAAAAATATTTTTGGACATCTGTCAATAAAAAGTAAAAACAAAAAAAGTGGACTGGATTCACTGTTTTGCACTACCATTGAGTTAAACAACCCCCAACTTGTCACAACTGCCATACACTTAGGAGGCACCAGAGTCTGTCAACTCCCAGGGTAATAGGTAGCAGGGTGATCTGTACACAACCAAGTACTTAAAAAGACTATTGCACAGGCACCAGGAGTTAACCACTTAAGCGCCGGACCATTTCGGGCCATTAGGACCAGGCCTGTTTTTGGGATTCGGCACTGCGCTGCTTTAACTGTAAATTGTGCGGACATGCAATGTTGTACCTAAATGAAATTTGCGTCCTTTTCTTCCCACAAATAGAGCTTTCTTTTAATGGTATTTGATTGCCTCTGCGATTTTTATTTTTTGCGATATAAACAGAAAAAGACCGAAAATTTTGAAAAAAAATGATATTTTCTACTTTTTGTTATAAGAAAAATCGAATAAACTCAATTTTAGTCATACATTTAGGCCAAAATGTATTCAGCCACGTGTCTTTAGTAAAAAAAATGTAAATAAGCGTATATTTATTGGTTTGCGCAAAAGTTATAGCGTTTACAAACTAGGGTACATTTTCTGAAATTTACACAGCTTTAAATTTATGACTGCCTATCTCATTTCTTGAGGTGCTAAAATGGCAGGGCAGTACAAAACCCCCCCAAATGACCCCATTTTGGAAAGTAGACACCCCAAGGAAATTGCTGAGAGGCATGTTGAGCCCATTGAATATTTTTTTTTTGTCCCAAGTGATTGAATAATGACAAAAAAAAATAAAAATTACAAAAAGTTGTCACTAAATGATATATTGCTCACACATGCCATGGTTATATGTGGAATTGCACCCCAAAATACATTCTGCTGCTTCTCCTGAGTACGGGGATACCACATGTGTGGGACTTTTTAGGAGCCTAGCCACGTACGGGACCCCGGAAACCAAGCACCGCCTTCAGGATTTCTAAGGGCGCAAATTTTTGATTTCACTCCTCACTACCTATCACAGTTTCGAAGGCCATAAAATGCCAAAATAGCACAAAACCCCCCCAAATGACCCCATTTTGGAAAGTAGACACCCCAAGCTATTTACTGAGAGGCATGTTCAGTCCATGGAATATTTTATATTTTGCCACAAGTTGCGGGAATATGACAAACTTTTTTTTTTTTGCACAAAGTTGTCACTAAATGATATATTGCTCACACATGCCATGGGCATATGTGAAATTACACCCCAAAATACATTCTGCTGCTTCTCCTGAGTACGGGGATACCACATGTGTGGGACTTTTTGGGAGCCTAGCCGCGTACGGGACCCCAAAAACCAAGCACCGCCTTCAAGGTTTCTAAGGGCATAAATTTTTGATTTCACTCCTCACTACCTATCACAGTTTTGAAGGCCATAAAATGCCAAGATGGCACAAAACCCCCCCAAATGACCCCATTTTGGAAAGTAGGCACCCCAAGCTATTTGCTGAGAGGCATGTTGACCCCATTGAATATTTTTTTTTTTGTCCCAAATGATTGAATAATGACAAAAAGAAAAAAAAAATGTACAAAAAGTTGTCACTAAATGATATATTGCTCACACATGCCATGGTTATATGTGGAATTGCATCCCAAAATACATTCTGCTGCTTTTCCTGAGTACGGGGATACCACATGTGTGGGACTTTTTGGGAGCCTAGCCGCGTACAGGGCCCCAAAAACCAAGCACTGCGAACGCTGCAGTTATGTGTGTTGTGTTTGGTAAGTGACAGTGATCGATCGATACTGCACTTGGGTGGGCTGGGCTGGGCTGGGCGGAGGGGCTAAACGCAGGCGCTAGCAGGTATCTATCTGGGCTGATCCCGCTAACACTGCGTTTTTGGGAACCCTAAACCGCTGGGGATGCTAGTATAGATCTGATCAGATCTGATCAGATACTATACCACTAAGGGGGGTGTATGCTTTGCGCGTGGGTGTTAGGTTAGTGACAGTAACGCTAACACTGCCTGGGGCGACGCAGACCCTCTCTGGCGCTAAAACCTAATTGATCTCACCCGCCGGGCGATCAGGGGGGTTAAACCTTTATTGGGTTATATACGGCGGGTGCCCTGATGCTATAAAAAGCAAACTAATCAACCAGCGTCACCCGTAACCTTTATATGGTGATCACTGGTGAAAGGGTTAACTAGGGGCAATCAGGGGGTTAAAACCTTTATTAGGTTAAATATGGGGGTACCTGACACTATATAAAAACCTGACGGGTAACCTAAATAACTAAATAACTTACTGGCTAACCAGTGACACCAGTGACGCTTATACGACGATCACTGGTGAAAGCGTTAACTCTAGGGGCAATCAGGGGGTTAAAATAATATATGGGGGTACCTGACACTAATAAAAACCTGCGGCGAACCTAAAAAAAAATAACTGCCTATCTAAAACACCAGCGACACGAATACAGCGATCGGAAAAACAATCGCTTAGTGACGCTGAAGTTAGGGGGTGAAAGGGTTACCTGGGGGGTGATCAAGGGGTTAAACCTTTATTAGGGGGGGTTAGGGGGCTACCCTGGACCTAAAGGGGCCTAATCCTAACTGCCCTGCAACTTTTTACAATCACAGATGACACTAAATGCAGTGATCAGTAAAATAAATGATCACTGCAATCAGTGACACTGTGATTGGGGGCTTTGGGGTGACCTGGGGGGTGATCTGGGGGTGACTGGGGGGTGATTTGTGTGCCTATGTGTACCTACGTGTCAGTGGACTGTTGGTGCACTAACCTGCTTCTTCTCTGCTCGGCGCCGGGAACGAAAAGACCGCGGCGAGGGAGATGACATCACTTCCTCCAGCCTTCTTTACATCACATGGCGGAGGAAGCATTTTCATTGGCCGGGAGCGATCGCGAGGGGGGGGGCGGAATCGAGCGGCCGCCCCCTCATGCCTGATCGCTCCCGAACACTTAACGGCCGCTCACTGCAGTGAAGGGGGGTCCGGATGGACCCCCCAACTGCACAAAGGCGATCACGTAGATCTACGTGATTCTGCCTGTCCGTGCCATTCTGCCAACGTAAATCGGCGGTGGGCGGTCGTTAAGTGGTTAAATAATAATCTACAGGTCAGCATCTTGGAAGAAGCAAAGGTGAAGCCATTGTCAGAAGCAGTATGGTGATCTCTTTGGTGGAAAAAGTATCTATAACCACGACACATTAGTTGGCATATACACTGTACTTATAAAATGATGTGATAGAGGAACCTCACGCTATGGATGGATAATAACGTGAGATGAAGAAGATTTTTTTTAATTATGTGAAAATGGTAAGCTGCTCCCCTCAAAAGTGTAGACAATGCTAACTTGATTAACAGTAAATGGTGGTAGGGGGCGCTAGTGAATTGGTTAATAAACTAAACCATACAATCCGATTACATAAAGTGCTCAGTGCAAAAAAATTATTACAATACATATAACAATAAACATGAGTGAATATAATCTTTTAAAAGTCCATAGATTCTTCTGTGATAAAATTCTGTGGTAAATTTCCAAAACTTGCCACCATCACCATAAACAGATACGAGAAGTTACACCCGATGTGTGTGGTAAGAATTCCTACTCACCGTCAGAACATGACCTCTAACTAAAAAAAAGGTCAAAATGGGCTTTGTTTGTGAGTCTTTGCACTTGCTACTGTGATCACTGTGGATGAACCAGGGTACCTTTCCAAATGACAGCCTCCTCTCCACAGAGATAACCCATTACAGAGAAAACATAGAAAGTGCCATAGTGTAAAACAACTTATTTAAAAAAAACAGCATACTAAAAGCCAACTGGCTGCTTACATTAGGGAAGTGCCTAAGGAATAATTGCAGACACTTAGGCAGGGATTGCAAGCTGCTCTGAAGCCTCGAGCTGGCATGCGTTTCACTGCTGAATAACAGAAAAACAGAAGTTCGTGACCCGGAAATGACGTGACCGGAATGCGCCTTGACGTACGTTTCATCTTACAACGTCATCAGGAATGTACTTATAAAACTCTAGTCAAATTTTTTTTTAAGTTTGCATATTAAATAAAATTGGGAAGATTTTATTTCTGGGAAGATTTACCCTCGCTTCCTGTTGCATTAATGGGATAGACCACAATAAATACACTTTCATAGAAAAAGCGGGGGGAGCTACTCCTGGCCAAATAGAGCACTCTAATAAGAGCAATGTATATAGGGGGGGAGTGCAGGTCCTCGTCTAGACCTCCCAGCAAGCACACCAGTGGATCCATAGACAGCTGAACCTGATAGATAGTATTGATGGTCATAACACCATTATTCCAATATCGGACGAGTTTGGGGCATTTCCACAACATGTGTATGAGGTCTCCCTGGTGAATCTGACACTTAGGACATATGGGTGAGTCTTTGCTTCCCCAGTGGTGTAATTGTACTGGGGTCCTATACACCCTATGCAAAATGAACAAGTCCAATAGCTTCTGTGCCGCAGACACAGACACTAGGGGTCCAGCATTTAGTATTTCCTCCCATTGTTCTCCGTCAATGAGACCAATGTCTCTTTCCCATTCCTCCCTGCAAGGCAGAAGATCAGGTGCCTGTATAGGAGTCAACAGTTGCGTATAGGTTCTGGACCTTTTTTTATCCCATCACCACTTAATCAAGGACAGGAGGATTTGAAGGAAACCTGCACTGAATTACGGAATCAATCACTGGTCACCTCTCCTAAACTACTACTAACATGCATAACACTAGCTGACCTTACTCTCCATACATGTTCTGGGTCATTGATTCAAAGTGGTGAGGACCAAGACAGTCAGGCATTTAGCCTTCTCAGAAGGAGCTCAGCAATGGCTGCCCAGTATGTTTAGGGGATGCTAGTTATTGTATTTCTAAACAACTGTCACCCTGCAGGCTGTCAATTAAAATAGAATAAAAGGTCAAGAGACATGAGACATTTTTGAACAATATACTTCTTTAATCATTTTCCAAGAAAGGGAACAGTGTTTGCAGTTTTTTTCCAGTAACCATTTGTACTGCGTTAGGTACTCTGAAAAGATACAGAATTCTCCATGCAAAGAATTAGGTTTACATTTTTGCACATAAGCGAATATACAACTATACAATATTTACAATTTTTTAAAATTAAATTTCAATGCAGATACAAATATTCTGAAGATACTAAAAAATAAATAGAAGAGTGATACGCAAAATATTTGAACGGTAGCCTCCGGTCTACAAATGACCTAATAGCACAACAAGAAAAACAGAGAGAGACTTTATCCAATATGCATTGCTGTACAATGCAAAGATAGAATGTTTCTCCAAAATACAAATGCTGTATTGCAAAAGCACAAACTGTTTTCAGGACTTAAAAAAAAAGAAAAAGAAAAACGTACCAATATTTGTTTTCTGAGTACAAGATTTAGGCCAGCTGAATCTTGAAAAGAATTTAGTTTCTATATTTATATATCTATGTCGTTTGAGATAGTGGTCCACATATGGTTTTAAAAATGAAGGAAAATCTGAAAGCATAAATGCTGGTCAGTGCAAGGGAATCATTTATACAGGGAAAAAAGGCAACATGACAAAAGAAATACAAATACTACTTATAGAGGCAACCCCTTGACAAGGAGAAGGTATGACGTTTTATACAAGTAATGCTTTTAAAGAAAAAAAACCTTCTCATGTTAACAATATAGGGTGAGTTTTCGCAGAGTTGGCTTGTTAGAAAAAAAAAAACTGCATAGCACTCTGAATTCTCTGCACTAAAGACATCTTGGGGATGCCATACTTAAATCTAGCACTGCACAGCCAACCCTCCCTTACCCTAAACAACCTGGCTACAACCACCGGTTGTGTGCTTGTGCATGCCACATGTTAAAGTTAGCATGCTGGATTCTCCACAGCAACAATAAATAACCCTGTCCGGTACTCCAAGACAACCCTGGTCAACATGTGGTTACAGTTCGGTGATGGATTCAGGTGATGGAGATAAAAAATCTTTCCAAACCAAACTCCTGGATTGCAACGAGATGGCAGTAGATGGAATCCACCAATGTCCTTTAAAAATGGAGTCACCAGGTTTAGGAAGGCGAAGGCTAGGGCCAGATAATGCAAATACATTTCTTTGCTTGTTGACCATCATAATATTAGAAGCAAATTTATGTAAATGCGCCAAAAATGAGAATACTGCCAAGAAGTCATTAAATATCACAGACTCAAGGAGATTTACTCGCCCGTGTAGCCCTAACCTTAGAGTTCTTAGCAGAAAGAAAAAACAAAACATTTGCAAGTTCCACAGCCATAGCTATGAAGACAAGGCAAATGCATTTAATTTTCAACAGAAGCCTGATGAAAGGAAAATACCTCATCTCGGGTAAATACAGCTAATCCTTTCTTTACAACTCACGTAGCAAGAACATGTACACCAATATTTACACGATTAATGGGGACATCGTTCGGCCAAAAGACAGTTTATGTTTTGGTGACAAAATTAGCCTGGAAAATATAGCTGAAAGCTCTGGTTTTTGTAGTACACCCTAAAGCAATGAAGAAGGCACCCAAATGTGAGAAACCTCATCAAGGGATGTTATGCATTTTAAAAGGGGTGCAATTAATTATAACCATTGTCCTCTTAACCTGGCTCCTGCACTATATGGTAGTCACCCCCCCCCAAGGTGCTGGTACACATTGGGTGCACCCAGAAACCCTTAAAATTAGTCATTATGTATAATGTACCCACTATGGTTGCATTGTGGCCTGACCCAACCCATTACTTATGCTTTCCTACTGGTCATAAAATGTGACAGAAGAGCTCAATGACCAGTGGGAATGCATAAGGGATAAGAGAAGTCAGTCTTGTTTTAAAGGCTTGGTTTAAACTACCATGTTTCAGATATAATAAGCCTTCACACTAAAAAACACAAGGAGATTCTCTCCACTGGGATTAAAACGGGTTTCATTTGTTTTCTTTTTACTTGGGACACAGCTGAAACTGTTAAACTAGAATGCAGGTTTTTCTACAAAAGAATGCACAAAATAACTGCTAAATATGCCCTTAAACAAAGAAAGGTTTGAACAAGCAAAATCTTAAGATGGTTGGACTTTAGTCATAAAAAATGGAGTTGCTTTCATTTTTTTTCTTGCCTCTGCTAGAGATATAGGCTATGGCTGGTTGCGAATGACAATACCTCCACTTTAGCCAAATAGTCTTATAACTTTCTAAGGACAACAGCTTTGCTCCTGGCTCTTCTCCAGATTCTCATGCGATTCTCCTTATAAACCTTTGCTGAATGCCTTGGTTTATTTGTTTACCTACCATTTTTACATACGGCTATCCTAAAAAATAACCCCCTCCCCAACTTTGAACATTACCCAGACAAAGAGGCCCCCTATGGCAAGAACTCATTAGGACCACACAATAAGTGAGAATTGCATATGGTCTGTATATGTTCATATATAGATTCTGTATATGTTCATAGATGATAGATGAAATAAAGAAGACTCAAATGAGGTCTATGAATGAAATATAACCCCTTTCTATCTGAGCTGACTGGAGTGATGTCAAAGGACAATGAAATACTGTTTGTGAACCTGCGCCTTGTTGAAACATCTGACAGACTAAACAGTAGACATAAAAAAGGCATTGGCTGCCCTTAGGCAAATTACACCTAAAAGACATCAATGACTAGATTGTTTAAGGCAGGATTTGTATTTTCTCTTGTATTAGACTTCAAACCAGTGCAGCAGAGTAGATACTGCGTTGTTCGATCATGCATGGCTGCAATCGTCCTTCTGGAAAACAACTGTACAGTATAACACCTTCTTGTTCTTCCCAGGCACAGGTATGGTGTCCCACTGCTTAAACTATTACAAATACAGTCACCATAAGCTGGCATCAGCCTATACATACATATATATATATATGTTTTATATATCATATAAAAGGAAATCTGTACAGAGGACGAGTTAGCTTATAGATTTTATATTTAGTGGCTATTCCAAGACAAGTTTGGCTGCTGAAGCAAGCCAATCCCATTGCCTGAGAAGCAGCAAAATACAATCAAGAGGATATACTGGCAAAAATTGCTCCCGGCAAGATACAAGTCAGGAGAGCTAGAAGGTTCCTGTGACAAACAAAACCAACATGCAATGCTATGCTCGCAGCTTGTCTGGTCCACTGTAATCCGTACTATCTATATAGCTGCCAATCCAGCAAATACTTGATTGAATGAAGATTAAATCATAAAGTTCTCCATTAGAAATATAGAGATTTAGTGTTTTGGTTGCCTTCTTAACACAAATGTATTGGGAGATATTTACATATTAATGAGAGACTTCTTTTATAAGATGTTCTCTAATCTTCGCGTGAACCATGTCTGAATTTCAAATTAAACCAAAAAAGAAAAATATTGCAGGAGCCTGCACATAAAAAATTTGAATGACTGGATTGATACTAATTATTCAGTATCGGCAGACCCCCCCGATCCTTGTGGAGCCATTTTGGCAAAAGAAGTCCAGGGTAAAGTTGGTCAATTGACTTGACCATGAGATACTTTCAGAAAATCTTGTAGGATGCTTTATTCTAGCCTGGGTTATTTCTTGTTTGCAATTCTTCTCTTTCTTGTTGCAAGCATGTCATAAAAGGGATCTCTGCTGATGCTCGCTCTGCAGGGAAAAAAAAAAAATCAAAACATCAATAGTAAATCTTTTCAGGCATATCGTACTCTGCCCCAGCAAACAATGCAAGCAAGCCAACTTTCTTGCCATAGACAATTTACAGAGCAAATCTATGCAACAAATCAAACCCCCCCAGCAACTTAAAAAATAACAATAAAATTCACAGAAAAATAGGATTTTTTACTTACCGTAAAATCTTTTTCTCTGAGTTCATGGACGGACACAGCTTCCTATTGACAAGTGGGTATTATCCTTCATTTAGAAGTGACTAGGCAGAAAAACTTGTAAAAAGTGTTACATCACACCTTCTACAGCACCGCCCGCCCAGGGGGCGGACCCTCTGGGTATAATCCCTCTCTCTGCACCTCGCAGATCAGTTCGTCAAAAAGCAGTACAAACTTAAAAACGAGGGGTGGGTGCTGTGTCCGTCCATGAACTCAGAGAAAATAATTTTACGGTGAGTAAAAAATCCTATTTACTCTTTCGTTCATGGATGGACACAGCTTCCTATTGACAAGTGGGACATCCCAAAGCAGTGTAAAAAATGAGGGGTGGGAACAGCATTGAAACAACTTCACCCCAAACAAAACAGAGCTCCTCAACAGAGGAGTTGCAACTCTAAACAGCTGCAATACCTTGCAGACGAAAAAAGCATCCGAAGATGCACATACATCAACTTGGAAAGTTTAGTGAAAGTGTGAATGGACGAGCAGGTCGCCGCCTTACACACCTGGTGAAATAGACGCTAGATGCTCTCAGAGCTCGGGCAGCATCCAGAAAATACAACGTCGTCTCCTAGGATTCGACGGATGAAGACACAAGGATGGTAGTACAATGTCTTCCTTGAGATGTACGACCCTTGTGGAACATCAGATAAGGAGCCTTGCATGACAAGGCTGCCGGCTCAGAAAACCATCTTAACTGACATAAACCAAGAGGCATCTCTTGCACTGGTCGAATGCGCCGGGAAAGGGAGGCGCCTGACCCTTCATGGCGTAGGCCTGATCATGATCTGTCGGATCCACCTAGAGATGGTGGCCGGCGAGACCGCTGGGCCCTACTTGGAACCAGCCAACGAAACAGACAGTGAGTCTGGACTCTGGAACGTAGCAGTACCAGACAAGCATTCTCTCAGAGTTTGGATTCAACGGATGAGGACACAAGGATGGCAGTACAATGTCTTCCTTGAGATGGAAGGTCAAAACACGACCTTAGGAAGAAAGACTGCGGATGCAGCACCACCTTATCCTTGTGGAAGATCAGATAGGGAGGCTTGCATGACAAGGCTGCCCGCTCAGAAACCCATCTTAACTGGCATAACAGCCACCAAAAGGACCACTTTCTGAGAAAGTGTCAACAAGGGAATCTCCCTGATGTTCTCAAACGGAGGTTTCTGAGGCACTTAGAGGCCATGCCGTTAAAACCATTGACTGCAAAGGACGTCTGCTACACAAGCCCCACCGAGGTAGTGGAGGGTGGCCCGGAGGGGCCGCCTGCCGAACCCACTGTACAAACGTTCTCACTAGAGAGTGAGCCACCAGGGGTCGTTGAAAAAAACAGCCAGGGCAGAGACGTGCCCCCTAATTGTACTTAAAGTAAAATTTTTGGCCCGTTCACTGCTGAAGAACAGCAAGACTCTGGAACCAAATAAGTACGCGGATGCCACCTCATTTCCTCACAATTGAATATGCAGGCCTTCCAAGTGCGATGGTAATCTTCCTAGGGGATGATTTCCGAGTACTCCTCATGGTAGAGATCACCGAGTCTGACAGTCCCCGGTCTCTTAGTACCTGGCTCTCGAGCCATGCCATTAAGCCACTAACTGTAAAACAGGATGGTGTATGGGACCTTGCGACAGCAGGTCCTTCCTTAGCGGTAGATGCCAAAAAGGCGTCTGCTACCAGACGCACTAGATCGGCGTACCAAGGACGCCAAGAGGCCAATTCAGAGAAATTGGGACCATTGTAATCCTCTCTGCCTCCAGTCTGCAAAGCAGGTGATGAAGGAGCTTCCGAGGAGGAAAGGCATAGATTAGTCGGCACTGACTCCCCAGTGCCATCAACGCATCTGTCGTGTTTGCCCATGGGTCTCTTGACCTGGCCACAAACCTCACTACCTTCCGATTGAGTCGAGAAGCCAGGAGATATACGACTGGCGTGCTTCCCCTCTGGTAAGGGAGCCCCATTAGGAGGTGAACGACCTCCGATGCTGCAGCAGAGCTGCTTGTTCCTACCTGATGAATGACATACGCCACAACTGTGGCGTTTGTCCAACTGGATTCTGACTGGACGCCCCTGTAGCCTCTGAGACCATGTGGAAAGGCAAAGCCAGATCGCCCGGATTTCAGGCCGATGATCTGCAATGGGAATCCTCCGGAGTCCAGCGACCCAGGTTGACTGAGCTCCTCAGACTCTTCTGCAACCGAGAAGTCAGGCGTCCGCCGTGACCACCATCTAGTAAAAAGAAAGGAACAACTTCCCAGACAGAAATGCCGGTGATGTCGGCCACCAACTAGGGAGGTCCTGATTAGGTGGCTCACCCAGATTTCGATAATCCAGGGATGAAGGGCACTTGACCCTTCAGGACAAAGTTACCTTATGTAGCACTCGCGTGTGAAATAGTGCCTATGGTACCGCCTCGAAGGAGGCTACCATGAGGCCCAGGACTCGCCTGCAAAAGTGGCGTGACAACCCATCTTTGAGATGTCAACTGCCGCACCGCAGCCCGAAGGGTCTGCAACTCCAATACCCCCCCCCCAGGACAAAAAAAACGTATGCCTCCGAGTCCAGAATCAACCCTAGACACACTAGGAGTTGGGACGGTACCAACACGGACCTCTGAGTGTTCAGCACCCAACAAAGTATCAGAGGGTCTGACAGGTTATAGACACGCTCACTTCTAACTTTAAGTTTGAAGTGACCCTCAGAAGAAGATCATCCAAGTTGCCCATGATAGCGATGCCACGCTGTCTTAGTAGGGCCTGAATCGGGGCAAGCACCTTGGTGAACACCCTTAGTGCCGATGCCAGGCCAAAGGAGAGAGCCACCATTGGTAGTGGTCTTCCTCGGCCGCCAACGCAGACGTCTAATGCCTGGTGCATATGGAGACATGCAAGCATGCGTCCTTGAAGATAAAGGATGCCGGAAAATCCCCCGGATGGAGGGCAGCGACAACAGAGCGAGCCAACTCCCTTCCGCATCTTTGTACTTTCACAAAGCAGTTGAGGGTCCCGAGATCCAAGATAGGACGAACCCCCTCCTTCAGCACTACGAACAGATTTGAGGAGAACCCCTGAACCCGTTCCTGTACTAAGACAGGAAGGCCCACCCTGCATCTCAGCAGGTCTTGGACCGCCCCAGTAGAGCTTCCCGACAAGTCGGCTGAAGCTGGCAGTTAAGAGGGGAAAAAAAAATCTGTTCAGTAGGCAAGCAAGGTCGGGCTAGCGAACCCAGGGACGCTACTGTCTCTCAGCAGACGCTTTATCAGCCTGGGGTCGTTTACTTGCCACACTAGGCGGATGAAAGAACCGCTTGTGCGCGGTGAAGGAGGGCCCGAGCCTATGGCGTGGCTCCTTACCTTTTTTGGATTGCAGAAGCAATGTGCTCTTACCTCCGGTGGCATCTTAAATGATGTCATCCAGAGAGGCCCCCAAAAAGTGTGTCGCCTTAAAAGGGCAGCTCCAACAGGGCCTTCTAGGAAGATTGGTCCGCAGACCAGCATCTTAGCCAGATCAGGCGGCGAACGCCACCGCATAAACGGAGGCTCAAGACAGCAAGGGAATAGTATCCATGTCTGACTCGCAGACAGACTCAAGGCCCAGTACCAACTGGTCGGTCAGAGCTACCTCGTTCGGAGGAGTCTCCCATGCCTTTAACCCCTGGAGTAGCCTCTTTGCGTACTCAGTGTCTGAGCCATCAGAAAACCCCCGCCAGTGCTGGACGCACCGCTGAGCCCCCCACTGTGTATAGGTAGCGAGTGTCCCTGAAGACAGGAGCCCCTTCCACTGGAATCGTGGTAACTTGTTAAGTCTGGACACAGGGGGGTGCACTATCGGGGGAGAGGTCCCTTCTTTCAGGAAACTCTCCTCAAGGGGTACCGAACCACAAACATTTTTTTAAGGTTGCAAAAAAACCTTCAGTGGGTTTCCCCACTCCTTGTACAGAGGCTTATCAAGATAAGACACACAAGGAAACCTTAGCAATGCAGGTCGGTTTACGGAACCCAAAAGGTGACTGGTGTGTTTGCTGCTTCTGCAGCATTCTCCAACCTTGCAGTGGTAAGGTCAGATACCAAAAGCCTTTTTGCATGCTGACCTGGACTTGGAGTCATTCTCACCGGTCACGGTCTGCAGTCTCTGATGTATCAGAATCCGGGCCATGAGCCACAGCCGGGCCTGGTTCTGCATCAGAATTATCCCCCGAAGATGGCTGGGGACGGGGGCGTTTACCACCCCCGTGTTCCCATGCGCCGCTTTCACCTTGGTAACAAAAAAGCCTCCATTGGCACCAGCTGCCAACTCAAGTGTTTCAGGGGAAAAAAACATCTGCTTCAGATGCCATGCTGACTCACATGCCCGACACCCACAGGGACTCCAGGCAAGGTATCAATAGGCCACCCTCCTAGTTGCTACAGAGATGCAGGGTCTCCCAGAGGACTCACCACCCTTGGAACGGTACCGCTATTGCTGCTGTATGCTCCGCCTGTGATGCTATCCCACCGCTGCCTGTGTCAGTCTGATTCTTATCAGCGTTTCCCTGTGTGAAATTCGCGCCAGAGAAATGCACCCTAGAGGCCAGAGACTTCCGCAAAATGGCTGCCAAGCGGCTGTATTGAAAACAATGTGGGCCCTAAGAAAATGGACGCTGAGCTGTCAGTAGAGGCAAAAGCGGCCGCGGGCCACAAAAAGATGGCCGCCGAGCGGCGGTATATACATACAGGCGTGAATCATAAGAAACATGGCCACCGAGCAGTCGATAGAGGCCAAAGCGGGCGCGAACCACAAGAAAATGGCCGCTGAGCGGCGATATATACATATTGGCGCGAACCACAAGAAAATGGCCGCTGAGCGGCCATATATACATATTGGCGCGAACCACAAGAAAATGGCCGCCGGACAGTAACCAGAGGCCAGACAGGCGTGGACCACCACAAAATGGCCTCTGGTAACTGTCCGGCGGTCATTTTCTTGTGGTTCGCGCTACCGCCGACAGGTAAGCAGAAAAATGAAATTTTTTTAAATGACAGCTACAGCGCAGCCCCGCTCCATATGGAGCCCCCTAGGTGACCCCCAGTACCCAGCAACCAGCCTTAGCTCAGAGCCCAGGGAGGAGGGAAGGCAGGGAGAGAGGAAAGAAAGGGCCATAACCAATTACTTGATCTCTCCAGGAATGTCCAGCTAAGTCACCCTGCCGAAGCAGGGGAGCTACTTACCTTTCCTGCGTGGATCATGCTGGAAGACATTCCGGACAGATCATCATCCGCGCACGGAGGTGACTGTCAGCCAGGCATGCTGTGATTGAGCCCTAGGGAACGATCGTATGCATGCCCTGGAGCGCGAGCTCACCTGCCAGGCTACTGCGACTCGGCCATAAAGGTCAGCCGTAGCTGAGCGGTCCGATGCAAGCCCTGGAGCGTAAGCTCCCCAGCCAGGCTACAGCGATTCGACCATAAAGGTCAGCCGTAGATAAGCGGTCCGATGCAAGCCCTGGAGCGTAGGCTCACCGGCCACCCATAGAGCGACGGGCATGTTGTGGAAAACCCAGCGCATAGCTAGGGTCAGCACACGCTCGATGGCCGAAACTGGGGGGACTACAAGGATCGAGGATCCAGCCTGTCACCCAGTCGGCAGTTGATCGAAGATCGCAGGAAACAAAAAAACAAAACGTAGAAAAAAAAACCCTGGACCAGTGGGCCCGAAGGGAGCCATGTCCTTCTCCTTACTAGGCAGAAAAAAACTGATCTGCGAGGTGCAGAGAGAGGGATTATACCCAGAGGGTCCGCCCCCTGGGCGGTGCTGTAGAAGGTGTGATGTAACACTTTTTACAAGTTTTTTTGCCTAGTCACTCCTAAATGAAGGATAATACCCACTTGTCAATAGGAAGCTGTGTCCGTCCATGAACGAAAGAGTAAATCAACCTTTTTAAATACTTACTTGCAGTGTTTTTCCATAAACGATTTATATATACTTGCAATGTGTTACTGAACCTGCTAGAAACTTTGGCTACCCAAAATGGTTGATTTCCTAGCACAGCCCCATTCTCTTCCCTTGCATGTCATAGCCCTCTCCCTTCTGAGAATGTACGATTACTGTCTGTGCTGGACCAGCATCACCCCATCCCCCTCATGTCCCTACATAAGCTTTTATGCAGATGCCAGGAGTAGTTCCAGAGCAAATATTATACTGTCACCTAGTCTGCTGGGGCTGCTGACATACTATCCAAGATGGCCGCACCCAGCAGCAGTCTCAGGGCTTTTTGATGTTTACACAAGGGAGGATTTTACACGTAAATGTCTTAAATTAAATGCACACAATCAAATAGGGAGATTTGATTGGGCTTTTTGATGTTTACACAAGGGAGGATTTTACACGTAAATGTCTTAAATTAAATGCACACAATCAAATAGGGAGATTTTCTTAGAAATAAATGTTCTCTTTAAAGCGATATTAGTCTTGTTTTTTTTTTCCTTTAAAAATAACAAACATGTCATACTTACCTGCTCTATGAAATGGTTTTGCACAGAGCAGCCCAGATCCTCCTCTTCTCGGGTGCCTCGCTGGCGCTCCTGGCCCCTCCCTTCTGCAGAGTGCCCCATAGCAAGCACATATGGGGGCACCTGAGCTGAGCCGCTGCTCTCTGTGTCCATTCAGACACAGAGCTGTGGCTCGGCCCATCCACTCTCTCTCATTGGCTCACTGACTTTGATTGACAGCAGCGGGAGCCAATGGCGCCCAACTGCTATCCCAGCCATTGAGGAGGGAGAGTCCCGTACAGCCGAGACCAACGCGCAACCTCGCTGGATCGAGATGGGGCTCAGGTAAACATTAGGGGGGCTGCTGCACACAGAAGTTTTTTTTATCTTAATGCATAGAATGCATTAAGATAAAAAAAAACTTCTGACGTTAGAACCACTTTGAAGCCACGCTAAATGAAAGAGCGTCCTGCAAAGAAGATCATAAAATACTAACTTCTTGCCAAACGCCTCTGTAATGCTGAACAAACGTCAGGGGAGAGCAGCTGAAAGCATCTACAGAAGGGAGAGAGATGTGAGGCATAGAAAGAGCAGGGTATTGCTGCAGACTATAGGAGGCACTGTGGTTATACAAAATACAGATGAATATGGGCCAAGCACTTTATTATGCATGCAAGTGTTTTTAACCCTATTAATTTTAAATAAAGCATATACAGAGAGAACTAGAGAAAGAATGAGGTTACCCCTAGGGGGTTTGAGTTGCAGCGAAAATTAAGAAATTAGATTTGTTTATAAAAGTATACATTTTTAATTGGAGAATTGACATAATTATTGGGAGTCAGGACATGAGCTCCAATTTACATATTGACAATAAGTTACACATTTATCTAAAACATCCAATTAAAGTGTGATACCACATGGAAAGTGTTGGTAAAAGGAGCGCAAAAACTCCAACGCGTTTCGACCTTGACAATAGTAGCGGTCTTCTTCAGGGGGAATATGCTTTGCGCACTTAGTTTCTGTAATAAAACATATATAAGTCAATAAAATACAATACAAAAGACCATCAGTATAACCAAGAACACCTCGCAAATGACACCGATTGGGTGTGCTGCTGGTGCGTATGCAATACTGGGTGTATACATTCCAAGTATTCATAATATTGAAGGTCATGCAGTACATACCCAAGTAGGCATCAACAGCCTGGACTGGTGATCACCAGGTGACTCCACCGTCAAGAAACCATCAGCGGGGTCTCTCCTGACCTGGCAAGGAGAGGGGATAAGGTGGAATACCTAGGAAGGTGCAGGGACGGCAGCCCGGATTTGCAAAACCACACAGGCCTACGAGAGGTCGCGACTTTCAATCCCCCACCTCAGGAGGAGGGAATGAAGGAAGGGAAGGGGGATTTTTTTTTTTTCACAGTTTTTTCACCTCAATACACTTGTAACACACACAACACTTTTTCTCCTTTCATTTTCTTCTTTTCTTCCCTTTTTTTCTTTTCTCTTTTTATCATAGGGATAATTTATTATCTAAATAACTGTCTCCTTTTGACTTTATTTACTATACTAATTTAACTTTTTGGGATATTTTTGTAGGGCCTTTTTTTGATTGGTCTGTTGAGCCCCCCCCCCCCGGGGCTCCCGCCTGCCCCCCCCCCCCCCAGTCTCCTTCCCTCCATCCCCACCTGCCATCCTGGGCAGTTTGGGTTTGGGTGTGTACAGGATAACCTGCCCCGCTCCTCGTTGGCCTCTGTTTGTTCTCCCCTCCCCCTTCCCTTCCTTCATTCCCTCCTCTGAGGTGGGGGATTGAAAGTCGCGACCTCTCGTAGGCCTGTGTGGTTTTGCAAATCCGGGCAGCTGTCCCTGCACCTTCCTAGGTATTCCACCTTATCCCATCTCCTTGCCAGGTCAGGAGAGACCCCGCTGATGGTTTTTTGACGGTGGAGTCACCTGGTGATCACCAGTCCAGGCTGTTGACGCCTACTTGGGTATGTACTGCATGACCTTCAATATTATGAATACTTGGAACGTATACACCCAGTATTGCATACGCACCAGCAGCACACCCAATTGGTGTCATTTGCGAGGTGTTCTTGGTTATACTGATGGTCTTTTGTATTGTATTTTATTGACTTATATATGTTTTATTATAGAAACTAAGTGCGCAAAGAATATTCCCCCTGAAGAAGACCGCTACCATTGTCAAGGTTGAAACGCGTTGGGGTTTTTGCGCTCCTTTTACCAACACTTTCCATGTGGTATCACACTTTAATTGGAAGTTTTAGAAAAATGTGTAACTTATTGTCAATATGTAAATTGGAGCTCATGTCCTGACTCCCAATATTATGTCAATTCTCCAAATAAAAATGTATACTTTTATAAACAAATCTAATTTCTTACTTTTCGCTGCAACTCAAAACCCCTAGGGGTAACCTCATTCTTTCTCAAATTCTATCAGGGGTGTGCAGCACTTCAATCCACAATAGGCATTGCCTTCCCTTTGATACAGAGAGAACTAATGTCTGTTTGATGTCTTGTTGAGGTAACTGGCTTTTGAGAGTTTCAATTCAGAAAGCATATGCTCGGAATGTAGAGAACCTGTGTGCCAACATCTGGATTACTAGCAGAGCTGTATATGACCTCCAATAAAAAAAATAGAGGTCCAACCTAAAGGGTGAGCTGAACATCACACTAATAGATGAAGGATCACAGCACTGGATTGGAGGCACATTTTGTGTTGATGCACGGTGTATGGCAACTTCATTTTTTCACAAAAGATTGCTGATCTTATAACTGAATGTGGACATGTGATTATTTGCACAAATAGAGTGTATTCACATGTAGCGGCCTCACCCCCTTCACATGTTTCTCGGTTGTCCGAAAGCTCTTGTCTAGGGGTACCTGGTTTTCGAGAGTGAGGTGCGCTACGGCCCATGTCCTCCCCATGGCTGTGGGTGAGGTGAAGGCCAGTATCAATATCTTCCTCGGGCCAAATGTGCATTAGGTTGCGGAACTTAGCCCTGCTATGCTGGAATCTCCCTTTGCTCCCATCAACAGAGTCCATACACCGATCACAGTCCAACTGCTAGTTTTATTCCGTAGCTCCACAACAAACAATACATGGCAGGATACGGTGGGATGAGCAGGCCGAGGCACTATCTAGATTGTAGTCCCTACACCCCCTGTGCTATGACCAGGGGTTGCAGGAGTCTTGATTATAACAACTTCGCTGCGCTGCGGCCCCTATCAGGGGAAGATAACCCTCCGAGGGAGTTACCGGAGGCCCGTCCGTCACCGGGTTGACGCTGCTCCGGAGTCTTCAGACGGGTGACCTCCCCAGCCTCCTCACCTCAGATGCGGGTCCCCTCGCAAGGGCACCCTGGAATCACTTCACCCTCGCGGGACCCGGTCGAAGTCACCAGGTCCCAGGCCTTCTACAAAGTACCTCACCCCAGGCTGAAGGTGCCTGGGATGGACTCCAACTCCAGCTTCATTCCGGCCAGGCCTAGGGTGCCCAGGCCGGAACCTTGAACCGCCGCACCCAGGCCGAGGGCGCCTGGGTACGTGAAGAGAAGATCTCCCAACAGACCTCGTGGCGAGGGCGTCTCCCCCTTTTATCTCCTCCCATCGACACCACGGCGGGTTCCCCGCCCCAGCCGTACCATCTCCAGGAAGGGACAAAAAGGGTAGCACTGTGGTAGTGATTCTACCTCGAGCCTGTAGGTACCCCGCCACCCACAGGCCAAGGAGAATATTGCACCACCCAATCCTCCACGAATAACAAAAAGGGGTCTAATCCCTGACATAATTACACACCTGGGTCTCTCTACCCCCAGGTGTATCTCACTAACTTTGAAGACCCCGCTACACACATATATGGACACATGACAATTATGTTTTTACTTTATGTTCCTTGTTTTTATATATATCTCTAGAAATATTATAAAATAACACAAGGAGCAACTTAAAACTTGCAATAGTCCAATGTTATAACAGCGCCAATTATTTGTTAAGTGTCCACCTCCACATTGAAATTATGACTTAAGCTGAACACATGGAGAGTACAACATTCACATTCCTTCTGCATTTGATGATGGGAATCTAGTTAAAGGATATCATTACTTAAGGCTGATATTTTTCAACGTTCTGGTGAGTTTAACCCCATAGGGGTAAGAGTGCCTCACGTGGTGAAGACTGGGAGTCGGTGTAGGGTGCACATACATACTATTACCTAGGATCACCCACTACTTTAGATTAAATTGCTACATCATCATAATTTCAATGTGGAGGTGGACACTTATCCAATAATTAGCGCTGTTATAACATTGGACTATTGCAAGTTTTGGATTGCTCCTTGTGTTATTTTATAATATTTCTGTATCATTATAACGGCTGCTCTCTTACCTATTCACTCTCTGATTTATGTATGTATGTATGTATGTATGTATGTATGTATGTATGTATGTATGAAGTGGCCACCGCCACCCTCCTCCACTCTTTGGCTCGTTCACTGGAGAGGAAGGAGCGCGTGGTCTCTTCCATGCCCGTACCCCCTGGGTTGCAGAGGTTAGGCACACTTAGTTTCCTTACGGGTCTTTGCAGCGATCCCCTCAGTGTTGGTCTCTGTCCCTAGTGTGCAAGGACAAAAGTCTCTATGCCCCAAGTAACTCCAAGGTCCACACCAGTATATCACTCCAACGTAGAGCTTTATTTTCTTATGCATGAAAGGAGAAAGGTGTTAGGAAGACAGATGGAATTCAGGCACTCCTGGCTTCGTCGCCACTTGATCCCAAGTGGGTACAACTCACCTGGATAGTCACCCAATGGCACTAGCAGCCGGCGTGTAGCTCAAACAGTCAATTTAGTTCCCTAATGGATGCGTCTAGGAGATCTTCTGCCACAGGCTCTATGGTGCCCCAAACCTCCTGATGGTCCAGATGTTAGGCCCCTGGTTTCCGGAAGGATGACATCCCTACGCAGAGTTACTGGCCCCCTTCCTTCACTGTGATTTTCTCACCAGTCCTTCGGAACGGTCCTCCCCCAGCCTCCTCTTCCAGAAACGGGTCCCCTCGCAAGGCGGCACCCTGGGATTCATCTTCCCGAAGTGGGCTCCAGCTAAAGGTGCTGGGCCCAGGGCTGAAGTTGCAGTCCCAGGACTAAAGGTGCCTGGGACTGAGGCACACGTGGCCCCATGGCCTGGAGGGCCATGCACTCGAAACTGGACTCCACACAATACCTTCCCCCGGGTACAGGTCCCCGGGGTGGCAACTCGACTCCCCCTCTCCTCCGACATCTTCCCCTTTTGTACCCCCTCCCGACATGCACAGCAGGTCCACCACACCCACTGTATGGCTGCCGAGAGGAGACACCAAATCGCTGCCTATCTATCTACATCTATAGATAGATATCTATATATATTTTAAAATATTGTTTTAGATTACAGTTTTTGTTGTTAAAAGGGAATATTGTATTGTCACCTAAGCGATGCATGTCTTTCGATACTTAGTATAATTTAGAAACAAACACTCCCAGGGAGCGTTGATCTCCTGGTTATCCCACTTCACTGTGCAGATCCTTTCACCGATTGTCAAAATTGTGACTAACTTTTCCTAAAACTTTTATTTTTGCTTTTTCAGTTATAAAATAAGTTGTACTGGAACTAATCTCCGAGAGACCACCTTCAGAAGCTATTTTAAGACACGTACGTTCCATCATCAGAACACTCAAAAATGAAATACAGATTGTGAAATGATCTCATACACAGGGCCACAGAGCTGTAAAGAAAGAGCCACATTGTTCCTTATTACACCAGGCATTCAATATTTACAATAAATGAAAACTCACTTTATGGACTTTATCCATTCTTCCTTCTCCTCAGGAGTAGGTGCAGATATTCTATACACAACATGATTGCCTTCAACTACTCTTCCGTCAGCTTCTGTTTTACATGCTTTTATGACTTGGCCTTTATGGCTTGGGTTATATAACTCAAAACAGTTCTGAAACAAAATAGAGGCAATTAGTTGGAGGTCATCACTGAAGGGTGTAGATACAGTTTTAAGAATTAGGACACTTTCAGCTGGGTAATTAGTCTTGTCATCTATGTAGAGCTGCTGACAAATGCATGTGCATCCACCTCAGAGCTGCATGCACATGCAGCGGATACACGGATACAAAAGCATGTCAAAGTCACTTACTCCTGCCCACATGTCAGATTTTGATATGCAATTGTGTCCATGCAGCCCCTGCATGCCATCCACTTCAAAGAGCTGCCTGCATGCAGCTCTAAAATGGATGCAAACTTATCTGCCAACAGCTCTGCATGGAGGATGGGACTTAAGCTGGCCATACATTATCCAATTTTCTTACTCAATTTCCTTTAGATTTGCCTTCAATTATGTAATGCAAGGGCCTGCCTGATTACATACAAATTGAAAAGTGTTTAGGTTTGACCTCAAATTATATAATTTCGGTAAAATCTAAAGGAAAATTGTACAAGAAAATTGTACAAGAAAATTGTAAAATGTTTGGTCAGCCTACTCGCCCATCTGAATGAGATCTTAGACGATTTATATTTTCTATAAAATCTGCATTTCCACCTTATGTATACAAAATCAGACAGCTAATAATTCAATAACATTATTCCATATTATCAGAGCTCAACGCTTTCTTAACCACTTGCCGACCGCCGCACGCTGATGTACGTCGACAGAATGGCACGGGCAGGCACATTGGAGTACAGGTACGTCCCTTTAAATTTGCCGCCCAATGGGTCCTGGAAACTAGATGTTCCTGGGCAGCCCGCGATTGCGGTCGGCAAGGGCAGAACAGGGGAATGCCTGTTCTGGCCTTCCCCTTGCCTTGTTATATATACAGGAAGTGAATGACAGATGGTGTCCTTCAACACCGTGGTCAGTTCTCCTGCTGTGCTGAAAACTCAGCTTGTTCTCCATTGATCAGACTTGTCCTGACATCCCCCCTGCACAACCTTTCACTTGGGATATATGTATACTGCTGCTCCCCCCCAGTTCTTATGCAGCTTAGAACAGAGGGAATGTGATCACTTCTATAAAATAATGTTTTTTATCGCTATACACAAATGTTTTGGCTTTCATTTCCTATTTTAAACTGAATGGGTTTTTTTTTTAAAGTGGATGTAAACCCATTTTTTTTTAATTAAGGCTTGCACCTTGTACAGTATAGGATTTCATGTCATCTGTGCCCAGTCTTGCCAAAAAGAGTTAATCCAGCTCTGAGCAGTCCTCTTATCTTTTTTCAGTGAGATAAAAACTGACACACAGAGAAATAGGAGTCAGGTCTTCCTCCTTGCTGTGAGTGACAGGTGATTTACATATCTCATGCAGGAGCCTGAGAGAGGCATTCTGTGTACTTCAGATTCCCTCCTCCTTTCTTCTCCAGCTCTCCCAGGATTGGCTGCTCCACACCTCAGCAAAATTGGGCATGCTGAAGTCATGTGGTGACTTTTCTGGGTTTCGACTGGATGTTAGTGATCATAGCATTAGTTCAGTGTAAGAAATACACAGGAGAATATGCATGTTGACAAGAGGAGTGTAGAGGTAGGCAGGGAGTCTACTGACATCACGACTCCACCCACCGAGTTTCGGACAACAGACACACCCACAGAATCTGCAGTTTTTTGGGTCTCATAACAGAGGGGAGACATTTGACAGGTAAGGATACATGCAGGAGGCAAGTATATCCTTATAGACAACCACTATGGCAATAGTTTAGAAAGGATGAGAGTGGGTTTACATCCACTTTGAGGTGAGGGTTTACAGTGACTTTAATGTCTGATTATTGAATAAAGAGCTTTATTTGCATCTTTCATATCCACCTGGAGTTCAGCTATAACTACAATCTATGCTGTGATGAGTTCTATAGTATATTATATAATTAAAACGAAAAAATCATGTACTGCACTTTAAAGCCCCAAAAAAAGCAAAATATAGTGGATTGTCGAGTAATCAGCTGATATAAATCTAAACAAAATTCCTGACCTAATCACCATGATTATTAACATATCCAACATAAAGAGACTTATAGTAGTAATAGTAAATGTGCAACTTCAGTAGATTGCAGAGTATTTAGTCGTTACAAATCTAAACCAATATGCATTTACTATAAAAGTAAAAATTAGAAAAAAACAAAAACTTGGTGAAAAATCAGTTCCAAATTATACAAAAATATATCAAAGTTAAAGGTGCAATATTTAATTTTTTTTAAAAGTAATGTGCATGTAACAAATATAAAGTAGGTATTATCCCAATTTGGCATCAAAAGTCGATAACTATAACTAATTACTTAAAGTGGTTGTAAACCCTGATTTTTTTTAATTTTTTTTTTTAAAAACACCTGCAAGACAAAGCAATAATGAGCTAGTATGACTAGAATACTAGCTCATTATGCATTACTTACCTTAGATCGAAGCCGTCCTCGTCTCGCCCTCCAGCCACAGCCATCTCTCCACAGATACCCGGAAGGCTACTTCCGGGTATCGCCGCTCCGGCCAATCACAGTGCCGCAAAGCCGGATTTGTGAATGGGGATTCTGACTGTGAATGCACCGTTGTCTACGGCTCGCATGCGCCGTAGACAACAGTGTATAGCTTTTTTGGAAATATCTCCTAAACTTTGTAGGTTTAGGAGATATTGCAAACACCTACAGGTAAGCCTTAATCTAGGCTTACCTGTAGGTGCAAGTTAAATAAGTGGGTTTACAACCACTTTATATACAAGTGTCAAAGTAAGGATTTTAAATTTCTATTCATTCAGTCATGAGATTTACCCAGCCCTGCCAGATAGCACAGGCACTCGGATTAAAGAAATTGGTTACAATTGAGGAATACACTGCTGATATCGCCATGCCCATCAAACACCAAACAAAACTTATATTGGTGATAAAGCGCAACCCTAAAGAGTGAAAAATCTATTTCAAATTATACATATATCAATGGTAAAGCTGCAATTTTTAAACACTTTTTAAGGTATGTGCATGAGAACATGTAACAAATATAAAGTAAGTTTTATCCCAATTTGGCTGCAAAAGTAGAAATATACTTTAAGTTATAACTAATTACTTAATTACAAAAGTCAAAGAAAAACCACAGATGTCATACCGGTTTTCGTGGATCTTCAACTTCTCTAATGCTCAGGTTTTCCAGAGGAATTATTCCTCTTGGCTCTTTATCCTGCCAAGGTAAACATTGGTAATTAAGGTCAAATGAAAAAAAAGTAAAAAAAAGTTAAAAAAAAAAAAAAATCTGCATAATTGTAATGTTTAGCAATAATTGAGGCTTATATTTTCTGCTTCCCTCCCTGATGTTATATATATATACGGGAAGTGAATGACAGATGGTGTCCTTCAAACTGCTGTGCACACGACTACAGAAGTGATCTACAGATGCTGCCTGCCCCTAATTAGAACATACTTGTAATAGTCATACAGTTTCCTCCATCGACCACCAGAGGCTAAGGTTTAGTACGAAAGAAAAAAAACAAACAAAAAAAACACATCCAAAAGTACAACAAATTTAGGTCAGTATTTCAATTTTCCCCTTCCCGTAAGAGTTTATAATCTCAGAATCCATTGTAAAGTTTTTTTTTTTTTTTTTTTAAATTCTCTTTATTGAAGTTTTTTGCGTTTTTGAAATACAAAACAGGGCCTTTGGGGCATACCCCGGCCAATCCTTGCACATAACCACGTGCACATCAAAGAAAAAAAAAACAGAGGACAACTTATCATCACATCCTAGCACTAAATATATCTAGCTAACTTAACAGGGACACCTCTCGGGGTACACATGGTAGGATTACAACAGGAGTTATTATTCCTTGCGGGACCTCTACTTGTTCCTAGATGTCTGGGTTGGGCTTATCAGGAGCATGCAGGGGTAGGTGCTATTAATTTGAGCTATGCTTGCACCTCCATTTATTTATTCAGAGTACGGACCTTCGCTCCTATCAGGACTGATGAGTACAGAGGAGATCTTACGAGTTACTCCTCTTGAGGTCGGTCATCTGTTGTGGACTCTGAATCAGTCCACAGATGCCAGACTTTTTCATATTTTTTGGGGCATCCACGAGACAGATAGGTCGCTTTATAGAGGGGCACCACTGTGTTGACTAGATGTTTCCATGAGGTCAGGGTGGGGGGGGGTGGTTGACTTCCACTTTAGTACTATGGCTTTCCTTGCATAAAACAGGAGGATACCTATTAGGGTACGTGGGGCTTTGGCAAGTGCCAGTTGCCCCACCAGGCCAAGGAGGCATACACTAATTGTCAGGGGAATAGAAATGGTAGTTAGGCTGTGGATAAATTGCGTTACCTCCCGCCAATAGTCCCGAATCTGTAGGCAGTCCCAGAATATGTGTGTGAAATCTGCAGGAGTATCAGAGCATCTCCAGCAGTTAGCTGGCAGGGCCGGGTATATGCGGTGGAGGCGTTGGGGTGTGTAATAGATCCTGTGGAGGATTTTGAATTGGATCAGTTTGTCCCTGGTAGCCACCAGCAGCTGAAATGGGTAGTCCCACATATCTTCCCCGTCTTCGCTGTCCAGCTCCTGCACCTCCGCCCGCCACAAACCACACAGACCATCCAGACCCTCCTGAATGGACGGCAGGAGTGCTCGATAGATCCGGGATAGGGGTTTTGAGAGCTCGGCATCATCCAGGAGAATCTCCAGGGTGTCAAGCTCCAGCCGAAGCTGAACCGACTTGAATTGCGAATTGAAGGCGTGGCGGAGCTGCAGGAACCTGAAAAAGAAAGTTCGGAAGCTGGAATTTATTCTTCAACCTATCAAATGTAAATAGCCCCAGCTCATCGCAGTTATCCCTCAAATACTTGATGCCCTTGCCGGCCCACAGACCCGGATCCTGCAAAGAGTGGAACTCCCTGAGCCTCGGATTGCACCAAAGTGGTGTGTTGGGGGACCATCTGGCCTTTGCCAAATTAGGTTTAATCACTACCGTGTGCCATGCCTTAATGATCGCTTTCATAGCTAGGGTCGAGGGTACCGCAGAGCCCTCCAACCCCCTATAGAGTGCGTTGCGGAGGGCCTCAAAAGATCCTAGGTGTGCCGCCTCCAGGACAACTGACGCATTGGTGTCATCCGAAACCAGCCAGTTATGTGCATGGGTGAGCATTGCTGCTAGATAGTAGGTGTGGAAGTCTGGGAAGGCAAGTCCCCCCTGTGTCCATGGTCTACACAAAATCTTTTTACTAAATCTGGCCGGGTGTGATTGCCACAAGAAGGAAGCCACTGAGGAGTCTAGTTGCTGGAGAAGAGACTTGGGGATCCATACCGGAGAGTGCCGTAAGATGTACAGCAAGACCGGGAGTAGTTTCATTTTTATTAAATTAATTCTCCCTATCAGATAGTGGGAGGTTTGACCAAGCCTTCAGTTTTAGTTTACACCACTGCAGCACCGGGGACAAGTTAAGTTTGAAAAAATCTTTAGTGTTGGACGAGATATTTATCCCTAGGTATCTGATGGTATCTGCCCATTGTAGAGGCAAAGTAGGATCACTCAGCCTCCTTGCCCCGGGGTCTATGGGTAGAATTAGTGATTTGCTCCAGTTGGTTCTGAGGCCAGAGAGAGTCGCGAAACGGTCCAGAAGCCGAAGCGCCCCGGCGAGCGAGGGACCGGGGTCCCTGAGGAAGAGAATCAAATCATCGGCATACAATGCCAGCTTCTCGGTCACCGAGCCGACCCGTATTCCAGACACCTCCCCCGACCTCCGCAGGGCCCCAGCCAGAGGCTCCATTACCAGGGCGAACAATGCAGGTGATAGAGGACACCCCTGTCTTGTTCCCCTCCTAATCGGGAAAGAGGGCGAGAGGCCACCATTCAGTTTGATACGGGCGGTGGGTGCCCTATATAGTAGGCCGATCCATTTCCGGAAAGTTGGGCCGAAGCCAAAACCCTCCAGAACCTGCATCATATAGGACCATCTGACTGTATCGAAAGCCTTTTCGATGTCGAGGGATACCAGTACCCGGGAGGCATTCTCTTCGGGTGGGAGCTGGAGATGGGTAAAGACTCGTCTAAGGTTAATGTCCGTGGACTTGCCCGGCATAAAGCCTGTCTGATCTATGTTGACTAGGGATGGTAAAACCTTCATGAGTCTATTGGCTAGCACTTTTGTGAGTATCTTAAGATCGTAGTTCAGCAACGAGATGGGTCTATAGGATGAGCACATTGTAAAGTTTAAATTCCTTATTTTATTCTTTCAGTGCTTCTACATACATACTGTATATATGGAAATATCTACTTTTAGAGAAAACATCACTAAAAACAATAGATTCTCAAAATGAATGCGGAACCAGATTCTGCAATTCTGCTGGCTGTAATTTGGTGTCAGAGGTGACAGCTGACAGCTGACAGCCAAACTGCAGAAGCAATGAATCAGTTTCTCTTTTTGTGTGACATTTGCCAAAACCACCTTCACACATGTATGTTGTCACAGATGGTTGAAATATACATACTGCTACTACTACTACTGTCTGCTATCTTCTATCAGTTTCTTCTTCTATTTGTAAAATTAAATGTATTTTGAGAAAGTTTTAGCTATCCTATTGTTCAATTTCCATAACAGAAGTGGAACATTTTTCAAAAGAAGTGGACAGCCATGTGAGGTACTTCAATAAAAGGCCATTAACAACAGCCCCCCCCCCCTTGGCGGCCTAAATTACAGGGTGCCAGTTCTCCATGTTCAGCTCTCCTGTTGCCAAGCTCTTAGGCTTTTAAAAACACATGTACAGTATCTCACAAAAGGGAGTACACCCCTCACATTTTTGTAAATATTTTATTATATAATTTTTTATGTGACAACACTGAAGAAATGACACTTTGCTACAATGTAAATTAGTGAGTGTACAGCTTGTATATCAGTGTAAATTTGCTGTCCCCTAAAAATAACTCAAAAACACAGCCATTAATGTCTAAACCGCTGGCAACAAAAAGTGAGTGAAAATTTCCAAATTGGGCCCAAAGTGTCAATATTTTGTGTGGCCACCATTATTTTCCAGCACTGCCTTAACCCTCTTGGGCATGGAGTTCACCAGAGCTTCACAGGTTGCCAGTGGAGTCCTCTTCCACTCCTCCAGGACGACATCAAGGAGCTGGTGGATGTTCGAGACCTTGCGCTCCTCCACCTTCCATTTGAGGATGCCCCACAGATGCTCAATAGGGTTTAGGTCTTTACCATCATCTTTACCCTTGGGTTCTTAACCACTAGGGGTCTGCGCTATAGCCGAATGACGACTACAGCACAGACCTCAAATGCCGGGAGGCCGTCAATAGACGTCCTCCCGTTTGCACACGCACCGCACGCCTCCTGCAGGGTGCGCACGGCTCGCGTTGTAAACACTGAGTCACTGAGACTCAGGTGATCACAGATCCGAGTAAGGGGCCGGTCCCGGACCCTTACCACGTGATCAGCTGTCAGCCAATGACAGCTGATCACATTATGTAAACAAAGCTCGGTAATAAAAAAAATTCTCCTCACACTGACAGCGTAAAGAGAAAAAAAAAGCCGATCAGCGGCTCTTGTGTAAGGGACATCGGTCCCCAGTGAAAGAGGCACATCAGCCTCATTAGTGCCCACCAGTACTGCCTGTCAGTGCCCCTGCCGGTGCCCACAGTGATCACCAGTGCAAAAAATGCCACCTATCAATGCCCACGAGTGCCACCTATTAATGCCCACCAGTTGTCTCAGTCAGTGCCACCTAGCAGTGCTGATCAGTGCCCATCATTGCCACCCATCAGTGCCCATCACTGCAACATATCTGTGCCCATCACTGCCACCTATCATTGCCACCTATCAGTGACACCTATTAGTGCCAATTCTCAGTGCCACCTATCAATGCCCTTCAGTGCCACCCATCAGTGCCACCTCTCAGTGCCGCCTATCAGTGCCCACCAGTGCAGCCCATCGGTGCCCACCAGTGAAGGAGAAAAATTATCCGTTTGCAAAATTTTACAACAAAATATAAAACGGTTTTGAATTTTTTTTTTTCTAATTCGGCCTTTTTTAATTCTTTTAACAAAAAATAAAAAAACGCAGAGGTGATCAAATACCACCAAAAGAAAGCTCTATTTGTGGGAAAAAAAATTAAAAATTAATTTGGGTACAGTGTTGTATGACCGCACAATTGTCATTCAAAACGTGAGAGCGCAGAAAGTTGAAAATTGGTCTGGGCAGGAGGGGGGTTTAAGTGCCCAGTAAGCAAGTGGTTAAGCAAGGCAGTGGTCGTCTAGGAGGTGTTTGGGGTCGTTATGTTAAAATACTGCCCTGAAAGGAGGGGGATCATGCTCTGCTTCAGTATGTTACAGTACATGTTGGCAGTCATGGTTCCCTCAATGAACTGTAGCTCCCCAGTGCCAGCAGCACTCATGCAGACCCAGACCATGACACTCCCACCACCATGCTTGACTGTAGGCAAGACACACTTGTCTTTGTACTCCTCACCTGGTTGCTGCTTGACACCATCTGAGCCAAATAAGTTTATCTTGGTCTCATCAGACCACAGGACCTGGTTCCAGTAATCCATGTCCTTAGTCTACTTGTCTTCAGAAAACGGTTTGCGGTCTTTCTTGTGTATCATCTTTAGAAGAGGCTTCCTTCTGGGACAACAGCCACGCAGACCAATTTGATGCAGTGTGCGGCGTATGGTCTGAGCACTGACAGGCTGACCCCCCATTCCTTCAACCTCTGCAGCAATGCTGGCAGCACTCATACGTCTATTTCCCAAAGACAACCCCTGGATAGGACGCTGAGCATGTGCACTCAACTTCTTTGGTCGACCATGGCAGGGCCTGTTATGAGTGGATCCTATCCTGCTAAACCGCTGTATGGTCTTGGCCACCGTGCTACATCTCAGTTTCAGGGTCTTGGCAATCTTCTTATAGCCTAGGCCATCTTTATGTAAAAAAACAATTCTTTTTCTCAGATCCTCAGAGAGTTCTTTGCCATGAGGTGCCATGTTGAAGTTCCATTGACCATCATGAAAGAGTGAGAGCCATAACACCAAACTTAACACACCTTCTCCCCAGTCACACTTGAGACCTTGTAACATGAGTCACATGACACCGGGAAAGGGAAAATGGCTAATTGGGTCCAATTTGGAAATTTTCACTTAGGGGTGTACTCACTTTTGTTGCTAGTGGTTTAGACATTAATGGCTGTGTGTTGAGTTATTTTGACGGGACAGCAAATTTACACTGTTATACAAGCTGTACACTCACTACTTCAGTGTTGTCACATGAAAAGATATAATAAAACATTAACAAAAATATGAGGGGTGTACTCACTTTTGTGAGATACTGTATGTTTGTTTTTTCTTTCAGCCCCTAAAGTTGACTACAGATGGATCCCAAAAAAAAAAAAAAAACAGTTCAGCAAGGAGTGGCCGAATTTTAACCCATCTACTGTGTTTTCTGTTGCTGCTTGAGGGTTTACTTCCTCTTTAATCACATGCAAGGGAAATAAAAAAACAGCATTTTAACATGTTCACAAAAGTGGAGGTGAAACATTCTGTATGAAAAAAATGTGGCATGACATATTCTGCATAAAAATAAAAAATAAATAAATCAAATGCCATACCACCTTCAAGGATGGAGTTCTACAATATATCAACTAACATCCAATACGGTCTATAGGGAATAGCAAGCTTTCTTTTTAACCCCTTCATGATGAAGATATAACAAATCTTTACACTTGAACAGTTTTCCAACTTTGATGTATTAGAAAAACTGTACATACCGTATATACTCGAGTATAAGCCAAGTTTTTCAGCAAATTTTTTTGTGCTGAAAAAGCCCCCCTCGGTTTATACTCGTTACAGTGGACAGTGCGGGCCGCGTGGATGGGGCGGATTTTCATATACACATAACGCTGCTGTAAATCAGAGGGGACAATTTACTGCGTGATATGGGTTTCCTTCCCTCAACAATACTGAGATAAGGTACATGGGCACAGTGAGGCTGCATATGGGCACAGTGATGCTGAAAATGGGCACAGTGAGGCTGAAAATGGGCACAGTGAGGCTGAAAATGGGCACAGTGAGGCTGAAAATGGGCACAGTGAGGCTGAAAATGGGCACAGTGAGGGGGCAAATGGGCATTGTTGACCCTCTTTTCCACTTACAGTAGCTGCTGCAATCTCCCCCTAGGCTTATACTCGAGTCTATAAGTTTTCCCATTTTTTTGTGGTAAAATTAGGTGCCTCGGCTTATATTCAGGTCGGCTTATACTCGAGTATATACGGTATCATCTCAACTACTTAGTGTATCCAGCTGAATTATACCTTGTTTTTTTACAGAACAATTGAGCTTTTATTTGATGGTAAATGGTAATGAATATCTCCCATCTTTTTTTTTTTTTATTTATCCAAGGAAAATTGCCAATTTCATTCCAGTTAAATTAGCGCTTATCTGATCTCAATGAGGAAGTCGTAATACCAAACACGTTAGTCAGAAGTGATATCATCACATAACTGCACCCAGAAGTGCCGATCTGGATACTAATGATTTTAAAAGGAGATATTTTTGCTTAATGTACCATTTTAAATAAAGCACATTTTTGTTTTAACTGTAATACACTATGGAGGTGTTCTTTGGTTTGAGTTAAGCTAAACGAAAGTGCCTATACAGAATTCTGAGTGATTTGGAGATCCTTGTACCTTCTTTGGTGGCGGTGATCTCAAGAAGCTGGGAGGTGAAACTGGCTATCTGTATGTGAAGGAAGCACATTTTTACATACCTTATTGGTAAAAGGTAGTCAAATCTGTCTGGTGATCCCCCTCTTTACCGTTCTACATGTGGGTTTTGATCTTTAAAAGGGACAGCAACCCTCTTTTGGGAAAGTATTTTATACCTGATTCTTGGCATAGGGGTTACGTGTATTTGATAAGCAGGGAGGTTGTAATAAGCCTGGAGATTATTTGGGCTTACATAATAGTAATTTTGCGAGTATAACTCAGGTCCTGAGTAAACGTGGAGGGATGTTGTATGATAATTGAATCGGAAGAAGGGAAGTGTGCAAAATCAGGGTGGGTGGCCCCTATGGTATTCACGTTTATAGTCAGGGAATGTGGTTGTGACTTAATCTATGAATCATTGATTTTTGGTGAGCCTTTGAATAGAATGTACAATATTATGAGATTCTGCATATTTTTGATGATTTTATTTTGTGAGTATAATACTTTAGAGATATATTCGGTAAATTTTTATATATTAGATAGTAAGCTCTTCTGAGCAGGGCCCTCTTAATCCTCTTGTATTTTATTTTATTATAACTGTATTGTCTCCCTTTTATATTGTAAAGCGCTGCATAAACTGTTGGCGCTATATAAATCCTGTATAATAATAATATACTATACTATGGAGATGCTTCCATTTTAATATTTTTCCGAGCTGAGGAGCGGATGAGATTGATCCTGTATAATACTGGGAATTGGCCTATTATGTGACTATCCTAGCTATTGCAACCCCATTGGGAAAGTACTTTTTGACTCACTTATTTTTAGGTGGTCAATATATTCTGGTGAGCTTGCATCTATATATTAAATTTAAAGGAATTGTGGTGGAATTGTGGGAACTGAAGAAAATATTTTAAAGGACTATCATTTATATATCTGGACTTCACTAATGTAATATTTGGATTTCACTTTTTATTTTGAGTATGATTCTTTTCAAAATAATGATTCATTATAAATCACACGTGCATGATTATTTTAGAGGTTATACGATTTTGAGAAACTTTTAACCAAAGAAACAAATTCTCCTGCTCCTGACAATCACAGCAATACCACTTTGTTAGCTAATTTTACCTGTAGAAGAGCCCAGAATTAACATTGATGCTAAATTAAAAAATGCTTTTTCTTTTTATTCTTACCTAGAATTCACGGACTCTGTCCTTTGACCCCCGACATTGACTTTGAGCATGACCGTTGAGCCGAACGTTGACCTCCAACCTTAACATTGACCTAGATCAAGCCCTGAACTGGCTATTTTATCTTTTTTTTAATTTTTTTAACCATCTTCTCATTTAGCAAGGAGAAAAAGATGCAATGAGTCTTTTTTCCCTATGCAAGAGAAGAAAAACAACACAGTGGCAGGCTGTACAGTGACAAATCACTGTAATAGACTGTAATTGGCTATTACACCGATCAGGTGATCAGAAACCGGTCCTCCTGGCTCCAGATCATTAGTATGAGACCTGTATATCTCTGTGACATCTCGGTCTCTGTGCTGACAGCAAGCTAGGCAGTGCACTTTCAGCAGAGTGCATATGATGTAACCTTTCATTACTTGGCCATTTTTCTGGTTTCAGTGCAATGATAGCTTGAATAACAATAACCCTGTCATGCAACACTGTCCCAAATGTTATATATATATATATATATATGTATATATATATATGGACAGATGGAGTATTTAACAACCACTGGGTTTCTATTTTTTTTATATATAAAGGAAAATAGACTAAAACCTGTTTCCCTTATATTCGGTTATAAAACATACCACATACAAATGCCAACAGTATGAAAACTCCTAAAATTACCTCCTTTTTAAAAATCAGACACCCAAAAGGTGATCTCACTTTTACCACATTTTTTTGGTAAATTAAAAAACCTACTGGTATTAAGGTGAAAAAAACATGGAGCTTGGTAACAGTGCACTAAAATAAACGTACAGGTCATCCACAGGAGGGAGAAGGAGGAAAATGGGGTAAATGTATAGTTTATGTATAGTTGGAGAACGAAGATAAAGAGGTCATAGAGATGAAATGCACTGGTGTACAGGAAAGTAGGGTAGTAAAAGGTTACAAAAAAAACAAACAAAAAAAATAATCCTATAATCAGTTGAAACACGCTCTCAGCATAGAAAGTTCTGCTGCCCATGGACACGTGTTGCATGGGCGGCAAGAGTTTGAATGTGTATAACTTTGGTATTTGTATTAATAAATATAATAGGATATGAAGGCAGTTTCTAGTTTTAGCTTTTGTAATTTCTTTGAGGTTTTAAGATTATTTTTTTTTCATGTGGTAGTTTGTTGAGTCTTTTTAAATGGGTAATGGGGATTTAAGAATTTTGCAGTTTCGTCTTAATTTCCCATAATTGCTCCAATTCCATATTTACAAGGTACTTGTTTGGGTATGGGATAACCACTTACCGTTGTGTATTCAAAGTAATAGAGACAGTTATCAGTCAGGATGAACCATCTGCGTTTCCACGTTTTTACTCTTCCTCCTGGAGACACAAAGGGCCAAACCATTAAGAAATCCTCCTACAGCATGATCGCATCTCTCAACTAGTCAGATGATCAGCGACTAATCTATCAACTTCTGGGGCCCTAAATTCCTTTAAAACAGACCTTGCATAAGATCTACACAACACCCCTTTATTGAATTACAGCTGCAGCAAACATGTAATCTTTGAAGGAACATGTGTTTCTGATTTTTCCAGTGCATTCTTATTAAGTTACCCGAGTCCCAATCATTTCTAAATCATAAACTCTTCAGGTGCATGGGGAAATCTGAATTAAATGTGGCATTCCTCAAGTACTGATCCTGGATCTTAGTGGTAAAAAAAATATTGATTTCCCTATGGACTTTAGGGTATCATAAAATATTTCAACTAGTCATGTCCCTGACTGCATTACTTTTCCGAACGCAGCGAGACTAAAGTTTTATATTGTGCGTGACCAAAACTGAAGGCAACCTCTGGAAGAAATCCAGGAGCTTTCCCAAAAGTGAATCTGAGGTAAATTTCTGCTCAAGCATGAAGTCATACATTATCTCAATTAGCTGGGGCATACTTAATGTAGAATAATTCTAAACTAAGAAAAAATAGCTTCCATTTTAGTTTTTTTTTTTACAATTTCTAGCTCAGCAGTCTGTCTCTATATGCTACAGTCCCTCCTAAAATAGTCATAACACCATTAACATGAAATAACAGTTCAAGAATACAAAGAAAGCCAATGCAAGCCTGAAAAAAACAAAGGATGTCTGGACACAACAGTGACAATGACAGCAAATTAAGCAGCCAATGGAAACGGAGACCAGAGCGTGACTTGTAAGCATGGTGTTCAAAAGCTATGGAAACTCATGCTTCTTTGGCCAGTGCTCGATGTTTGAGAAATGGTCAACCTGAAGTAAAAATTTTGCTGTGGCTTTGTTGTGCTGTGGAGAGGCAAGCTTCAATTTCTCATTTAATTTCCAAATATGCATGTTGGGAGTTTTACTTCTACAATTGTAGAAGCCTTTGGTTGATTCGCTAATATCAAAACGTGAAAAATTATACAGATTGTTCATTTTTAATAATGTTTAGTTCTTATTTATAACAGTGCAGTCAGTTTTAAGCCATCCAGTTCTGTGCGATATAATACTTATAAATTCATTATCCAAGACTTAACTTCATTACGGCATAATGTCATTACAGATCATGATGTTAGAGCATATTCTTGGAAAAGACAAATCACATTATATACCTATGAGTCACCATGTACAGACAGTGTGCAAGACTTAAAACCAGACTTTCCCCAACCAGAATAATGATCTCTCTATAACAAGCAGAAAATCCAGGGTCTCCTCATAATTTGAAAACCATTCAATTTACAGCCAGAACAGTTCAATATGGCTCATTCACACTAGAGCTGATGTAAATAAAATGGAAGGAGCCTGTTACCCATAGCAACTAGCCCGATGCCAAATATACATTTTTTTTAAAACAGTGTAGGTTAGAAAACTGAAGTTTGACAGAAAAAGAACTTTCCCTCCATTTTTTAATGCAGGAGATCTACCGTGACTGCTTTTATTTGGTAAAATGAACACAAAGTTCACACTGCCTTGGTCTAAATATGTGTAATGCTTTTCCCAGGACAACTTTCTTAAAGAAAACTTCTGGAGAACTGTAGCATCCAAGCCATTAAATTAAATCTGTCACCCACACATTCTGTAGGAAGCCATTCCTAAACAACATTTTTGCAAATACAGCCTATCATTTCACTAGAAACTAGTGACATCACTGAGAAAAAAAGCACAAAATGGCTGCACTGATGGTACCTAGTGAACTGACAGGTTGCATCTTTCTCTACTTTTGGCATTATTTGCTGCTTGCAGTGGGGAGAGCTTTTTCTGGAACAAAAGTAGAATGAATGAAAGCGTATAATTGGTTATTTTCATGTAAAATCTATTTGCATAAATAAAGATAAAAAAATAAATAAAAATTGCAAGACTCAATCTGTAATGTTGAATGAAAATTTAAATGCCAAGCATGCTGTCTTTTGAATAATATAAGAGGATAATGAAGAAAATTCCACATCTGTTCTAAGCTCAAACTATTGTCCACTAAGCGGCTAAAAATGCAGAAGTGCCAACAAGAACAGCATATACAATATAAACCCAAGCAATTTGCTTATCTGAAATGAGCAATATGAAATTCTTTGGCCCCCATTCACACTTAAGTGTGTTTCCATACACCTGACTATGTAGAATCCCATTATTTCTAATTGTGTCTGTTCACACTTTTACGTTCAGTTGTCCTCCAATACAAAAATTTGCCTTTTTTTCTTTAAGCGTATTCAGGTATTTTTAATCCCCAACTTCAATGGAACACCTTTAACCCTTTCGCTGCCAGGCCCTGTGCTCCATTTTGTACACTCAGGTGGCCAGACCATTTTTGCAATTTTCCATTGCTTTTTTATTTTTCACTCAAAGCTTTCAAAGTTGGTTAACCACTTGCCGCCCGCCCTATAGCGGATTGACGGTGGCAAAGTGGTTTCAAAATCCTGACTGGACGTCATATGATGTCCTCAGGATTTTGAGCCGCTGCGCGCCCCCGGGGGCGCGCATCGCAGCGATCGTTGTTGCAGGGTGTCAGTCTGACACCCCGCAGAACCGATCCGACGGAGACTCTTTACCACATGATCAGCCATGTCCAATCATGGCTGATCACGATGTAAACAGGAAAAGCCGGTCATCGGCTTTTCCTCACTCGCGTCTGTCAGACGCGAGTAGAGGAGAGCCGATCGGCTGCTCCTCTGACAGGGGGGTTTGCGCTGATCGATTATCAGCGCAGCCCCCCCCCCGAGGATGCCCACACTGGACCACCAGGGATGCCACTGGACCACCAGGGATGCCCACCACCAGGGATGCCTCCCTAGACCACCAGGGATGCCAATCAGTGCCCACAATGGATGCCAATCAGTGCCCACAATGGATGCCAATCAGTGCCCACAATGGATGCCAATCAGTGCCCACAATGGGCATCACTGATTGGCAGGCATTATTGTTTGGCACTGATTGGCATCCATTAGTACCACATTACAGTACAGTGCCACATAGGTGCCCATCTGTGCCCATCCGTGCCGCCTATCTGTGCCCATCCGTGCCACCTACCGGTGCCCATCCATGCCGCCTACCGGTGCCCATCCGTGCCGCCCATCGTTGCCCATCCGTGCCGCCCATCGTTGCCCATCCGTGCCGCCTATCAGTGCCCATCTGTGCCGCCTATCGGTGCCCGTCAGTGCAGCCCCATCAGTGCCCGTCAGTGCAGCCCCATCAGTGCCCGTCAGTGCAGCCCCATCAGTGCCCATCAGTGAAGGAGGAAACTTACTTATTTACAAAGTTTTGTAACTGAAACAAAAAAATAAGTTTCGTAGAGGTGATCAAATAGCACCAAAAGAAAGATCTATTTGTGGGAACAAAATTATAAAAATTTAGTTTGGGTACAGTGTAGCACAACCGCGCAATTGTCATTCAAAGTGCAACAGCGCAGAAAGCTGAAAATTGGTCTGGGCAGGAAGCTGTATAAGTGCCCAGTATGGAAGTGGTTAAAGACCCCCCCAAACCAAATTGCGCAAATGTTTATCAAAACAATATTTTTGCTAAAAATCCACTAAAATCATAATTAGCAGATAAATACACAGCACATTTTACAAAATTCTTACTAAATATAAAAGCCTAACCTGTATTGAGTTAATAAATAACTAATATTTGTAACTTTAAAATTGCGCCTTTTTGCAAAATGGTGAAAATTTAACAAACGCAAAAGGTGTAAATATCCAAATTTTTTCTAAAATCTGAAGGTTTTCATTTTTCCCTTACAGCTTCCAGAATTTGTGAAAAACCCCCAAAACCATATATTGTCTGAAAGCATATGACCTCTAGAAAAAAAAAGAAGAAGGTGCTACTGATTTTTTTAGACGCTGTGGTATTTGCGCAAATGTTTATCAAACTAATATATTTGCAAAAAATACACTAAAACCATTATTAGCAGATAAAAACACAGCTAATGAAAAAAAAGCTTAAACTGTATGGAGTTAATAAATAACAAATATTTGTAAATTTAAAATTGCGCCTTTTTTCAAAATGGTGAAAATCGAACGTAACCAAAAATTTCTCAAAAAATCTAGAGTTTTTAATTTTCACATACAGCTTTCAGAGTTTGTAAAACACCCCCCCCCCCCCAACCATATATTTTCTGAAAGCATATGACCTCTGTAATAAAAAGAAGGTGCTACTAATTTTTAAGGCAGCGCGATATTTGTGCAAATGTTTATCAAATCTAAAATCATTAATACATAAAACACAACATAACTTACAAAATCCAAGCTAAATTGCTACTAAAGCATCATTCACATGTGGCATCCTAAACTGTACGCCAATGGGGGGCCATGTTTACCCACACAGGAATGACAGGTGTTCCATGCATCCCGTACAGACAGACCCATTTATGTCAATTGGGATGAAACGGCTGCACAGGCATAGCTGCTGTTTCCAGTCTGACATCCGTGTGGGTACACCACCCTGAACGCAGACAGTGTGAGCATAGGGACATGCAACCAGACCTACATGGATGTCAAAATTGGGAGCAATGGCTCTGTTCGTGCAGTTGCTACATCCCAAATTACATTAATGGGACTGCCTGCACAGAGACACTGCACGGAAAAATATCCCACGGAGCACTGTTCAATCCATCATCCAAAAATGGAATGAGTATGGCACAACGGCAAACCTACCAAGCCATGGCCATCCACCTAAACGAAGTAGCCCAGAGGCCCATGGTAACTCTGGAGCAGCTGCAGAGATCCACAGCTCCGGTGGGAGAATCTGTCCACAGGACAACTATTAGTCATGCACTCCACATATCTGGCCTTATGGAAGTGTGGCAAGAAGAAAGCCATTGTTGAAATGAAGCCATATGAAGTCCTGTTTGCAGTTTGCGAAAAGGCCATGTGGGGGACAGAGCAAACATGTGGAAGACGGTGCTCTGGTCAGATGAGACCAAAATTTAAGCTTCTGGACTAAAAGCAAAATGCTATGTGTAGCGGAAAAACACACCATCCCCACTGTAAAACACGGTGGTGGCAGCATCATGTTGTTGGGATGCTTTTCTTCAGCAAGGACAGGGAAGCTGACCAGAGTTGATGGGAAGATGGATGGAGCCAAATACAGGGCAATCTTAGAAGAAAACTTGTTAGGGTCTGCAAAAGACTTGAGACTGGTACCGGAGGTTCACCTTCCAGCAGGACATCGACCCTAAACATACAGCCAGAGCTACAATGGAATGGTTTAGATCAAAGCATATTCATGTTTTAGAATGGCCCAATAAAAGTCCAGACCTAAATCCAATTGAGAATCTGTGGCAAGACTTGAAAATTGCTGTTCACAGATGCTTTCCAACCAATCTGACAGAGCTTGAGCTATTTTGCAAAGAAGAATGGGCAAAAATTCAACTCTCTAGATGTGCAAAGCAATGACATACCCAAAAATACTTGCAGCTGTAATTGCAGCGAAAGGTGGTTCTACAAAGTATTGACTCAGGGGGCTGACTACAAATGTACACCACACTTTTCAGATATATATTTGTAAAAAAGTTTTAAAACCATTTATTCTTTTCCTTCCACTTCAAAATTATGTGCCACATTGTGTTGGTCTATCACATAAAAAACATTTATGTTTTTGGTTGTAACATGACAAAATGTGGAAAATTTCAAGGGGTATGAATATTTTCAAGGTGCTGTAAGTATCTTGAATTTTATTTTAATCTTGGTGTGCTTTGTGTATTTCTTCAAGATTTGTGCAGTGATTCAGTGTAGAACCTTGCCTCCAAGCAGGAGCTTCCTGTAGTAAAGATCAGTCACTGTTGTTCTTGCTTTGTGCGAGTGACCGGTCCTGTACCTGCACCCCTCCAGTAGTTTCCTGCAGACAGGCCTGCTGGGTCTCTTCCACAGCTCTGTTCTCTACACAGGTTAGAGTTTTTGTGTTTAGAGGTCAGCTTTAAAGCAGTACTAAACACCGCTTGCTGACTTGTACCTACAGGTAAGCTTATGATAAAGGTTACCTGTAGGTACAAGGAATATCTTCTAAACGTGCACCATTTAGGAAATATTCACTACTTCTGCAGCATATGATGTCACAGGCACATGCGATTTGAAGAGGTGGCTCACCCATTTAAACAACTGGAGCAGAAGGAGAAAAGGGGTGAAGATAGAAGCTCTGTCACCAGTGACAGTGCACCACTGGAGGGCTTTGTTTTAAGGCAAGTCTCTCATAATGAGCTAGTTTGTGGTGTATACTAGCACATTATGACATTGACTTTCAGAGGGAACGTTTTTTTTTTTTTACATTTTACTACCGGGAGAAGATCCCCCACTCGCTGTTACAACTGGAATCAGAGGCTGCTGCAACAGTAACATGTTATTTTACACCATGAATATGTGCGTAACATGTAACATATTAGGAAAGGTGAACTTATTCTTTACTATCACTTTAAAAGATTGGTAAGCTGCAATATTAACTTCTTATCCTTGGATTTTGTATATACTTTAAGTTCAGAAATTCCTAGCAAACAACTAGGATTCATGCTGCTAAAGCCAGACCAGTACATGATGGATTCCAATTGGTTGCTGAAGAATAATGCAGTTAATAAATTAATGAACAAGGCTGAGTTGGTTGCAACTATGTTACAAAAACCAAATATATTCTTTCTTTTTTTAACCCACATCAGAAGAATGACATCTGGAGTGGTAACTGGTATGAACAGCATGAGCATTTGTCCTGATATTCCTGACTAATGATGCAAATTATATAACAATGTCCATATGCTGAAGCCTATTTACCTCCAAAATACTCAGATATAATTTACTTGTAAGTTTTTCAGGCATATCAGTATTTATATTTCAGTATATTAAGCCACAAAGGTAAAATGGCTGTCACATACCAGAATTTATTAATGTATGTGGGAAGCGGTCATGATTTCCACAGAGATCTGAATTACTGTGCTACAACAGATGAGGGTTAAGGTAAAGTAAATAATGAGAAAAGCAGGCAACACAACCTTGTTGGCCTGCCGGCCTCTTCCTGATTCTTACTTTTCAATCCTTACCTAAAAGCACTGAAACAGATGTGAAGACAAAAACAACTTTGTTCCCAAAAACTGCAGGGGGAACTATGAAAAAATAATCTAGGCGTTTGTCTTTGTGAGGGTTAACTCGCACTGTGGTAAAAGTAATCAGAAACTGAAAGGACCTACAATTACTTGAGCACAAAGGAAAAAAAAAAAAAAGGAGCAGGGCTTGATATAATGCAAGCAAGGCTTTAGCTTATAATTACAGGTTCAAAAATATACAATGGTAAAAATGCTGTAATTGCGCAAAATTTACAGAACTGCATCCTTCTGAAGGCTATTAGCAATATATAAACTATCCCTGGCCTTGTAAAAATATAAGAGCAAATAAAACAGGATTGTATATATTTTGAATGCGACTAGAAAATAAAATTGGCATTTAGTATCCAGTAATTGAGAAATGTGAATACTCTTGAAGGATCAGTTATGATAAACAGGCTGTAAAATTAGTGAAGCAAAAATTTCAAAATGAACAAACAGCTTTCTATAGAGTAACACTGTCCATACACACATACATTATATCCAATTCCTGCTGAAATGGCTGAAATTCAACCATTTGGCTCAACAAACTTCAATCTGAAAATGGAAGGAGCCAGGTGGAATATACTGGGCCAAATAGTGACCGCAGCCAGTAAGATGCAGTCACTGTTCAGGTATTCTGACAGCCGCGAGAGCAGTGGTTGTCAGAATACAATAGCTGGCAGGGGAGATTCTTCCATCCATGCTGATCAGTGTGGATAGGGGAATCTATTGATTTCCTGTGTTTAGCCCTCACGATTGCATGAGAGAAAATCTTAACATATATGGCAATACAAACCAAAAAAAATAAAAAATCTTGGTCTTGTAGCGAATACCACAATAGACGAATGGTAGATCAACACGAATAGCTCAGAAAAGTTTGGGGAAAAAATGTGAATAAAGCACTTGGATCAGATGACTTACACCCACGAGTCCTCAAAGAGTTGAACTCAATTGTTTCTCAGCATTTGTTTCTAATTTTTACAAACTCTTTATGCTATAGTAACATGTTAGTGGGTTATGGTACTTCATGATTCATTGTGTACTGCAGAATGTGATAATGTACTACTGTGCCTTCTGGTGTAATAAACAGATTTATATACAGCGATACGAATAGGAAAGCTTATTGGGTCACAACAATATATATAAAAAAATTAAAATGATCAAAGTTATATTCTGATATATATCCGCATCCAGCACGCTGTGTGACTGCTGCATCCTTCGGATCACAGATCACGGTAAAGGGCCAATCACAGCGACCCTTTGCCATGTAATCAGCTGATCACGTGTAAACAGACTTGCCGGTTATTGGCAGTCCTTTCCTCCCACACTGTGTCTGTGTGAGGAAATGAGAGGAAACAAGAGCTGTTAAATCGGAGAGACTGTCAGTCCATGGTTTACACTGATGATCAGTGCAATGATCATCAGTGCAGCCTATCAGTGCCGCCTGTCAATGTATCCTCAGCTGGACTCTTGAGATAAGAGCGTCTCTCTCATACAGCCCAGAGGCTGCACTGACAGTTCCCCATCTCTCACAAAGATGGGAGAGGAGAGAGCCAACCTGCTCCTGCTCCTCCTGTGTGTGCACCTCGAGAAGTGTGAAGCCCAGTAGATGAATGATCAAACTCAGTTGCTTAGCTTCACACTTCCCACGGTGCACACAGGAGGAGAGGGGCAGAAGGAGAAGGAGCAGATGGGCTGTCTCCTCTCCCATCTATGTGAGGGAGGAAGGAGGGGGATCGGTCAGTGCAGGCTCTGGGCTGTATGAGAGAGACACTCTCTGCACAGAGCCCTGCGGCCAGCAACCCCAATGGAGCCCACCGACAGTGGCGGAATGCCAGGGCCTGGGTTACAAGTGCGGCCATTGCGACCCTGGTAGTTCTGCCACTGGCCCCCAGTCAAATTGGGCAACAATGATCTCATGTCTATGGCCACCTTTAGTCTGTATTGCCCACAGCAGCAAGATTATTAATTTAATTCCCTAAATTCATCCTATTAGTTTACTTGATTGAATACAAGGCTGGTGCATAAAAATGTGTAATAACAAGGACATCTCTTGTTGTCCATAGGATTTAATCAGAATCCTTGCATCATGCAACCTTGGACCACAGAAGTTTACTGACAGCTGTGGGCAAAGATGTTTTTGTCCTTCTGTGCATTCTTAATACATACACCCCCATATATTGTCTGAAAGTGATCTTCTCTCAGTCTCAGATAAATAAAGACTATTCTTGTAATACGACAAGTGATGAAGATGTAAAGACTCATTTCTATGCTAATATTTTCTAATAAAAACTGGAGAGACTTGAGTACATTTACTTTCTAGGGTACTGAAATGTATCCAGAGGGAATTTAAAGGAAACAGACCAAAAGGAAAAAAAAAAAAAAGGAGGAAGTGTTACCTATAGAAACTGATATAGTTCTAGCATGATATAGAAACTGATATGGTTTCTAGCAACATTTCCAATTACAAAACGAGAAAATAAAACCTATGATTCATAAGAGCCAGTTCACACAGGGGCGACTCGTCAGGCGACTCAGCCGCCTGACAAGTCGCGCTCAGCTTTCTTCAATGGAACCGTTCTAATAGGAGCGACGCAAGTCGATCCGACTTAGAAAAAGGTTCTTGTACAACTTTGGGGGCGACTTGCATTGACTTGAATACAGAAGTCATTTTGCAAGTCGTCTCTGAAGTTGTATTCAGATCGCCTTGCCGAGTCGCCCCCAAAGCCCCTGTGTGAACCGGCTCTTAAAGTTCTATTTACTTTTTCTCTAATTTTAATAATAGAATCCTTTATCAACCATTTTATATTCAAAATACATAATTCTAGACTCATGAATTTACATATCATTGACCAGTGGCTCCTTGCAGCAAAATGTGCCTTAGAAAGTACAGAGCTGGAAGGCTATCTGCTGAAATATAATCAATAATCTAATGCACGGAGGTCTTATCGGATGTCCAATGCCCTCATTTGGGCTCTATCCATCTTATAGGTCACTGTTCACCCATCCCCGACACTGCAACATAATTACACTACAATACATACGAGATTATTGTTTTAATATAATTGGATCTACTTAAATTAAATACCATGTAAATTAAATGAGGGCTGAAATTAATCACTGCTGTGGTAGATTAGAAGCAACAAGAGATATATGGCCTTCTGTTTAGGCCAGTGCAATTTTATCAGGTAGAAAAACACATAAAATAGTTGAAATAATAATGTTAAAATATTTTATTATCAGCAACATCTAGATTATTTATTGTGGATTATTATTATGAGGATTATTTTATAGTCAATTCCTTCGGTCCCCAGGAAGTTAAATAGATCTGGTAGTTCCGCAGGATGGGATAGTAAGAATGAAAGGGATCCTTTCTTCACAAACAAAGACATAGGGTACCCCCAACTGTACAAGCCTCCCATGAGTTTAATCTTTTCTAGAAGCGAGCGCATTTGTGCCCTCCGTTGTAGAGTGGCCCTGGAGAGATCTGGTAGAATTTTAATTATCATACCTTAAAAAGGATATTGTTCCAGCCTCCCAGGCTTTACGACTCACCATTTCTTTATGCGTGTAGCGGTGGAAGTGACCAATAACATCTCTAGGTCTAGCAGGATCTGAGGGCCAAGGTCCCAGGGCTCTATGAAGCCTATTGAATTCAATTTCCTTCGGTGCCATTACTACCCCAAGTTGCTGACAGATTGATATTACCACCTCTTCCGAGATACCTCTAAATCTGAGGTTTAACCTCCGGCTACGTTCTTCAATCTCTTCAAATTTTAACTGTATAGAGGGATTCTGTGTCTCCTTTAGGGACTGTTTTCTACTATTTTCCTCCAACCGTGCAATCCGTTCTTCCATCCTAGCAGTGCGTGTCCCCTCTGCTGAAGTTTGGCAGAAATTAGAGGCAACTAGACAAACAGGTAATAGGTCACTATCTAGGGGGGGGGGGAGATAGCCCCCTATGAAGTAACAAGAGTTTAATATTATGAAATAAATAATATGGATATGGGAAGGGGGGAAAGATATGGATAATAAATACTATAGAGATCGAGGGGGGGAGTAGATATACCCAAACAAAGATGTTGGATGAGATTTATAACTTGGAAATGGATTCGAGAGGGAAGGGATAGGAGATGAGATAAAAAAGAGGATTAGGAAGGGGCTGCACTAGAGGGTTAAATAAGGTTAAATCGAACTGGAGGGGCGGGGGGGGGGGGAGCTTAGCTACTCAGACCATTGTAGACCAATTCCCCAATTTCGGCATCTATTTTTGTTGGAGTGGACTTTTATATTAGTTAGCTTCGGAGTTGGAAGATGGATAGAATACAGGTTCCATCACTAAATGCCAGGGGGCTTAATATCCCCGAAAAGCGTAAGATGCTATTTAATGATTTAAAACACTTAAATACCCATGTAGGATTCATACAGGAAACACACTTTAAAGGAGGGTACCTTCCCCTACCTCCAAAATAGATATTTCCCAAACGTATATCAAGCCTCGAATCAAAAGGCTAAAACTAAAGAAGTTGTGATTCTAATCTCAAACAGAATACCATGGATACTTACGGACAAATGTTTGTATCCTGGGAGAAGATATCCTTTTCTTAAAGGTGCTATAGGCAGGGAGAAGGTAACCATCGCCACTATGTTTGTACCAAATGAACATCAAGATAATTTTCTGGCTAAAGTACTCTCAAAATTGATGGAATTCAAGGAGGGAAAGTTGATATGCGGAGAGACTTAAATCTACCCATAGACCCAAAAGTAGATACATCGGGGGGGGGGGGGGCCTCATCGGTACCCAGTGGAACCAGAAGACGTATCTTGCGAAAGTTACATGAATTTCAATTGGTAGATGGGGGGCATATTTTACATCCAGAGTAAAGGGATTATACTTACTTTTCAAATCCCCATCAAAAATACTCTTGAATAAATCTTTTTTTGGTACCCCATCAGCTACTCCAGTCGGTACAGGACATATCAATAGGAAATATAACATGGACAGATCACGCACCAGTCACGATGGAGTTAACTTTTAAGGAGGAGATCCAATTGACAGATTGGAGATGGCGCTTAAATGAAAGTTTATTACAGATCCCTCAAATTACAGAAGATCTGATCAATGAAATTAAGTGGTATTTTCAGATAAATGACAATGAAGAGAGTAACCTAGGTATAGTATGGGAGGCCCATAAAGCAGTGATGCAAGGTATTTTAATTAAACATGGATCTCGAGTGAAAAAGATTAGAGAAGAACGAATAAAAGATCTATTAGAAAAGATACAGGGACTTTAGTCACAACACAAAAAAAGAACAGAAATAAGTGTAGGAGTAGAATTAGCACATCTGAGAAGACAAATAGCAGACCTCCTCCGATATATAAGGCTGAAGCGACTCTACAATATAGGAGGAGGATAGAGTATGACTCAGGAGACAAATGTGGTAAATTATTAGCAAAAAAACTAAAAAAACAACAGACACGGTCATATATACCAATTCTTAAAACAAAGGCAGATCAAAAACTCTAATTTCCAAAAGAAATAGCGCAAGAGTTCGGGGAATATTATTCTTCGCTATATAACTTGTCTGAGAAATCGGTTTCCCCTTTGTCTCTTGAAAAATACGAGTCCTCCTTACGACTGTCTAGACTACCTTCACCAGCTCGTAGGGAATTAGAGAGACCAATTACCGTAGAGGAAGTACAAACGATAATGAAAACAATAAAACATGGTAAAGCACCAGGCCCGGATGGGTTAACTATACAATATTACAAAAGTTTTATCACACATCTGGGACCATATATGACTAAGGTGTTCAATGAAGTTGGACAAAAAGTGGTGCTACCACCCGAGGCCGTAACAGCGCACATCACAATTATCCCAAAAGAGGGGAAGGATCCAGCGAGCTGTAGTAGCTGTAGACCAATATCCTTGTTAAATGTGGACTTAAAAATTTTGACAAAGATCCTAGCATCCCGTATACAGTCTCAGCTATCAGAAATAGTACATCTTGACCAGGTAGGATTTATTTAGACAAGTGAGGCAAGAGATAGTACCATAAAAGTGTTAAATTTGATTTATAGGGTAAATCATAAGAAGATACGGATTGTTTTTTTAAATACGGATGCAGAAAAAGCATTCGACAGAGTAAACTGGAAATGTATGTTTGAGGTCTTAAAACAGATAGGTCTAGGTGAAGGAATGGTCCAATGGATAGTAGGAGTGTATACGGATCCTCGCGCATTAGTAAAAGTAAACAGGGTATATTCTAGGCCCTTTACGATCACAAATGTCGCCTCTTTTATTTGCCTTGACATTAGAACCACTGTTAAATAAGATTTGACAGAATCCGGATATTGTAGGGATTGAGGTGGGGGGAAAGGAATATAAAGTATCGGAATATGCGGACAATATGCTCTTCTCACTAGCAAGACCACAAATATCGTTACCGAATTTAATGAAAGAAGTAGAATTATATGGGACTATGTCAAACCTAAAAATAAATTATGGCAAGTCAGAGGCGATGGAGGTGGTACTCCTGGATTCCATCAAATGTGGATTAGAGCAAAGCTTTAAGTTTAGATGGACAACCAAAGCATTGAATTACTTAGGAACACAAATGCCCCCAAATTTAACAGATATTCTTGAGCTAAATTTTATAATGTTACTTAGCAAAGTCAGAATATTATTGGACGGCTGGAGTAAAAGCACACATTCATGGTTTGGGAGATGTAATATTTTAAAAATGAGTGTGGTGCCAAAATTTCTGTATCTCTTTCAAGCACTACCTGTCAGAATCCCCACGTCTTTCTTCAATCAAGTTCGTGGCGTGTTTACTAAAGTTATCTGGGCCAGTAAATGGCCAAGGATAAGCAGAATATTGTTGGCTTTACCAAAAAGGGCTGGAGGAATATCGGCACCAGACATGTATAAATACTATCAGGCGGTCCAACTCGGTAGGATAGTAGATTGGAGTAGACATGGAGATTATAAACTGTGGATTACTATGGAGCAGCAAATGTGTCCAGTTCCTCTAAATAGGGCTTTATGGTGTTATACTTCCCTACCACCACTAGTAAAAAATCACTCTACGATAGGTAAAACTTTAAGAATAGGAAACAAAATAAGCCAGAATCCCAAATTCTCTACTAAATATTCCCCCCTGTATCCGATTTTAGGAAATCCAGAGATCCCACCAGGAATGGATTCACAAATATTCAGGAAATTGAGGGAAAAGGGAAGTTTCCAAGCATCACATTTTTCAGCAGACAGGGGATGGGCATCAATTGACATGTTAACATAACGAGGAGGGCAAAATGAAATCCCTATATGGCAAGCCCAACAGGTTAGACATTATTTGGAAAGCCTGGGACCTGCAGGAAAATACAGGCGAATATGAACTAAGTTGGAGGAGTATTGTAAGGGGGAGGAGCCCCTACCTCACGCAATCTCTAAAATGTATATAATCCTGACTGCACCCTCAGAGGACTTTAAAATGGATTGCCTTGCCAAATGGGAATGAGATTTAGGCCAAACTTTCTCTCCAGCACAATGCCAGAATATTATAGTCCTGTCTTTAAAATCTTCAAGGTGTACGAAAATACAGGAATCGAACTACAAAATATTAACACGTTGGTATTATACGCCATCGGCCTTGAATACATTTTTTCCAGAAACATCTGACAGGTGCTGGAGAGGATGTGATGAAAAAGGGACAATGTTGCACATTTTCTGGGCATGCCCAGTAATTAGACAATTTTGGCAAACTGTACAGAGAATTACTCAAAACTTCACTGAATACCAGATCGTAGAAGACCCAGCCCTCTTCTTGTTACACCATACACAAATTCCACCGAAAAAATACATAAACTCAGTTCTCTGTCACCTAATAAACGTGGCAAAAAGTTGTATCGCAATGAATTGGAAAGATCCTTGCACCCCTACGATCTCAATGTGGTTAAACAAAGTTAGAAGGGTGGGAATAATGGAGAAACTCCTACCAATAACGTTGGAGGGAAAAAAACAAATACAAGAAACATGGGTACCATGGGAGCAATTTGTAAAATCTGAAGAGGGAAGAGGTTATTAGGAGAGTAAAAATAAAAACTAGAGACGGACAGGTAGAAAGAGTAAGTAGGGGATTCTCGAGAAGTTCCACAGCTAAATTAAAAATGTAATTTTTTTTGGTTATGGTGTAGATGTTGGTTTAATGTTCCCCTGCGTAAGCAGGAGTAAAGGAAGGAAGAAATTGGGGTCGAAGGGAGGGGACGGGGGGAGGATAAGGGAAATAGGAAAGGGAAATAGAGATTAAGGAAGAAGGAGAAGTAGAGGGAAAAGAAGAGGGGGGTAATAGGAGGAAGAGCCTAGAAGACGATAGTAAAATAACGAAAGTGAAATAATATGGTTTAAATAAGGCTTTCTTAATTGATTGAAGTATGGCGAAGTACCCGCTCAGTTTTTTTTTCTATTTGGCAATGTTATATTTGTATACCCTGTTTTAAGAAAATAAAGAATAAAAAAAAAAAAAAAAATGTGCCTTTGGAGTACACTGAAAAATATACATTTTGTCTGCAATTCATCCTGAAAAATTGCATTGTACTTCCTGGTACATGAGGGAGCCCAGGCACTCCGGGTCGGGATACCCGGAAGTAACCTTGGTGGAGAGATGGCTGCGGCTGGAGCGGGAGACGAGGACGGCTTCGGGGGCTTCGATGTAAGGTAAGTAATGCATAATGAGCTAGTATGCTAGCCATACTAGCTCATTATGGTTTTGTCTTGCAGGTTTTTTTTAAAAAAGAAAAAAAAAATTCAGGGTTTACAACCACTTTAATTGTTCCACTGGTCATAAGCTGATGTGATAATGTATGGATGCCATTTGAATGTAGATGCAGTATTTTAACTGGCACTAATATAGACTGTGGTGAAAATTATAAGACATATCTTTGGTTCCAGATGGGATAAATGATTAATTGTAGGCCTCCTTCAATAAGAGAGCCCAGACTCTGACTGTTACCATGTTGTGGATAGATTTATCAATCCCTCAAGAGAACCAAAAAAAAAAAATGCAACTCCGTAAGGTCTTTTTATAAGATGTCAGAGAGTAGCAGCACTATTAGCATGGTGGTGATTAGTGATTTTGAGCCAGGAGCAGCAGTAGTATTCAACATGAGTAAAGGAATGATAAAGCAGCTCAGTCACATACAAGGCAAGTATAGGCATTAAGCAACTTTTAAAAGTCCACAATAGACCGTCTCACCACTTCCAAAAGTTGCGATGGGTCATCCCGGTTTAGCCCCATGTCTCACTCTCCAGTTTACGCAGCTGCTGCTGCCTACACTTTACACTGCTCCACTGTGCTGAAACCACAATGCTGCTCCACATCCGCTAGACCACATCTTTTCAGACCAGGGTGTTTTTACCAACATCTACTATTTATAAGGTACTCCTGGTCCTACAGCATCTTGCCTCTGACTTGTAGTCTCAGGAGATTCGGACTGAGATTTGTTGATATCACTATTGTGCCTCTCACTTCTTGTTGGGAGTTCTGAGATGAAAAAATAAGGCTCTACCAAGGTGGCCACCTTCACACAGAGACAGTGTAGAACAAAGGCATGTTAAGTCAGTAATGGGGAAAAGATCTGTTGAACGGGGACCAAAAGCAATATTGGTGACTAGTTCTTTGCCTCTGCCTGCATTTTTTATTTTTTTTAAGGCACAGTTTATATTTAAGAATTTAAGGTAATGGCATAAACAAGCTCTCCTGCAAGGTGATTATCTTCTGCACTTACATGGGCTAAATAGTGGGATAGTGGGAAAGGCGGGGGGGGGGGGGGGTTTGAGGGATCAACTTGGATAGTAGCTGTAGATGGAAGTATATGTAAATCTTTGAACAACAAAAACAACAAAATTACACACTACTGCAAAAGTTAGCAAAGCATCACCACAGCTTTTATTTTTTTTGTCTAAACATTTAGCTCTCTTTTTTTAACCAGTGCTATGCACATTTCAGTAGCAATAGTGTGCAGCTTCTGTTAAGAGTGCCCTATAGTGCGCAAACCTTTTCAGGTACCATGGGACTACATGCTTAATGCACCTGCAGACAGTTAATAAGGGACAAAAGGGCTAGTCTCCTTTGTTAAGTCATCAGCTGAGCATGTAATCTTCTAGTCCCTCTCAGCCTATGCAAATATGCTGATGGGCAATATGAGCATGCATATTTATACACATTTGTTTATAAAAAGGTTAGCTGGTGCATTCACAATATGACTGCAATTAGGTCTCTGGTCAGCGTTATAGACCTAATTTTGTAATTGAACAGTATGTGCACTATTTATTCAAGGTCTACACATAAACCTTATTTTGTGCTTACTGCATAGTATATAAAGACGCACATAATTTGATGGCCAGTTAGAGAAAAGCACCTTGTTTATTTTGTGAAGTGTTATGTGAAGGAGGGAGCTAAATGTAACTTAATCCACCTGCTAATCTGCCAGTAAAAAGCATGACTAACACGGAGCATCAAATGATTTATTTATGAACATTTTGATGACCACTTTTGTTCACTTATAAAAAAAAAACACAAAAAAACACTTGATCTCCTAAGGGAATTTAATAACCAGAGAAAAAAGCATGGAAAGCAGTCATTGGCAGAATAAATGCGCTTAGCCTAATGCTAAACAGCTTGGCCCAATACACACCGCATTTAACTGGAGAATGGCCTCCACCCAGTATCCTGTATCCCCACACAGTGGCTTGATTTGTTCAATAATTTTTTTTAATAACTGTCCAACTTTTAGCAAAAACAGACACATTGCCAACAGCTTACTTTCAGATTTAAAAATTCGTTCCTTTATGGGAACATTACATTGTTGGGCACATTGCATTAGGTGCATTAGGTCAATTAGCATAATCAAGATATACATTTTTTGTTTGTTATAATTAGAATAACAAACCTTATTTTGAATGTCTGGAGAAGTCTCCATTGCCTATACCAACCAATGAGATCTCCTAACGGTTCCACTGCAGTATGGGAGACTACAGGTGATACTCGAAAAATTTGAATATCGTGCAAAAGTTCATTAATTTCACTAATGCAACTTAAAAGGTGAAACTAATATATGAGATACAGGCATACCCCACTTTTAAGTACACAACGGGACCAGAGCATGTATGTAAAACGAAAATGTACTTAAAGTGAAGCAATACATTTTTCACTTCTAGGCTGTAGTGAGGGAGTCAGGGGCTATAGTGGGGGTGCCAGGGGCTGTTATGGGGCGTCAGGGGCTGTAGTGGGGGTGTCAGGGAAACACTCACATGTAATTAGGCTCATCTGATGCAAGGGGGGGCCCACTCCAATCCATCCCCCAGACATCGCGCTGTGCACAGGAGGTGGGGCGGCGGCCAGGAAACCGGAAGAGCACACTGGAATAGGGTAGGCTACATGCTCAGAGCTTAAGTTCCTTCTACTGCGGCTGATGGTGCAGGAATGTTTGTCTTGTGAGGCACTTTATGTACACTCGCGGGTATGTCCGTACTCGCGAGTGTACGTAAAGTGAGTGTCCGTAAAGCGGGGTATGCCTGTACTCATTACATGCAAAGCAAGATAGTACAAGCCGTGATTTGTCATAATTGTGATGATTATGGCTTACAGCTCATGAAAACCGCAAATCCACAATCTCAGAAAATTAGATTACATGCAATCAATAAAACAAGGATTGTACATGGAACAATATCGGACCTCTGAAAAGTATAAGCATGCATATGTACTCAGTACTTGGTTTGGGCCCCTTTTGCAGCAATTACTGCCTCAATGCGGTGTGGCATGGAAGCCATCAGCCTGTGGCACTGATGAGGTGTTATGGAAAACCAGGATGCTTCAATAGCGGCTTTCAGCTCTTCTGCATTGTTCGGTCTCATGTCTCTCATCTTTCTCTTGGCAATGCCCCAAAGATTCTCTATGGAGTTCAGGTCAGGCGAGTTTGCTGGCCAATCAAGCACAGTAATCCCACGGTCAAGGAACCAGGTTTTGGTGCTTTTGGCAGTGTGGGCAGGTGCTAAGTCCTGCTGGAAAATAATGTCAGCATCCCCATAAAGCTTGTCTGCGGAAGGAAGCATGAAGTGCTCCAAAATCTCCTGGTAGATGGCTGCGTTGACCCTGGACTTAATGAAGCACAGTGGACCAACACCAGCAGATGACATGGCTCCCCAAATCAACACAGACTGTGGAAAATTCCCACTGGACTTCAAGCATCTTGCAGTGTGTGCCTCTCCATTCTTCCTCCATACTCTGGGTCCTTGGTTTCCAAATGAGATTCAAAATTTGCTCTCATCAGAAAAGAGGACTTTGGACCACTGAGCAACAGACCAGATCTGTTTTCCTTTAGCCCAGGTAAGACGCTTCCGACGTTGTTTGTTCTTCAGGAGTGGCTTGACAAGAGGAATATGACATTTGAAGCCCATGCCCAGGATCCGTCTGTGTGTGGTGGCTCTTGATGCACTGACTCCAGCCTCAGTCCACTCCTTGTGAAAGTCCCCAACACTTTTGAATGGCCTTTTCCTGATAATCCTCTCCAGGCTGCGGTCATCCCTGCTGCTTGTGCACCTTTTTTCCAACACTTTTCCCTTCCACATAACTTTCTATTAATTTGCTTTGATACAGCACTTTGGGAACATCCAATTTCTTTTGCAATTATCTTTTGAGGCTTTTCCTCCTTATGGAGGGTGTCAATGATGGTTTTCTGCACAACGGTCAGGTCAGCAGTCTTTCCCATGATTGTGATTCCTACTGAGACCATTTAAAGGCTCAGGAACCCTTTGCATGTGTTATGGTTTAATTAGCTGATTAGAGTGGGACACTTTGAGCCTAGAATATTGCACCTTTTCACAATATTCTAATTTTCTGAGATTGTGGATTTGGAGTTTTCATGAGCTGTAAGCCATAATCATCACAATTATGACAAATCACGGCTTGAACTATCTTGCTTTGCATGTAATGAGTCTATCTCATATATTAGTTTCACCTTTTAAGTTGCATTAGTGAAATAAATGAACTTTTGCATGATATTCTAATATCACCTGTAAAACAGAGGTTGAATGGTTGCTTTAGACAGCATTCTTCATTTAGACACTTTTGATAAGGTACTAAATAGTTTAGGCACTTTCTGTTTATACACCCTGTTCCAAATTATTATGCAAATTCTATTTTAGTGTCACAAAGATTAAATATTTTGTTTTTCAGTTTAACTCATGGATGGCATTGTGTCTCAGAGCTCTTTTGATCACTGAAAACAATCTTGGACACCTGTGATAATTAGATTGCCAGGTGAGCCCAATTAAAGGAAAAAATACTAAAGGAGGGTGTTCTACATTATTAAGCAGAGCACCATTTTCAAGCAATATGGGGAAGAAAAAGGATCTCTCTGCTGCCGAAAAGAGTGAAATAGTTTAATGCCTTGGACGAGGTATGAAAACATGAGATATTTCACAAAAAATGAAGCGTGATCATCGCACTATTAAGAGATTTGTTGCTGATTCAGAGCACAGACGGGTTTCGTGCAGATAAAGGCACATTGAGGAAGATTTCTGCCAGATCCATGCATCGGATCAAGAGAGCAGCTGCTAAAACACCATTACATAGCAGCAAACAGATATTTGAAGCTGCTGGTGCCTCTGGAGTCCCACGGAACATCAAGGTGTAGAGTCCTCCAGAGTCTTGCAACTGTGCATAAACCTTCCATTCGGCCACCACTAACCAATGCTCACAAGCAGAAACGGCTGCATTGGGCAGATAAATACATAAAGACTAATTTACAAACAGTCCTGTTCACTGAGTGCCTAACAACCCCGGATGGTCCAGATGGATGGAGTAGTGGATGGCCACCCTGTTCCAACAAGGCTGCGACATCAGCAAGGCGGTGGTGGAGTCATGTTTTGGGCCGGAATCATAGGAAGAGAGCTGGTCGGCCCCTTTAGGATCCCTGAAGGTGTAAAGATGACCTCTGCAAAGTATGTGGAGTTTCTGACTGACCACTTCCTTCCCTGGTACAGAAGGAAGAACTATGCTTTCCATAATAAAATCATCTTCATGCATGACAATGCACCATCTCATGCTGCAAAGAATACCTCTGCATCAATGGCTGCTATGGGGATAAAAGGAGAGAAAGTCATGGTGTGGCCTCCATCCTCCCCTGACCTCAATCCTATTGAGAACCTTTGGAGCATCCTCAAGCAAAAGATCTATGAGGATGGGAGGCAGTTTACATCCAAACAGCAGCTCTGGGAGGCTATTCTGACATCTTGCAAACAAATTCAAACAGAAACTGTCCAAAAACGCACAAGTTCAAAGGATGCAAGACTTGTGAAGCTGCTATCAAATAAGGGGTCCTATGTTAAAATGTAACGTGACCTGGTAAAATGTTTAAAAAGTTAAAATGTTGTTCAAAGTTTGATTGAACCAGCTTTTGATTTCAGTAAATATGCTGCAAACACAACAAATGGCAATTTTCAGTTCTTTACAACCTATAAAGTGTTTTGAAACTTACTGTGCGTAATAATTTGGAACAGTGCATTGTAAGTTTTTTATTTTGAAAAAAAAAAATAGGATTTTTGTACTCACCGTAAAATCCATTTCTCTGACGTCCATGGACTGACACAGCTGGATACTGTAAACCTGTGGGTATATGTCCCTACTCGCAGGAGAAGATCTAGGCAGAATGTTAGATGTTAAAACATTCTAGAACAAACCAGAGCTGAACAGCCCCGCCCAGGGGGGCAGTCCCTCCGTACATTACCCCCCCACCTGCAGCTAGCAGACCTCAGTTCGTAACAAAGCAGTACAAACCTAAAAAGGAAGGGTGGGTGTTGTGTCAGTCCATGGACGTCAGAGAAATGGATTTTACGGTGAGTACAAAAATCCTATTTTCTCTTATCGTCCATGGACTGACACAGCTGGATACTGTAAACGTGTGGGACGTCCCAAAGCAGTATCAGAAGGGTGGGAGCGGTAGCAAAGGAACAACCAAAACTTCACTCCAAACAAGCAGAGCTCCTCAACGGAGGAGTTGCAACATTAAACAGCGGCCTGCAATGCTTTGCGGCCGAAGGGAGCATCCGAAGATGCAGCCACATCAACCTTATAAAATCTTGAAATGTATGAACGGACAACCAGGTCGTCGCCTTGCACACTTGTGCAACCGACGCTTGATGTCGGAAGGCCCGGGAAGCACCAATTGCCTTGGTGGAATGCGCCGCAACCGGAAAGGGAGGCGCGCCCGCCCCTTAAGGACATAGGCCTGTATGACGGTCTGCCTGATCCACCTAAAGACGGTGGCAGATGACACCGCTCGGCCCTGTTTTGGACCAGACACAGATTTCCGAATGGAAACAGTAGCAGACAGGTACACTCGTAAGGCTTGTACCCATCTTAATGTATGAAGCGCAAACTCTCAGGGATGCGATGGGTAAGGACACAAGGATGGAAGAACAATGTCCTTCTTAAGGCGAAAGGGCGAGACCATCCTTAGAAAAGAAGGATGGTCGTGGGCGCAACACCAACATATCCTTATGGAGGACCAAGTAAGGCGACTTGCCGGACAAGGCCGCCAACTCAGACACCCGTCTAACCGAAGCAATGGCCACTAAGGCCAACTTCCGGGACAAGGTCAAGAGAGGAATCTCTCTGATATTCTCAAAGGGATGTTCTTGGAGAACCGAGATGCATCAAAATCAGATCCCAAGTAGGGAGAGGAGGCTTGACAGGGGGGATCACATGGCGAACCCCCTGCACAAAAGGTGCTAATCAAGGAATGGCCCGGTAGCGGTCATTGAAAAAGACAGCCCGGGCCGAAATCCGACCCTCAAAAAAGGTACGCAAGGCCAGCTTTTGGGTAACACCACACTGTAAGAACAGCAAAATCCTGGGAACGGAATACATCCGAGGATGCCACTCAAGTTCCTCGCACATAGCGATGTAAGCCTTCCAGGTACGGTGAGATATCTTTCTGGAGGAAGATTCCCGTGTCAACAACATAGAAGAGATGACCGAATACGAGAGAACTCGGTCCTTCAGCACCTGGCTTTAAACAGCCATGCCATTAAAGCCAAGGACTGTAAAGCAGGATGAAGTATGGGATCATGAGACAGAAGGTCCACCCCAATAGGCCATCGCCAGGAATGTCTGCGACTAGCCGAAGTAGATCGGCGTACCAATGTCGCCGTTCCGGAGCACTGGAATGGCCTCAGCCCCCACTCTGCGAAGCCGGTGAGGCAACAACAGTAGCGGAGGGTAAGCATATATCAGGCGATACTGCCCCCACGGGCTTCCAACGCGTCTGACGCGTCCGCCCAGGGGTCCCTGGACCTGACCACGATCTTGCCACCTTGCGAGTGAGTCGAGAGGCCACAAGGTCCACTTCCGGTGCCCCACCTCCGGTAAAGAAGGTGGAAACACCTCCGGATGCAAGGACCCTTCGCCTGCAATGCACACGGCCGACAGGACCGTCTTGCAGCGAGATGTATGAAAATCCCAAAGAGACTCCGCAATGTATCGGAGAAGGGAGGCCCCAGTGTACAGGGTGCCTCAAATGTTGGCCAATAAAGGCAACTTGACGGAACTTCCCTAGAAACTCGGTCAGAGGACTAGTACCTCAGCCTCCACAGGTGGCGCAAACCCACCCCGGGCACAGAGACCCTAAAGGCTAAAGCAGTTGTGCACCTGCTAGACGACTGATGGATGAAGCAGAGGCTTTTGCCCAGTCATTGAGCTACAAAAAATGCCAGAGACGCAGCCACTAACGGGCGTAACGCTAACCCCAGCCTGGCGAACACAATCCAAGCCAGCGCTTCTGATCACCACTGAAAGCAGGTGGAAAGTGATACCCCTGAAACCAGGGATCCTTGTGACAATGCTCCACCCAGCAGCTACCCATGGATAGGTGCTGATTGTGCAAACACATAGTTTATACTATGTATTGCGTCAAACGCACAAATAGAGAGTGTGGGAGGAAACCCACCCAGCCACAAAGAGCATAATACCACCACATAAGGCGTATGTAGTTTAGTATTTGTGGATAAACCTATTAAACACGTATATACTGTGCCAGCAACGAAGGCGCGCACATCATCGGGGCCTGGACGTAAACCAGCCACGCAGATTGCGTACACAACCGTGTAGGTATGTTAGCCTGCGAATAAACAAATTGCACATGTTTATACTGTGCATAGCGCTGAGAATGCGCACACCATTGGAACGCAGGGGAGAAACCTGAGCACCCGGATAAAACCCATGCAGACTGCATACCGTGTATGGTATTATAGTATGTGTGCTAAACATTTTGCACAAGCCAATGTGTGCATAGCACCGAAGGCGCGCACACTGTTGGCGTGTGGGAGGAACCGAAGTACCCCACGCATACTCAGAGAATGCAATACCTACAGCTACTGTAAATGTATTTAGTGTAGTGTATAGACATAATGTGAATGTTTACACCGTGTATTGCACCAAAGGCATGCATGTCATGTAGCATGGGCAGAAACCCACGCAGACTGCATACGCATACCGTGTAGGTATTATAGTGTGTGTGCTAAACATTTTGCACAAGCTCATGTGTGCATAGCACCGAAGGCGCGCACACCGTTGGCCCATGGGAGGAACCGAAGTACCCCACGCATACTCAGAGAATGCAATACCTACAACTACTGTGAATGTATTTAGTGTAGTGTATAAACATAATGTGTATGTTTACATCAGGTATTGCACCAAAGGCATGCATGTCATGTAGCGTGGGCGGAAACCCACGCAGACTGCAAAGACATACCGGGTAGGTATGTTAGTATGTGGATATCCAATCGCACAAATTTAGACTGTGCATAGCGCCGAAGCGCCCATACCAATGGAGTGTGGGAGGGAACCGGAGTAGCCGGAGGAAAACCACACAGACTGCCTACACATACCGTGTAGGTATTATAGCATGCGTGATAAACATTGAACATGTTTAACTGTGCAGAAGGCCAAAGGCGCACATACCGTCAGCGCGTGGGAGGAAACCGGAACACTCGGAAGAACTCCACGCAGACAGCACACAGATACCGTGTAGGAATGATAGCATGTGAATCAACATATTGCACATGTTTATGCTGTGCATTTCCATTGGAGCGTGGGGGGAAACCGGAGTACCCGGAGGAACCCCACGCAAACAGTATACCCATACTGTAAACATGTATAATATGTGCAATAAACATATTGAACATGTCTATACTGTGCAGAGAGCCGAAACGCACATACCATGAGAGTGCGGGAGGACACCGGAGCCCCCACCAACCCAGAGAGTATAATACATACATATACTGTGAATGTATCTGGAGTCGTGCATAAACATATTTTGTACGTTTATATCATGTATGGCACTGAAACAAAGCATTGGAACGTGGGGACAGCCACGCAGACACAGAGACCAATAACACATACATACACTGTGAATGTATGCAGTGTAGAGGTACAGGATGAGTTTAAATTATGGCGCAGAGGCGCATAATCTTCTCTGTATCATTCCAACCTGCTTGACTGTGCTGCCGAAGCAGCATGCAGGTAACAGGTAACCTCTGATCCTCAGACCGTGTGTCTGTCAGAGCTCAAATCATTCCGCAGGAAATGGTGGGAAATGTTACCTCAGGTATCACACAGAAGACTCACAGGGACTAGATACATAAATGAATAAAGTCCTCCCTCATCCATGCTGCTCTTAAGGCAGCGTGAGGAAAACAGTGAGGAAACTGTGTAAAAGAAAAGCTTGTCACAGCAATTCCAGCCTGAGAGTGTTCCTCACATCATCAATGAGATCACTTACAAGCGCCCTGTCATTCACTGACACAGAACTGGAGTCTTCCTCACAAGGGAATGTCCTGTTTATAAACATTAAATATTCAGAGGTAGGGTCCTGAGCACAGTAGCTAGGCCCATATCTGACTCAGAGCACCCCTTCAGTAAAGATTTTTGTTGGGGGAGGGGGCTTATAGCTCCTTTTGTTCGCACACCGCTTCCATTCTGACAGGAATGATTCCAGGACTGCTGACAACTGGTCCATAAGGACCGCAGGTGCAGGAAACATATGAACATGTTTAACTGTGCAGCACTGCCAGTTGCCTCAGGCAAGTGTGGATAGCAGGTGTATCAGACTCCATAACGCCACCCTCTGAGACCTTATACACTATACAGTGAATATACAGTCCACCCACTGGCTACGCTGAGGCTGAGGAGGGGATACCCGGAGGACCCACCAACCCTTAAGGACCGCTCAGTCTGAGGAGATTGTGAGGGGATTCGCGCCGCCGCCAGAAATAAATGCGCGGCGGCCACAAAAAATGGCCGCCGGCCGCAGCTATAACTGCGCCACTGAACGCCAAGATGGCCGCCGAGCGCAAAATTCAAAGCTCTAATGCGCGCCAATGGCGCACGCAATAACCACCTCAAACAGCACCAAAGGCGCACGCAATAATCACCTCACACACCAGAAAAAAACTGCAGACATGAGCGCCCAGCCAGGCCAGAGTGATCCCCAAGCACTCCACAGCACAGCACCAGTACAGGGTGCAGAGAGCAGCATAACAGGGGGGAGACAGGGAGAAACCCCCACACACAGAAACACAGCCAGCGTGTACTCACCTGCAGTAGGAGAGACTACTTACCTGTCCCTTTCAGGGACCCACTGGCTTGTTTCAGACAGACCTATCACAGAGTCATACTGCGTAGCTGTCGGCCCGGTCCACCGCGAGAGATACAGTCAGTCAGGAACTGTTCAATCTTGAGAGGACCGCGGGAGCATGAAAGCAACCCGGCCACCCCTGGAGTCATGGGGTATGTCGTGAACTGAGTCTCACGCACACAAGGCGAGGATCAGCACGCTCGATGGTCGGACAGGGAAGACTACGAGGATACTAGTGTACCCAACCTGTTGCCCAGCCGACAGTTGATTGAAGGTCTCAAAAATAAAATAATAAAATTCCCAAAGGAATAAAATTTTAAAGTAAAATCTTCCAGGAGACTGGCTCCTGAGAGAGCCACGTCTTCTCCTTCTGCTAGGCAGAAAAAAACTGAGGTCTGCTAGCTGCAGGTGGGAGGGTAATGTCCGGAGGGACCGCCCCCCTGGGCGGGGCTGTTCAGCTCTGGTTTGTTCTAGAATGTTTTAACATCTAACATTCTGCCGAGATCTTCTCCTGCGAGCAGGGACATATACCCACACGTTTACAGTATCCAGCCATGTCAGTCCATGGACGATAAGAGAAAAAACTGTTATCATTAGGAGGTATGTTCAATAAAATTTGAATTGTACTCTTAATAGTTGATAACATGATAATTATGCTGACTGTTGTTTACATCAATTATTTAGGTAAATGAGAAAAATATCATTGGCATAATAATTTGGAACAGGGTGCAATAGGCTAACTGGTAACAAGCAACATGGGAATTTACCAATTGCAAAAGCTTTCGGAAAACCTAAAGCAGTCCCAATATGCATGTTTTAGGGGATGCCATGTAATCTATACAGTGCATAACTCCTGTATGCTCAGATTTCACCCTTACTAAATTAATCATTAATGTCACAGAAAGTACATGTGACTCAGTTGAGTATTGCTGGTTCTATGATGAATCAAATTTTGTAGAGAGCTATGTGTGTATGTGGTTATGTTTGACACAGTCTATAAATATAATCAAGCTCCAGGAAGATAAGAGAGTTGAACTACCGGGATGCAGGGTGGATAAAAATCAAGGTTTTAAAAAACAAATCTGATTTTTTTTTTATTTAAATTTTTTTTTTTCTTAAATCTGATTTTTATCAAATTTCTTTTACTAAAATGCTTTTGGAGTAAAAATCTATCTAAATATAGTTTTCTATTTAAGATACATTAATAATTTTGTTGTGAGATTAGTTATGTAGCATGAGGCTGTATATTCTGCAATATTTACATTTTTGGTAAACTCATTCAATGAATCCAAGCTCTGCAAGCTGAGATAACATGCACTGCATTGATGCATTCAAACAATTTCACAGTAACCATGAGATAAAGGAATATTCCTGAACTCTGTTTTATCTCATTGTTTTGCAAATCTATGTACACTATAAACTGTATGATTGAATCTGTTCTGATATCGCTGTTTTACTAACCCGACAGCTGCTTATTCTAAATCGGAAACCTTAATTTTGTTTTCAAATATTAAAGATACTAACTACCAGCAAGAATAAGTCCTTTAAAAGAGCACCTATCATTTCAGATCCATCATGGCAGCGCCTCCAATCACCTGCTGCCGCCACGTCCCTCACCTTGTTGCGTCACTGCCACATCACCAACCGTCCTATTAAAGTGAATGGACTGTCGGCGAGTCAACAGCGGGTCAGAGGAGGAGCGGCTGCAGGACAGAGATGACAGTTGCTCTTTAAAAGTAATGACTTAAATCGGGTTGATTTAAGACAAGCTTTTTTACTAGTGATTTAAATCGACTTGATTTAAATCAAATCCACTCTGCTGGGATGTGCTACAAGTATTAATAAAATAAACACTATGATTTGGAGTTGCTCAATTAGATCCAAAAATGAACTAATTATAAAGCCTGGACTGAGTATAAGGTCGGCCATACATGGAGCAAATTTCTCTCCTGAAACCATAGGTTGCAGGAAATAAATTAGCTCGATACCCCCATCAACACAGACAGACAATTTTGACAAGGTAATCCCTCTTGCTGAGCAATTGTCTTCTCCCGTCGGAGGGAGAAGCCGCCCCTGCTGGGAGAAGACAGTGATTATCACTAGCGGCTATAGTAGCTGCTATCGATAATCGCAAGAGAATCGATCAACTTGTACATTCAGCCTGCCCATTAACAGTTCGAATATTGGCCATGTATGGCCAGCCTAACCTGTTGTATAGCCCAGCTGTTTGAGGATTCAACACAGTGTTCTATTCCCAGCTCGCTGGCTCCTGGAGGCATTTAAAACTGCTGAATTTGAGGTTCTGCTAGAACATATGATAGGAACCCTAAAATTCGACAGGTAAAAGCCCCGCTAAATCCCTAGAGATAACAACCAAACAAATTCCATAGTGCAACTGACTTCTTTGTTTGGTTCACTGGATGTCTGAAAACAGAGTAAGGTTTAGTGGTGTTTTGAAGCTGATCAATCAAATTAACAATACAGGACAATAATATACTGACAAATTAACCCTTTTTGGGATCTATCAACACGTCTTTTAATTGTTGTGGGACTTTTTTGGTGTCCAAGAATTAGCGACCCAAGTGAGATGAGGAAACACATCTAATGGCCAATTCACTAAAAGTAGTAAACAGCACAGCACGTTCACTTTGCAAAGTGAATTTTCACAAAGCTTACTGAATGAAGACAGTTAAACCGACTTTTTATCATCCAATCATATGCAAGAAAAACAACATATTTGGGTATTCTTCACAAAGTACATTTTCACCACATTCACCAAGGTAATTGAAAATATCCTTGAAAAATTTAAATTTCATTTGCAAAGTGAACATGCTTTACACATTTAATAAATCAGCCACAGTATTTTAATTTTACATGAGGCATTACCGGATCATGATGTTTACCGTTAGCAAAACAGCACAGACATTACTTTAAGGGTGTCAGTTTTGCAAAGAAATGTGCCAAATATGTACAGATTTATGGATGACCTCTTTTTATTACTCAGATCCAGTTTCACAACAGCTTCTGCTGCGATTAAAACTTTAGCTTAAATGGTTACCTACCAGAGGAACCTGATAAAATAATGCAAATGTAAAATAAAATGGTTCTGTATGTGAAACAGCGGATGTTCTCTAAATGGGCAGACTGCAGTCCATCTAGAACAGTGGTTCTCAACCTGGGGGTCAAATAACGATTTGCCAGGGGTCACCGAATCCTGGGCTGTTCCTGAAGCCAGCACCGCTCTCTCAGCCTTTTCGGGGCCCCTCAAGCTGGGCTGTTCCTGGAGCCCGCGGCCACCCACTTAGCCTCTTTGCAGCCGCACATTCAGTTCATGGCATGGCTGGTGGCAGAGACTAGAGGTCAGCTGACTGGTGAGGAATGTGACGTGGGAGGGGCTGGAGGAGACCCCATCTCTGATAGGTGTCACTGCTGCGAGACACCACAGAGCTGGAGACACATTGAGTAACACTACCTGTGATTATAGTTGCCATTAAAAGTCCCCACTGCAGTTCTCAAATCAGCAGATGACCTTGATCAAGAGCACCTAAGTTGGCTGATCAGAACTCCCCCTAGCACTGCCACTGATCCCATTCCCCCCTCCCCCACCAAGGAGTAAGAGAAGGAATCAAAATATAGAATACATGTAAGGGAGAGGAAAAGAGGGAGAGGAACAGAGAAAAAGGGAGAGAAAGAACAAGAAAGACGGCTAGAGAAAGGAATGGGAAAAAAAAACAAGAAATTAGGATAGAGAGAGATAAAAGGGTGAGAAAGGAGAACAGAGAGAAAGAGTGGTACATCCTAAAATGTACCATAAGGGGTTTTAATACTGTACGTGTGGAAGGGAATCAGGGAGGGCTAAATGTCCGTGGGTTAGGGGCGCAAATTACTTTTCTTGCCGTGGGTGCTGACAACCCATGCTACGAAAATAATTTTACTGTTAGGGGTCCCCACAACTTGGGAAATTTTATGAAGGGGTCACGGCACTAGCAAGGTTGAGAACCAGTGATCTAGAAGATCCAGCATCCAGTAGATTGTAGGTCCTTTTAGAAGGTGACCTTTAGCAAGTGATGTTCTTCAACATATGAGCATTTCCAGTTAACCTGAACCATCCCCAGTTCCATCATAGAAGATCCAGACATGGTTCTATGATTCTAAAGCCCCATACACACGGACTTTCATCGGACTTTTCCCTGGATTTTTGTCCGAACGGAGTTGGCCGGGCACACCCATAGCATACACACCACAGGACTTTTCTGCAAACTTTCCCAAAACTTTTTGCAACATCACGTAGTTTTTATGCTCTTTACCGCCACCCTTTGGTCAACTTCTGCTATTGTTGGTTGATTTTAACATTAATTGTTTTGTCCATCGGACAAAAGTCCTATGGTTTTCTGTACACACGGTCGGACTTTGCTCCATCGGACTTTTGTTGGGCAAAAGTTTGTCCGTTTGCAGACCCAACTTTTGTCCAAAGAAAACACACAAAAAAACAAAAAAGTTTGTCCGATGGAGCGTACACACGGTCGGATTGTTGGTCCAACTTGCTCAAAATGAAGTTTGTTGGCCAAAAGTCTGACCGTGTGTATGGGGCTTTATGCAGACAACAGCATAAAATACACTTCACATATACTATACTATACTATACTATACTATACTATATCAGTGCACATAGTTTACTACTTTAGACAATTGCTTCTGCAGACTCTGTTAAGTAATTGTTTTCTGTGTTAACTGACAATGAGAAAAATGAAAGGTTAGCAGGAAGTTTTTTTATTTTTAATGTATTTACCAGGCTCCTGCAAACAGAAACACTATCCAACACACAGTTATTGCTCCTTCCCCTCAAGGGGATCATATTTAGACCACGGCACTTTGACTTCCTGAGAAATTGTCCTTAAGTGCAGTAGTCACTTTGTGGTTACAGAGACGGGCTGGCTAGAGACATAATGCCTCTAAAAAGAACTGTGGATCTACACTGAACCCTGATCAGTGACTGGTACATTGCTACCCTTGTTTATTAGAGAATCGAAGCTTGGCAGAAGAATCAAAAAGATTATTCAACCAAAATTAAAATGCAAAATGGTGGTTATGTGGGAAGAACATATATAAAAAATAAATTTAAAAAAAGCACCATTCTGTGATTATTTTTTTTTTAATTTGCAAATTAAAATTAGTGGTAAAAAAAAAAGAAAAAAAGAAAAGGTGAATGAATAACTAAAAGTGTGTGGCTGGAAGCATTTGTGTACGTACCTCCTAACGCAGAATAAGCAGAGACAGCCAGTCACAGAACAGAAAGGTGAAAGGTCATAGGCCATAAGGAAAACAAGAAGGCACATTTATAAACCACTTATTAAAAATCATAGCCAAACCAAACCAATACAAACTCACAGATAATATGGAAAAATTAAAAAGACATACAAAAATAATCACTGTTTGTTGATTAATGCATTATCCTTGTTGAAAAGTGAACCCATCAAAGGCAATACTGTTCAAAAAGGGAAGGACAATCAAGAAATTTGTTTACTCGTTTTAAGTGAAATGAGGCACAGTTTAATCTACATTTCCGTGCAAATGTCAAACTTAAACCACAGAGGAAAAAGCCATTGTGTGGCCTTGGTGCCTTCAGACTCAGTGATGTCACTAGTTTCTTTGGACTGGCATTTTTTTCTGTTTACAGCTGACAAGTACCAACTATAATAAAGTCATAACTCAAAGGCTTTTATGATCATGAGCCTGGAATGGTTCATTACTGTCATAAAAAAAAGTGTCACAAGTTACCATACACTTACAGAAAATGCCATTGTCATTTTATTCACTTTATGTAGATGTTTAAAGTGCAATAATCCATAGTAACCAAGTAGTGTGGTCGGTGAGATGCGTTTTCTAATGGTTTACTACAGGCATTGCACTTTCCATCCAACTCCCTTTTCTATGGAATAAGCCTACTCAATTGCCCTTTTAATTATAATAATGCTGTTTGGCCATTTTCCAAATTAAGATTTAAAGTAGTTTCAGAAATTAAGTAACAGGTCTTCATATAATACTGCTAGAAAAAATATGTTGTTTTCATATCTCCATATTATACCAAACAACAAAATTAAAGTTACCCTACTGCTGAAATGCTATGCAAATATTCAGAAACAATTATACAGAATAATGGTTTGGATGCCAAGACTGGGACATTTTACCATGTAGTAAACATGCTGCAAAGGAGAAAAGCAGGCACTGTGAATGGTTTCAGTTACACTGCCTAGTGGTTTGTGCACCTGTTGTATGTGGCTGCATCAAAGTGGTTGTTAACCTGGAAAACCAAATACAAAACAACATTTTTTGCATAGTATGGCAGGTAGAAAAACAGCCTGTAATCTGTAATCATTCCGCACTGCTGATTAAAAAAAAAACTGACACCTTGAAAAAAATGATGATGCCACTCCTCTTCTCCTTTGATTGAGAGTCTGTGTAAAGAGACACATGCACCACACTGCATGAATGGGGATTGTCTGCTGCTACTCTGCACCTCACTGTGGCTGAGATCAGAGCTGGTCAAGTTTAGAGAGAGAGACACAGAAAAAGACAGAAAGAGACAGTGAGAGACAGGCACAGAGAAAGACAGCAAGAGACAGGCACAAATAGACAAGAGACAGGCACAGAGAGTGACCGAGAGAGACACACATAGGAGACACAGAAAGAGACAACGAGGCACAGACAGAGAGAGAGAGAGAGAGAGAGAGAGACACGCACACACACACAGACAGAGAAAGACAGGCAGAAAGACAGACACAGAGAAAGAGACAGTGAAAGACAGACACAGAGAGAGTGAGATACAGAGAGAGAGACATCAAGAGAAAAATAGAGCGAGAGAGACACACAGAGAAAGACAGCAAGAGACAGGCACAAAGAGTGACAGAGAGAGAAAAAGACAGTGAGACAGACACACGGAGAGAAAGACAGGCAAGAACAACAGAGAGAGAGAGAGAAAGTGACACAGAGAGACACAGAGAAAAACAGACAGACAGAGAGAGAGAGAGAGACAGAGGGAGAGTTAGAAAGACAGAGGGAGAGTTAGAGAGACAGTGTGAGAGCGACACAAAGAGAGAAATAGAAACAAAGTGAGAGACAGCGAGAGACGCACACAAAGTGAAAGTAAGAGAACAAGAGAGACATAAAGACAGAGAGTCAGAGAGAGACACACAGAGAGACCGACAAAGAGAAAGACAGTGAGAGACAAACACTGGGAGAGAGAGAGAGAGACACACAGATAGAGAGCGTGAGAGAGAAAGACACACAGACAGTACAGAAGACAGAGATAGAGAGAGAGAGCGCAAGAGAGAGCAAAAGTGAAAGACGGTGTATAGGTGGGAGGGGAATAGTGTGATGTTGGGTTTCCACCCCTCCTAGACTTTGATGCTAAGCCACACCCACAGATCAGCAGCTTTACTACAATCGAATGCAGGATCGAGGATGCCTTTTTGAGAGGTACACACAATGTGATTTAGGGTATCACATCATTATCTACTGAACTATACAAAAAAAGTGTTTCAGGAATTTGGGTTTACAACCACTTTAAGAACATACTCCAGAGTAAAAAAAAAAAAAAACTCTGCTCAAAACAGCAGCAATCTTAGATAAAATTACAAAATTTATTTAAAACCCATTAAGAAAGTGAGAATAGGTAGGTGAACTAAGCTTAAAAACAAAAAGCAAGAAGTTTTAAGTGTAAAAATATTGTACTTTGCAAAAGAGTGTTACCTTAGTCACCTTGCCTACAGGCTCCAGTGATGGAAACCCTGGCTTTTATATATGCACACAAAGCATCCAAAAGGTAATGCTATATCAAGAATTAAGAGTGCTAAAAATGAATCCAACAGCCCTGGTGGTTGACCTAGTTGGTTTAGATAATCACTTCATGTGCTACAATTAAGTGCATTCCAACATATTGTCCAAGACAAATGTTATACCAGGAGTTGACAATGAGATGTCATGGCAAGAAAATATAAAGCTATACAGTATGTGAACACTTACTTGAAATAACCCTTTCTCTGCAATTGTATTTCCATTGTCACATAGCAAAATATAGTGTCCCGGCATACGGGACAATGTCGATTTTTTGGTTGATAGCCACAACAAAATTGGACACCATCACAACCCTATTAAGATCGGTGACTTATTAGATTTAGAGCAAACACATGGATTTGGACCCAACTACAGCTTCTTTAATAACGATTCAAAAGAGATATGTCTAGTTAAAGAGGACTTTGTCAGCGTACATTGTGACCGTTTTGAATGTTACATTATATACAGTATAATATACATATAGTATAATATATTACAGATTTAATAAAGATGTGATTTTATCTGTGGTTGTTTATATACTGTATTTTTCACCCTGGAGTATGTTTTAGTTAGAACTTGAAAACTGTAAATTGAACATCTTAAATGTCTCCTAATTCTAACTTGGTTGCCTTTATATAGATCTCTGAAATGTTGGTACCTCCATATTTATAAGAAATTATGTAAGGTGTTGTTCCTTTCTCCCATTTCCCACACTGATTAAAAAAGAAACAGTAACTTTATAATGTTTCTATTCCCTTGCACCAATATGAACATGCTTCAGCTATCTATTAGCTGTCAAAGACAGATACTGTAGTAGCTTGGGACTATAATGGTGTTGTATAGGTTAGTGAGAGCAGACCAAATTACTTAAAAATGGGGTGATGACCATTTCTTACCAAGTATGAAAGATGGCCCTTGCGAATAGTTTATCAGAATAACAAATATGATGATTCAGTCAAAAGCCACTCAGCCACCATTTATAATTTGTGGGATTTTTATGACCATTTTGTTTCAATGCTGTGCAACTAACCATTAGGCAGACTAAAGTAAGCAACGTTCTCTTAACTGAGATTGTTACAGTGTGTTAAAAAATACTATTTAACATAAGAGCAGCTAAGAATCTTTTAATTATTAAAAATCTGATATGAAGTGTTTTCCTTTGAAGATAAATTAAATTATACAAGTTAGTATGCCAAAAGTGTGACTGCGGGGGCTATGTATCCTAATTATAAAAATATCTTTCTCAAAACCATCCATCTATGAGCTAACATGTAGGATATTTACAGCTTTCTTACACTTTTTATCCTTAAATACTAGGAAGTCCTCAAGTCCATTTAAAATATCCTCCATTAAATGTAATGCTTGTGTCATTATTGGGCATTTGCGTAAATGCACTCTAGGCCACTTGGGAGTTCAGCGATAATGTAAATGGCTTGTAAAAAGCCCACAGAAAGAATATCTGTTGAATAGATACAAAAGATCAATGGTCATAGGCAGGCAGTTTTCAATATATCATTTTCAATTTTCTTTTCCATGAAAAAAATAATAAACCTTTGTGCCAAAGAAAACACAAGCATAAAATCCTGAATCCTTGACGTGAAACACAGGTATGGCCATAACACCAATCCTAAGCAAACTTTCCACATAACCCCTTTACAAAATGGGCATTTAGAAATGTACCTGTATTGTGCCTGTGATATATTTTCTCTTATCATGTAGCAAAGCATAGTCTGCTGTTCCAAACGATCAGTTATATTAGAAAAACTTAAGGTTAATTTGGGTTGACATATAAGGCTTGATTTGGGCTTTGTATGTCAGGATTAGGTAAAATCCAGGTCATGGAGTGTGGGATACAAGGATTTTGTGCAATTCACAATTACAGCACATGTGGTGCCATTAGTTGCCAGATGAAAGGAACCAGCAGTCTGGCAAACCAAACTGCAGTCATCAGTGGAATGATTAACTGCAAATCAGCTAAATGGACTAAAAATCCTCCCTTTGGACTTAAATTATCTACAAAAAGAAGTGTTTAGAATAAAATATGGGGATTACTTTGCTGAGCTCTTTGTAAAAATACAATTTGCCTGGCTGTAACACCAACCCATTGGCTTCAATACCTTCTTAATAACTGACCCAGAGTAAGTATCCAGATCTGAAAAGTCTACAAACATGCAGACATCCTTGACTACATATGCTTGTTCTAGGTCAAAGATTCAAAGTACTAAGGCCAAAGTGGTCATCAATGGCAGTCTCCTGCAGACAAAAAAAGTAAGAAATGTTTGGGCTAAAACAATATAAATTTAACCTACCATTTCTACACGTGGTGGAATTGATGATATTTATGATGCACTAGAACCTTTTGAAGTGTCACTGCTTTTCTTTCCAGCTAAATTCTGTTTTGAAACTGATGAAAGTAATTTGTGCACAACCATTTCCAAGGTTCAGCAGAAAGGACTCCTCCTCTTTGAGAAACCACAGAGACAGTCAATCAAAAGAATGAGTTCTGTCAATTGCACCATAGAAACATGTTTCAATGTAAATCCTGTACCTTTTTCAAAGGACATCTTGGCACAGGACAGAATACACTCAATGGCCACATTATTAGGTAGACCTGTTCTCTACCAGAAAATAGTCAAACAGGGAATCACATAGCCCTGACCCAATGCATAAAACATGCAGGCATATACATTTGCTCAAGCAACAGAATGAGGAAACTGCATGATCTTTGCAACTTTGAACTTGGAATAACTGCTGGTGACAGCCATGGTAGGTGGAGCATTTCAGAAAAAGATCTTTACGCACTACACAGTATTTGGAGTTTACAGAGAATGGCAAGGTAAACAAAAACCTGCTAAAACTAGCAGTTAGATAGGTAAACACACATAGTTAAAATGATAAGGACAGAGCAGCATGGCCAGATATTACCAAGCTGAAACCAAGATCACAACTGCTCAACCAAACACTTGCTACAACATATTTTGGGGCCACCTCAGACTCTACTGTAAGTGCAGATAACGCAACATTCAGTCCCCAAGGGGTAAGAGTAACACAAGTTCAGTAATGGACCAAATAACGGTTTTGGTGCCTTGCAACCTTCATCCCGACCCTGTGTATCATACCATCATCAATATATAAACTATGTTTTATGCATCATGGTCCATTTATTTTTTGTATAGCTTCTTGGTTTTCAACCACCCTGGCGGTATTCCCGAGTGTGGCTTTGCCTTAAAATTTCAGTACCATTAGCGGTAGCCCCGAGCCACACTCGGGATTGCATTGCAGAATCCTGGTGCAGTGTACTTACCTTGTCACCAGGATCCTGCGATGTCCCCCTGCTGCGTCTGCCGGCTGTGTCCTCCACCCGATGCCTTGTGTGCCAAGCTTTGTTCCCTGCGAGCGTCACGATGCATAGGAGCAGAGCCTGGCAGCAAATTCAAAAAGTACACAAAACATAACACATACAGTGATGTAATCTGTAAGATTACAGTGTACTGTATCAAATCATTTCACATCCCTTTGGTCCCTAGTGCTTTGTCCAGTGCCCTGCATGCAATTTTTTTATTATGTATACTATTTTCTGTCTGAAAACTTGAGATTGTCCATGGCAACCAAAAAGTGTCCCTCTACGTCAAAAGTGGCTTTAGACCAGCTAGAAAACAGCAATAGTAAATTAGAACACTTGAAGAATTAAGCGATAGTGAATCGTGAGGAAATTCATTTTATTATTGTTATATAATAATTTTTTCTAATTATTTATAGTTATTTATTATATTATGATTTTGTGTTTCAAAGTTTATCATACCCGGGATGTCTACTAGACTCTTTTTTGGACAAATTTAAGTGTGTTATTACTAAGAATTACAGGCCTACAATATAAAACGCCAAATTTCTATGCAAAACAATGTACCGCTTTGAGATGCAAAATCTGACGTAATTATACCGCCAGGGTGGTTAAGTAAAACAAGGTCTCTCCTCATAGATTAGGGGATAAATTAGACCAATTCCTGTGTCCTTGCAATTGTGAGTCATTTCTTTATTTACCACGATTGAACTAATTGGCTAGGGTTGTAGATGTTTCTATTGACTCTGGTGCAGATTTCCTGCTAAAACGCTCCAGGTGGACCAGGTACAGTTTCGAGTTTCTATGCAAGAAGATCCGTGGGACTGAGAATATCAATCTTCGACAAAATGATCCGAGAAGGTACAGCACCTATAAGGACTCTTGCACACAGGAGAAAAACACCCAGCGTTTTTTATGGATTTGAAATGAGATGCATTGTTGTTTATGGAACCATGCACACAGCTGAGTAAAGATCAGTAATACAACTTTGAGTAAAACAAAAATAGAACATTTTACATTTGGGTGCAGTCATTTACTCGCATACATGTGTTTACTGATTTATAAGCATGTTTACGTGAGTAAAAATTTGTATATTACAACACTGGCTATGAAGAAGAATTTTACCCATCGATACCTATACTCAGTATTACTCAGGTCTTTACAGTTTTTTTTACTCATGGACTTTCTGTCAACAAGTAACTGAGTAAACATCAGTATATTATTACGACAGTGTGAAACTGGCCCAAAATGTTAAATTTTTTCTGATGCTCCTTATATTCTTGCAATGTCAGACAGCATATCTTAAGGGGTTGTGGTTGGGAATTGGGTACTGAACGATGGGATTTCTCTGTCACCCACCATAAGTATTTTGATCACCAGAGGAGGTTATTGCAGGCTGAACGTCTCGCTTGTTAACAGATATAGTTCACCTTAAAGGGGTTGTAAAGGTTCGTTTTTTATTTTCTAAATAGGTTCCTTTAAGCTAGTGCATTGTTGGTTCACTTACCTTTTCCTTCAATTTCCCTTCTAAATATTTTTTTTCTTTGTCTGAATTTCTCACTTCCTGTTTCTCCTCAGTAAACTTCACACCATCATCCGAGCGATGTTTAGTCAGCCTGAACAACTTACTGAAGAGGAACAGGAAGTGAGAAATTCAGACAAAGAAAACTAAGAAAAAAAACATTTAGAAGGGAAATCAAAGGAAAAGGTAAGTGAACCAACAATGCACTAGCTTACAGGAACCTACCGTATATATACTCGAGTATAAGCCGAGTTTTTCAGCACATTTTTTTGTGCTGAAAATGCCCCCCTTGGCTTATACTCGAGTCACCTTTTTGCGCCTGATCTCCTGGATTTTGAGGACCCGTACCGGCCTGCCGTAGGTCCCCTGGACCCAAAACGTGGCACACATGTAGCCCCACTCTTCCTCTATAAGTGTGCAAAGTTTGTTGTCCGGGGGACCTACAGCCGGGGAGCACCGATTTTTCAAAGCCGGGCACCCCTTCCGTAGACTCCCATGTTAAACGGTAATTTCTCTGGAGAATTTGGGGAGCCGGTACCGACCGGTCATGGGTCCCCTGGACCCGGACCCTAGCACACATGTAGCTCAATTTCTCCTCTATAAGTGTGCACAGTTTTTTGTCTGGGGGACCTACGGCCGGGGAGCACTGATTTTTCAAAGCCGGGCACCCCTTCCATAGACTCCCATGTTAAACGTCAGTCTAGTCATGGAGACAGTGAGGCATGGAGACAGTGAGGCATGGAGACAGTGAGGCATGGAGACAGTGAGGCATGGACACCCTAGGCTTATACTCGAGTCAATACGTTTTTCCCAGTTTTTTGTGGTAACATTAGGTGCCTCGGCTTATATTCGGGTCGGCTTATACTCGAGTATATACGGTATTTAGAAAATAAAAAACAAACCTTTACAACCCCTTTAAATGTTAAGTGCAGCCAAAATCAAACACAGAAAAATCAGCACAAGGGATATCATTTCCATTCAGCAGGATGTGTCCCTTGCGTTGATTCCTTTGCTGTTAGTAGTGGTGTTCACTTAAGATGAAGTACAAAATCTAACTGGATATTAACATTTCAAGGTAACACCAGGGATTGTTGATTCAGGGAATATCTGATTGTCTTCAGGGGATCAGGAAGGGTTTTCCCTGTTGGAGCAAACTGAACCATGCTTTATAGGGTGTTTTTGCCTTCCTCAATTATCTGTGGGTATAGGGTTTTGTCTATGGAGGTTTCCTGTTTTTTTTTAATTTTTGTTTTTACTATTGGTTGAACTAGGTGAACTTGTGTCTTTTTTCAACCTAACTATGTAACTATGAAACTAGGATTGTTTCTAGCATTGTTTCCAAGAAGCTTAGTTTAGGCAGAGAAGTATATCTTTGCTAACTCTAGCTGCATCAGAAGGTTAATTATTTCTTCTAGCTTGTGATTGTCCATGTTGGTTATTTTTGGAAAAGTCTGTATTCTCTTTAATAAAGCATGTTTTATTGCTTCGGAGCGATTGTAGGTCTCAATACAATCTGCAGATTCTGGCCATTGCTGCTTAAAGCAGAGTTCCAGCGAAAAAGAAAATATTATAAGTCAGCAGCTACAAATACTGCAGCTGCTGACTTTTAATATATGGACACTTACCTGTCCTGGGCGGGTGCTGCCGCTGCCATCTTTGGTAAGGGAATCAGGAAGTGAAGCCTTGCTGCTTCACTTCCTGGCTCCCTACTGCGTATACGCGAGTCGCGCGATCCCACTGGTCCCTGCTGTCTTCTGGGACCTCTGTGTCTCCCAGAAGACAGCGGGGGGGACGGACGGACGGAGTAGGCGCCAGATGTGGCGTAGGTCACTGCGGTGATCTATGCCCAGAAGTGGGAGCAAATACCTGTATTACACAGGTATCTGCTCCCTCTTGCCCCCTGAAAGGTGCCAAAATGTGACACCGGAGGGGGGGGAGGATTCCAAAAAGCAGAAGTTTCATTTTTGTGTGGAACTCCGCTTTAAATAAGCAAATTATGGTTCTGCTTGACAGTAAGGTTGGGATCAGTATTTGCAGCTTTGCAGGGTGATCTCTAGACTGCATTTCTGTGGACAATGTCTAACTTTGAGAAGCTAAAGTTTATGAGTTCACAACATAGTAATCACAAGTCAGCCAACTCTATTCCCTCATTCTTTGCTTCCAAAGTAATCTGATAAACCCCCTGGGTGTATAAATGCTATAGTATATAAAATGTAAGGTAAACTACGAGGTGTGTCCAAAAGATAATGAGAATGAAAGCCCATACTCAAGAAGGGCTCTGTGAAGGGAGAAACTGGCCATGGTCACTTAAGGTGGGGTGCCAAGTATACGTTAGAACACCGTTTAGTTGCATGCCAGCTCTATCTGAGTCGAGACATTCTTTTTTGCGACACCTTGTTCAAGTGCCTCCTATTAAGTAAAATGCAAGCGAGTTTGGAACAGTGGTACACGAAAAAAAAAAGGGGAAATTGGGTACAAGTGCATCAGAAACTTTGGAAATGATGAGGGAAGATTATGTATAAGCTGTGCTATCATCTGCACAAGTGTACCGATGGCACAAGGCCTTCAAGGAAGGACGAGAAGGTGTTGAAGATGAACAAAGTGTGTGTAAAACGTGTTCCAAAGAACTCGTCACTTGATCAGAAGGAACTCATTAGAAAAGACCTGTTCGCACATTTGGAAAGAGCATTATTTTTTTGCGTAATCAAAGAGGATGATTCGAATCCTGGGAGTATGATCCTGAGACGAAAAAACAAAGTTCAGAATGGCACACACCCACGTCACCTTGCCCCAAGAAAGCTTGAACGAGCAAATCAAAAGTCTAAGCAATGGTATTTTTTTTTTTTTTTTTTTTCACGTGGCATTGTTCATAAGAAATTTGTACCTACTGGTCAAACTGTGAATCAAAGATTTTACCTGGAAGTTCTTGGTCACTTGAGACAGTGTTTTGTGTGCGTCCTGAGATCAGCTCCACTTGGATCCTTCACCAGGAAACACACCGAGTCACAGTGCTTTGGCGGTCAAGAGTTTTTGGCTGAAAAACACATCACAGTGCTTTCCCATTCACTCTACAGCCCGACTTGGCTCCTTGCGGCTTTTTCATTTTTCCAAAGATGAGAAGGGTCTGAAAGGACACCATTTTGGTAGTGTGGATAATGTCCAAAGAGCCAATACGCAGGCTCCGAATGCCATCCGACTTGAAGACTTCCAGGGATGCTATGTGAGTGAGCGAGTGAGTGAGTGAGTGTGAAGAATGGAAAAATCGCTGGGAGGGTTGTCTACACTCCAGATCATTCCTTCTTGGTTTGTTTGAGAACTATTAACTTTGTCATGACTGATGCACCTTAATCTTACATTTGGACAATCTAGAGCTTTCAGCTCTGCTTTTTTTCCTCTCTAAGATTTTCACTTAAGTCAGGTTCACATCTACGGGGTTGTGGTTGATACAGTTTTCCGGCGCGTTTTGGGGTTTTGAACCCACATTTTTGTATGCAGTTTTCATGTGTTTTTTTTTCCTCATTAAGAAATTGTGAATAGCTGGTTGTTAGTGTCCTCAACAACCGATTACAATCCTGCTGACAGCTGAATGCAAGAAAAAAAAAAAAAAGAAAAAGGAATTGCCAGGTCTGGTTTGGATTTTGAGAAGAACCCTGCACCAAAAAAAAAAAAAAACGAAAAAAGAAAAAAAAAAAAAACCGTATGGCCCCAAATCCATAACAGACTATCATCTGTGCATGCAGTTTGGCAGGCCAGGAAAGGGAAGGGAAGGAATGAGTGAGTGAGCGCCCCCTCCTGAACCATAGCATGCCACATGCCCTCAACAGTCTCTGCCCTCCCCCTCCCAAGCACTGTTTCCCCATGTTGATGGGGAGAAGGGCCTCTTCACCACAACCCTGGCCGATACCCCACACTCATTCACATGGGGGGGCGGGATCTGGGGGCTTCCAGATTCCAATAAGCCCCCTGCCCACAGACCCCCACAACCACTGGCAGGGTTGTGTGGAAGGGGCCCTTGTCCCCATCAACATAGGGACAAGGTGCTTTGGGGGGTTGGAAGGGCAGAGCCCCCTTCCTTTCCTGGCCTGTCAAGGCTGCATGCTCAGATAAGGGTCTGATATGGGCTGGAGGGGGGGGGGCATGCCATTTTTCTTAAAAATGTTGTCGTGGGTCGTTTTTTTTTGCTGGCAATTCTTTTTCTTACATTCAGCTATCAGTGGGGAACACCTGATGACTCATCGGTTAAGAATGTGGCGGCTGCCTGCTCCTAAAAGCAGAGTTCCACCCAAAAGTGGAAGTTCCGCTTATCTGCCTCCCCCCCTACATTTGGCACCTTTCGGAGGGAGGGGGTACCTGTTCTTGACAGGTACCAGTCCCCACTTCCGTCGAACCTTGCCATGGCGAGGTCCGTCAGAAGTTTGCCCACCCCCTCCTCCTCTCTTCCTTTACAAACAAGCCATTCATAAAGCTCAGCTCGCTTTACGCATGCGCAGTAGGGGACCAGCTGTGAAGCCACAAGGCTTCACTGCCGTTTTTCCTTACAGGCTATGGCGGCAAAAACACCCGAGAGCCGATAAAAAAAAACATTGGCTGGGGTGCCAACATCGCTGGATTCCAGGACAGGTAAGTGTCCTATTATTAAAAGACAGCAGCTACTGTATGTGTAGTTGCTGACTTAAATTTTTTTCATGCGGGGGTGGAACTCCACTTTAACAACCGGATATTCACAGTTTAAGTAGAGAAAAAACAAAATGCATGTAAAAATGCATTAAAAAATAGGATTTTTTGTACTCACCGTAAAATCCTTTTCTCTGACATCCATGGACTGACACGGTGTCTCTTTATACTTTACACGTGGGTTATGTCCCTGCTTGCAGGAGAAGACCTAGGCAGAATGTGAAATGTTATACATACATTCTAAAAGCCAGAGCTGAACAGCCCCACCCAGGGGGCGGTCCCTCCGGACATAACCCTCCCACTACAGTCAGCAGACTTCAGTTCGTAACAAAGCAGTACAAACTTAAAAGGAAGGGTGGGTGCCGTGTCAGTCCATGGATGTCAGAGAAAAGGATTTTACGGTGAGTACAAAAAATCCTATTTTCTCTTACCATCCATGGACTGACACGGTGTCTCTTTACACTTTACACGTGGGATGTCCCAAAGCAGTGTCAAGAGGGATGGGAGCAGTATAAATGGAAAAAACTTCACTCCAATAAGGCAGAGCTCCTCAACGGAGGAGTCGCAACTTTAAACAGCGGCCTGCAGCACCCTGCGGCCGAAGGAAGCATCTGAAGATGCAGCCACATTAACCTTATAAAAAACTTAAAAGGCATGAACAGACGACCAGGTCGCCGCCTTGCACACTTGTGCAACCGACGCTTGATGTCGGGAAACCCAGGAAGCACCAATTGCCCTGGTGGAATGCGCCGTAACCGGAAAGGGAGGCGCCCGCCCTTTGAGAGCATAGGCTTGAATAACGGTTTGTCTGATTCCCCTAGAAATGATGGCAGACGAAACCGCTTGGCCCTGTTATGGACCAGAGACAGTCACAAACAGTGAGTCGGACTTCCGAATAGAAGCAGTAGCAGACAGGTAAACCCGTAAGGCTCGTACCACCTCCAATATGTGCAGCGCAAACTCTCTGGGATGCGATGGGTGAGGACACAAGGACGGGAGGGCAATGTCCTCATGTAGGTGAAAGGTCGACACCACCTTTGGCAAAAAAGGAAGGTCGCGGATGCAACACCGCCTTATCCTTATGGATGACCAAATATGGCGACTTGCAGGACAAAGCCGCCAACTCAGACACTCGTCAAACAGAAGTGATTGCCACTAAAAAGGCCACCTTCTGAGACAAGACAAGAGGGGAATATCCCGGATATTTCCAAAAGGAGGTTCCTGGAGGACCGAGAGCACCAAATTCAGATCCCACGGTGGGAGAGGAGGCTTGACAGGAGGGAGCACATGGCGAACCCCCAACACAAGGTGCTAACCAAGAAAAATGACCCGCTAGAGGTCGCTGAAAGAAGACGGCCAAGGCCGAAATCTGATCCTTTATGGTACTCAAAGCAAGCTTTTGGGTCACTCCACACTGCAGAGGATGCAGGATTCTGGGGACGGAATACGTCCGAGGACACCAGTCCAGTGCTTCGCACATGGCGATATAAGCTTTCCAGGCACGGTGATAGATCTGCCTGGAGGAAGACTTCCGTGTCCTTAACATGGTCAAAATGACCGAGTCCGAGAGACCTCGGTCCCTCAACACCTGGCTTTTAACAGCCCTGCCGTTAAAGCCAAAGCCAGAGACTGTAAGCCGGATGAAACCTAGGACCTTGAGACTGAAGGTCCTCCCTCATCGACAACCGCCAGGGAACGTCCGCGACGAGACGTGCCAGATCAGCGTACCAGTGATGCTGAGGCCAATCCGGAACAATTAGGATCGCCGGAGTTTATATCAGGCGATAAGGACCCTATGGGGCCACCAACGCATCCGAGGCATCGCCCAAGGATCCCTGGATCTGGCCACAACCTCGACCCTTGCGATTGAGTCAAGAGGCCATCAGGTCCACATCCGGCGTGCCCCACCGTCGGTAAAGGAGTTGAAATATGCAAGGACCACTCTTCTTGGTCCGGTGTCTGGCGATTGGCGACTCAGATAGTCCGCCTGCCCATTGTCTATGCCCAGAATGTAAAATGGCCTACAGAGCCGCCACGTTTCTTCCGGCCCTCTTCAGGATACGGACTACCTCGGAAGCCGCAGCTGAGCTCCGAGTTCCCCCTTGATGGTTTACATACACCACCGCCGTGGCGGTGTCTGACTGGCTCCTGATCGAGCGACCCCGTACTCTCTCCGACCTGAGGAGAGACACAGTCCGATGGCCCGTATTTCCAGAACAGTGATTGGTAAAGGGGCTCGTCCGGAGTCCAAGGCCTGAGCCGACAGGACTCCCCAGACTCCACCCCAGTCCATCAGGCTGGTGTCCGTCATGAGTACCGTCCATTGGATAGGAGGGGAACGACTTTCCGGACCGAAGAGCCGAGGATCTCAACCACCATGTCAGGGGCGCCCTGACCAGGTGAATCACCTGGATCTGAAGATCCAAGGACAACGGGGATTTGTCCCAGGTGGACAAGATCTCCTTCTGCAATGTTATTTAGCGGTTGCTCCATGTGGGATCGAACCTGTGAGGTTCTGCATGCCAGTCCGGTTCACTAACCACAGGGACAGGAGCTTCCTGCCCTCTGCAATGCCCTGGTGTGTGATTGGGCATACGGAACGGCCGCGAAGGAGGCCACCACGAGTCTCGGGACTCTCATGCAAAAAACGGATTGACAACCATTTTTGGGATGTCAGCACCCGCACCGCAGACTGAAGTGTCAGCAACTTCTCCAGAGGTAGAATACCTTTGCCTCCAAGGAGTCCAGAATCAGAACTAGATACTCCAGACACTGAGTCGGGTCCAGGACTGACTCCTGAATGTTCAGGAACCACCCGAGTCCCTGAGGGTCTAATTGACGATAGTCACCTTTCCTCTAAGTCTGATCCACTTTCTGCTCTTACCAGAAGATCGTCCAGATAGCCCATGACAGCAATACCTCGCTGTAACAGAAGGCTAGAACCGGAGCAAGCACCTTGGTGAACACCCTTGGTGCCGAGGCTAGGCCGAAAGGAAGAGCCACAATCGATAGTGGACTTCGCTGATCGCAAAGCGCAGAAACTTCTGGTGACTTGCGCAGATCGGAACATGCAAGTAGGCGTCCTTGAAGTCCAAGGACGCCAGAAGAAAATCCCTTTGGTGGAGTGTAGCGATCACCGTGCGAATGGATTCCATGCGGAATTTCTGCACCTTCTCGAAGGCATTCAGGGCCTTGAGGTCCAGGATAGGTCAAACCACGTCCTATTTTTGGGACGACAAACAGATTCAAGTAGAATCCCTGAAAACTCTCCTTTGACGGAACCGGCACAATCACTCCGGACCTGATCAAATCCTGTACAGCCCCCAAGAGGGCTGCCCGACAGGTAGGAAGGAGAGGAAGATTTGAGGGAAAGAATCTGTCTGGGGGCCAGGATCGGAATACTATCCTGTATCCTGAGGTGACCACCTCGCACACCCACCAGTCGGAGATTCGGGAGGACCACCGATTCGTGACCTGTGAAGTCGTCCCTCCACCCCAGAGTCGGGCGGAGGCAAGACTTCACGCGGAGGCGGGCTTGGGAGCCACTTGTTCGGCTTACGCACCCAGGGGCACTTGTGCCCACCAGCCGCACTGCCGTCAGTCTGAGAGGGCCTACCCGTGGACTGACTGACGAAAAACCCCCGTTTTGCTGGAAAGGAAGGCCCCTGTTTGCGGCGGGCCTCCTCACCCTTGCTAGTCTAAGGAAGAAGAGTGCTTTTACCTCCCATGACATCCATGACGATGTCATCCAGAGCAGCACCGAAAGGTCTACCACCTTTAAATGGTAGATCCGTCAGGAGCTTCCTAAGGCTAGGCCAGCAGACCAGCACTTCAACCAGATAAGACAACGCAATACCACCGCTGAGACAGAGGCCCTGGATATTAAAGGGGCCGCGTCCAACGTGGCGTCGCACACATAAACCAGGCCCTGAACCAGTTGGTGGGCCAAAGCAACTGTATCTGGAGGAAGATTATGCTCCTGTACAGCTAGGTGCAACATTTTTGCCCAACCTGTAAGTGTTTAAGACACAAGGGTCGCCGCTACCACAGGCCGTAGGGCGGATCCCAACAAGGCAAACATGGCTCTGCTCACCACTTCTGACCTCCTGTCAGTGGGGTCCTCAAATGCAGGAGTCCCCTCCATTGGGAGAGTGATGGCCTTGTTCAACCGGGCGACTGGAGGGTCGACCCTGGGGGAGAAGCCCACTTTTTAAGTAGGGCATCTTCAAGGGGTATCTGATAGACAAACGCCGCGGGACCATAAAAAAATCCTTCTGCGGCTTTTCCCAGACCTTATCAATGAGCTGGTCAAAGAAAGTTACATATGGAAAAACCTCTTTAGAAGGCCTGGCCTTAAAAGAACCAAAGGAGACTGTATCCGCCTGAGGTTCTGCATCCGCAGCATTTTAGCTTGAGAGTGTCCCTCACCGCAGTCATGAGTACACTAACAAGCGCCCTGTCATTTACTGACTCAGAACTGGAGTTTTCCTCATAAGGAATGTCCTGTTCAAAACCATCCAATACATTCAGAACTAGGGTCCTGAGCGGTAGTGGCTAGGCCCATATCTGAATCAGCGCACTGCCCTCATGAAGTAAAGTGGGGAGAGGGCGCTTTTTTGCTCCCTTGCGCTTGCACACAGCTCCCATCCTGGTCAGAAATTATTCCAGGACTGCCCACAACTGGTCCCTAGGGACCGCAGGCGCTGAAGCACTGCCTGTTGTCCACTGACATTTAGGGGAAGCTGGTGACAGAGACTCCATATTTCCCCCCTCTGAGACTCCTCAGATAAAAAGTCCACCCACAGGCTGTGCTGACTGAGGAGGGGGCGCCCAGGGGACTCACCAAACCGGACCAGGGACCGCTCAGTTCCGCTGTCTGTACCACGTTGTGTCAGCGCTGGTGAGCTGTGAGGAGATTGTGAGGAGATTTGCGCTGTTACAGCAGCGCTAGAGGCCAAAACTAGTGCTGAAGAGCGCGCGGGCTACAAGAAAATGGCCGCCGCACTTCACTGAGGCGATCCGCGGCAAGATGGCCGCCATGACTCAGCAAAAGTGAAAAAACATCACACACACAGCGCCACTCAGGCCCCAAAATACACAAAAAAGGCCCCAAGCATATCTGCAGACCAGCATTAGCCCCTCCAATAACAGTGCGACTCCCAGGCACCCCACACAGCACAGCGCCAGCAATGGTGACAGAGAGTGACAATGAAATACAGGGGGAGACAGGGAAAATCCCCCACAGAGAAACACACAGCCTTTTGTACTCACCTGCAGACAGGAGAGACTACTTACCCGTCCCCTGAGGGACCCACTGGTGTGTTTCTGACAGGACTATCACAGTGCAGTACTGAGTAGCTGTCGGCCCGGTCCACCGCGAAAGATACAGTCAGTCAGGAACTGTTCAGTCTTGAGAGGACCGTGGGAGCATGAAAGCAAACCCGGCCACCCCTGGAGTCATGGGGCCTGTCGTGAACTGAGTCTCACGCACACAAGGCGAGGATCAGCACGCTCGATGGTCGGACAGGGAAGACTACGAGGATATCTTGTACCCAACCTGTTGCCCAGCCGACAGTTGATAGAAAATTCTCAAAAATAAAATAAAAAAGAATTCCAGAAAAGGAATAAAAATAGGTCAGGAGACTGGCTCCTGAGAGAGCCACGTCTTCTCCTTCTGCTAGGCAGAAAAAAACTGGAGTCTGCTGACTGTAGTGGGAGGGTTATGTCCGGAGGGACCGCCCCCTGGGTGGGGCTGTTCAACTCTGGCTTTTAGAATGTATGTATAACATTTCACATTCTGCCTAGGTCTTCTCCTGCAAGCAGGGACATAACCCACGTGTAAAGTGTAAAGAGACACCGTGTCAGTCCATGGATGGTAAGAGAAACATATGTTTTTGGTGCGGGTCCGTTGAAGTTTATTATATACAAAACGCAATCTGCTGCGGGAAAAAAAGTCCCTTGCCCTTTCCAAAAACGCAGCGGCTGAAAGTGTGACCATGTCCCATAGGAAATCATGTTAAATGGACTGTAGTGTGTTACTGCAAAATGCATACATGTGAACCTAGACTTAATTTTGATCTCCTGCAGTGAGAGGTCTGAATAATTTTGATGTAAGCCTATAAGGACATTTAGAAGTTTGGGCTTCCTGTAGGTGTGCATTCCTGATTTTTACCTTTCTCTTAAAAGGGTAACTCCATTTTCGTGGGGAAAAAAAATAATATAGCACTTATAAAATTGTGACACTAAATCATATTGTAATTGAATGTTATTAAAAATTACAATTCCTTTTCAATCTACAGCCACTGTAATTTTCTGAGAATGCATTGCAATATGGCTACATGGAGTTGTTCTGTACACAGAATGTGTACTGACCACTCCCCAGAAACATAATTTCCTGCTTGTGTGATTGGCTCACCAATTTTCCCAGAAATCTGCCTAAGAAACAAGTCAGATTTCAGGCATCCCCTGCAACAAAAATTTAATTTTTGGAGAGATGCATTCAATAGGAGCACGTCTCAAAGGGATGCAGGCCCAGCAGATTTGCTCATTACTGCCCTGCAGCTGCACACCTGACAGTTAATTATGAAACCACTCCCATTAGACCCACTTAGTGCAGAGGCACAGACAAACACACATGGATTACTTCAGAATAACAAAAGGTAGGAATCTGCAACAAAGGTCGTTATAATCCTTGCAATTTACATAGATCACCCATAGGGGAATGTTCTTTTCTCAACAAAAGTGGAGTTACGCTTTAACATCTTGCACTAAGAGATCTTCTTATTAATATGAAGGATAAGAACACCTTTAAAAAAGGTAAAATAATGTGTATTTGCATTTTTTTTTTTTTTTTCTTTTAGGAGCATGGAAAGCATTGCACCAGCGATCATCAGATTGCTGGTGCCATGCCGGACTCCTGAAGACAGTCAGTGTAAGCGGTCTGCCTGTACATGCTCAACAGCACCTTGGTAGTTCATTGAGAACTACAAGCTGACAGCCACAAAGGATGTTGTTACTTTTAGTTAATTTATTCACAGAACTTTGATGTGGCCGCGTAGGAACACTGCACGGTCAGGAGTTGATTTACTAAAACTGGAGAGTGCAAAATCGTGTGCAACTGTTCATAGAAATGAATCAGCTTCCAGGTTTTTTTGTTTTGTGAAAGCTTAACTGAAGACAGCTGAAGTTTGAAGCCGATTGGCTACCATGCACAGCTGAACCAGATTTTGCATTCTCCAGTTATAGCAATTCAACCCCATAGGGTTTCTTAATTTGCTGTTACATTATTAAAATACGTAACAGCTGACATACAGCAAATAATTATATCCCAATGGTCTGAGAGATTGTTCAACAACTGTTCTCTAAATGTTTTGTACTTTTCTCTTACTGTCTGTTGGTTTTGTTTTGCACTTGGTTTGATGTTCTGCTTTGCTGCATGCATGGAATATTCACCCTGGATGACTATGAGGTGAATGTTGTTTTTACATTCCACCCACGATTTTTTTTTAATTCAGCAGCTACAAACACTGTAGCTGCTGACTTTTAATAAGGACACTTACCTGTCCTAGGCGCCCACGATGTCGCCCCCCCCCCCCCTCGATCCTGGCAGGTCCCGGCGCCGCCATCCTCACTAAGGGAAACAGGCAGTGAAGCCTTGCGGCTTCACTGCCCGTTTCCTACTGCGCATGCGTGAGTCTCACGGCGCTTTGTGAATGGGCGGCTGCTTTCTGGGAAACACACAGTTCCCAGAAGGCAGCACACTCCGTTACCCAGAAGACACCACGAGGAGGACGAGGAAGAAGACGCGGTTTGGGAAGAGGCAGGTTAGGAAGATCCGCATAGCAACCGCCTTTTCTGGTGAGTAAAAATTATTTTATTTTTTTCAATTTTTTTTTTTTTTTTAGGGTGGAACTGCACTTTAAGCCATGGGTTATATGCTGCTTCCTTCAGGTGATTGGACACTGGAAAAAGCTTTGCTGGGTCCCCAGTGTACCCATATAACTCCACTCACTCTGTGAGAGCCAGTTTTTTATTTTTAGCAAATAGTAAAGAGATCAAAAGAGAACAAAGGAGGAGGAACCTGTGTTCTATGTAATACTCCAAGATAGGGAATCTACAGCAAGCCAAAATTCTATTATACAGTACAGGACACAGGAATTCATTCTTAGTCCGTGGGATGCCCCGAAGCAATAATTAGGAGGGGTGGACAACAATTGGCTAAAAACAGCAACAACAGGCCCACAGGAAAACAAAAGAAGTATCAGCAAACCCAAATGAACAGTTGACAGCAGGCCTTCCAGCCAAAAAACAGATCAGCAGAGGCTCAAACAGCCACCTGTCAAAACAGGAACAGAGAAATAGATGGTGGGCCTGCAACTCATGGGAAAAAACTGATGCTAGATTCTGTAAAAGACCCAAGATCCCCAAAATTTATGGAAGAACAAGTTCAGGTAGGGAATGAGGGATTTCTTCCCTGAGGGCAGAAGCCCTAGAAATAAAAGGGGAGTACTGAGAACAGGGGCACTGCGATTATTACCACTACTAAGCCGGTAAATTAAGTTGACCGGTATAAAAGGCTAGATTTTTTTTTAGGAGATGAGCTGAATGGCTTTTGAGCTTGTAAAACAACTTTATACCCCTGATACACGGAGGAAGGGCAAATCAGAGGTCAGGTGAAGCAGGTATAATTTTGAATAGTAGGTTTGGAGCTCCTTCCCTTGAAGACAACAGCAATGTATTCCTCAAGAGGAGCTCACGCTCAAAAAAGCATGTGCAAAAGGAACTTTTTCCAAGCAGGGGCAGCTAGCCAACCTCTCTAAGCCATTAAAATTCTGCATATATGCATAGAAAGCAAGGACAATCTGATGTTTTGACATATCGCATTCTCCACAACATCTACACAGTAGGGCTCAGGGCAAGAGCTGTAATTTTGCAAAAAGAATAGTATTCTTTATATCAGGAGACAGTTTGCTAGTCCAGTTCACCTTAGTCTGGGCAACTAATAAGGTGGCAAAAGGGCGGGACCTGCTCTGTCAGAGCAAAGATGACTTCAAAAGAGTCTCCACATGCCCGTCATCTGAATCTTTGAAGGAGAGAATGCCTTCAATAAGAACAAGAGATTGATTTAGTGCAAGAATGGGTGGATCCACCGTGGGAATTCTTCTCCGATAGGGTATAAGTAAAAATGCCAAGAGGGGTGAATAACCTCTCAGAGTTGGGTCAGTCATTATATAAAGTATAATTGGCTTATTTAAAAAAAGGGAAAGACTTTCTACGAATTTCCTTATTTTTCATGCCTATTGGAGTACATGGAGGCTGTGAAGAGCTAGGTGCATCTAGCCAAAGACTAGTACACACTAGGGTGGATTTTCTAAAGCTGGAGATTGTAAAATCTGAAGCAGCTCTAATGTTTTCTTACAGTGCAGAAGGTTGTGCAATCATGGATAGTTTCTGATAAGGTGGTATAGGGGGTAGGTCACAACAGAAATGTATTGTTAACAAATCTGCTTAAAATGAGGCTAGAAATCCTAATCTGCATACTTGTGCCAGGATAGTACTGAGATCTGAAGGAATATGATCAACATGGCAATCTGTAACTAGACCTTTCAGAAGTAGGTGGTTAGCACTCACAACCTTCACACTTTCTCCTACCTGGTTTCATTTTAAATAATTAACCTATGTTGATTGTGCCGTGCAGTAGACCCATAATAATATAACTAGCATTATTTCTAGATAATTTCACAAGAACTAAGATTTTTTTTTTTAAAATCTGTCATCCCAGCAAATGAATAAAAAAAGGTTTTAAAATATTATCTGATCATGTGCACTAGAGCTTAGTCAGATATTACAGATTTTCATGCTTATAGTGTGCATTTAATACTTACATTACACGCCTACTGTTATAACCATTGTGCATTACAGGTTTATGTGGGACACAGATACCTGCTCAAAAAATTGGGTTAAGGTATTGTGGCCTTTGACTAATCGCTTACTAACAAGTAAAGAGATAAATACTTGTATTTAGCATGGCTGTTTGATACAACAGATACCTAAGGCAAGTAACTATCAAAACTTAAAAAGAGAATACAGACACTCAACCAATAAGGAATGTGGTATGTCAAAAGTAAATGGATCATATCTGGTGCTTTCAAGTCAAAAGGTCTCACAAAACAGGTGCAACTACTTATTGAACAACTGTTTCTATGGTGCATTTCACAGACATCTCTCATTTGTGATTTGTTTAGCCAACTGCCCATCAAGTGTCTTTTCGATTAGTTAAAGGACCCAATCACAATGCATTATGTGAGAAGTAGTTCTGTCAGCTGGCACGGTGAAAATTGGTGTCAGTAAAGGACTGGTATTCATTTGAAAAAAATAACCATTTGTAGCTGCCAGATGAAATATTTTAACAAGAAAATAATGTACTTTAATACTATAAAATATAGAAATAAGACTTACTGGTAATTTATTTTACTTAGGAATCTTCCATGATGACACCATACCCAATGTCACCTACCTAATCAGATAGGAAGCAAAACGCTAAAAAGCCCTGTCCTACAATATCTTCTCTGTGTTGTTTGTTAGTATTGAACCATAGGTACAGCAAAATGCCTCAAACATAATATAGAAATCAAGGAAATAGGAGGTTGTAGAAAACAGGTCTGGTGTGATGTAGCCAACATCCCTAACTGATACAATACAAAAGTTTCCCCTCACAGGGCGGGACTTTATAGGCATGAATTTACATAACCACTAGGGTAGAGTATAAAAATAATTTATTACAAAAGTAGAAAGTATGATTACATAAAATTGTAGGTCAATAAAAAAGACTTGATATATGCAGAAAATACAATCAATGAATCAATAGAATAGATGCCTATAAAGTCCCGCCCTGTGAGGGGAAACTTTTGTATTGTAACATAATATAGAAAGGAAATCACTCAAGGTATTATCATAGATTATCCAGGTATAGGAACTACCATTTCCACTTCATCTTCCCTGATAACAATGAACATAACCACTTGGATAGTGCAGTTGAGTGCCAAGCTAGAAGTCTGACATGCATGCTCACAACAGACTAACAGTGACCATCTTCAAGGAGACGCCAAGGAAATTTATACAACTTTAAACAACCTTCAATGGATGGAGAAATATTTGCATGTTGGGCTAGATTTAAGCAAAGGCGTGGGGCCCTGTACCTTCTTTGGTCAGTGGACTAAAAAGATACTGCTTGCATCTATCACAGTCAGATGTTAACAGAGCCGTTGCACATTATGGCTATGAATGACAAGCATACAACCATCTCTTTTGCCTACATGTTATAGAGGCATACATACTTAAAACCTACAAAATACACTCTAACAGAAGCATAAGTGACTATTCACAAACCCATATTTAGTCCTATATGGAGACCAATATTAAAGAGACTATGCTGGTGCGCAGGTCATAAACAGAAAAACATAGCTGTCAGCTCAAACAGGAAGTTAAAATCTCACTGGATTTCTGACTGATAAAAAGGTATCTTTCAGTTTTGCCAAGACATATTTTAAAAGTGTGTCCTAAGCTTAACCGCTCAGAATACTCTTTTGCTTACGTTGACCAGAGCATTACATACAGCATTCAGGCTATGGCCAGGCATTGAGATGCATCATTTCTCCAGGTTGGCTTTTGCTGGGAGGACATTATTAATGGCAGAGGAAAGCAGGATATATACAGGCACTTGTTTTTTTGCTTCTTCATCCAATAGTCATGAAAACTAAGAAAACAAAGCCAGCCTGCTCTCTATCTGCAACCTCATCATGCTCAAACACAGAATCATTCACACAACCCTAAGTAAAATACCCATTCAGATAGATATGCTGCCTTATTAGGTAAAAATTGCAAAGAATGAAAGTGCAGCAGTCACAGAAACTCATGAAAATCCGCCTTGTTCTGGACCAACTTCAGCATGGTGAATTTCTAACCGTTATCTTCTATTTTCCCCTTGAACTGTTTACGGTAAGGCTGATGGTCTTATGAGGCAATCTGAATGTACTGCCATAGTCAGTTTTTGAAGCTATCTGGATAATATACAAGGGCAAATATCTTGTATCTTGGAGTACTAGGTATCACTCTTCTATTTAAAAGTCAAATCAAACTTTTAGTTTAACTTCATACATTCCAGATGCTTCAAAACAAAAGGTGTGCAAGCGTGCACAAATTTGTTTTCTTTAAACGCTTGCAGAACAGCGGCCATCATTAGTTGGCTCTTTACCTGGAATCAGGACGGCGGTCCCTTTAAGAGCTATAGCAGGCATGCACCCAATGCACGGCAGGGGAGCTGATGTGTGTGGCTGGCAGACCTGATGTCGGCCGGCCACCCGCGATCACTCCACAGAGTACTCCCAGTCGGTCCCCTCCCACCACAGTTAGAAACACCTCCCAGGGAACACATTTTACCCCTTGATCACCACTAGTGTTAACCCCTTCCTTTTCCACACTTGCCAGTGTAATTTACACAGTAATCATCTACAAAAAAAAGGAGTTTGATTTATGGCATTTGTTATATGAATATATATATTTTTTTTACTAGTAATGTCGCAGACCCGCTAAAAAGCGCTGATCACCGCCATTGCAGCGGACACCTTTGACCCTTTTTTGGGACCAGTGACATTTATACAGCGATCAGTGCTATAAATTTTTATAGCACTGATCGCTGTATAAATGTCACTGGTCCCAAAAAAGTGTCAAAGGTGTCCGCTGCAATGGTGGTGATCAGCGCTTTTTAGCGGGTCTGCGACATTACTAGTAAAACAAAAATATTCATAATAAAAATGCCATAAATCGAACCCCTTTTTTTGTAGATGCTATAACTTTTGCGCAAACCAATCAATATATGCTTGATGCAAGTTTTTTTACCAAAAATATGTAGAAGAATAAATATTGGCCTAAACTGAAGACATTTTTTTTGGAGGGGGGGTATTTATTATAGCAAAAAGTAAAAAATATATATTTTTTTCAAAATTGTCAGTCTTTTTTTTTTTAGGGTAGAAAATAAAAACCGCAGAGGTGATCAAATACCACCAAAAGAAAGCTCTATTTGTGGAAAAAAAATGACGTTGATTAGGTTTGGGTACAGCGTTGCAGGACCGCGCAATTGTCAGTTAAATTGACGCAGTGGCCTGGTCATTAAGGGGGAAAATCTTCAGGGGCTGAAGTGGTTAAAAACCAGCAGTAGCTTGATTAAAAAGCCTGTGTCTTGCCAGCACATTGTAGAGTAGGACACTTGCTCTCTGTAGGGAAGCAATGATGTATTTATGGAGGTCCGACATGCCCCCATATGGAGTTAGAGCCAGACCATTCAAATCAGCAGGGACATTAGCTTTGCTGATTGCAGACCCATAAGGTTTGATTTCTTTTTCATTTGGGCTGTGGCTGGGTTAGAAAGAAAAACAAACAATCGTACATTGAACGCCTCCTATTTTGATGCCCCTGGATGCCCCATGTATTTAGCAGATTTAAACTGAAGGTTCAGTTGGGCTTTACATGACAAAATACATATCTTTTCCCTATGGGCATGCACAGGTTTCAGCACAATTGTTCTATACATGTGTCAACAGTATGAAATTAAAGGGAAAACCAATATCTAAACAATCCCTAAACTGATAAAGTTAAAATGAAAAAGCAACGGCAGGTTTGTGCATATGATTCCATCCCACCTCCAGATGGTCTGGCTTTTGTCACCTTAACTTCCAGGAGTGGAACATGCTTTTCTTCTACCCAACACAGTACTCACTGTCATGCTGAACTAATTTTTCACCAAAAATTTGCCCAAAAATCACAGCACTGGGGTCCATTAAAAAGATGGAATCCTACACATAATGTGCAAGTTCCAGGCAGCCTCCTAAAGTGTTTCTCTTAAGTACAGTCCAAACACAGTTCTTAAACCCTCCCCACCTTTCTTCCCCTATAAGGTAAGCCCATAGCTAACCTGCTGCATCGGTGCTTCTCTCTGTGGCCAAACAAGCACATGTCCATAGAGGCAGTAAAACAAGGTGTAATAGTACATAACTTTTCAAATCCTTTACTTTCTGTCCAATTAGGTAAGTAGGATCTTCTCAGGTTAACGGTGTCATCAGGGAAGATGAATTGGAAAATTATGAGCTTTAAATATGTAAATAGAGGTTGTCCAGTACAGCTCCAAAAAATGGCAAGAGTTTAATTCAGAGAAAACGTCCTCACCATTCCAGATACCTCAATTGCAAATTGAACATGACCCTTCACACACGATCAAGACTGACTTAACTGTTCAATGTATTCCATCTTTACTGCATAAAACGTATAAAAGCTTTAACTACAAACCACACTTCACCCACGGTTTAATCTTAGAAAGTTAATGCTCAAGAGATGTAATAAAAACCCGTTCTAGACCCGAAGCTAAGGTGTTGCATTGTGAGGAGTAAATAGATGGTGCTCTCAAGACTCTCTTGCTCTACTGTGAGTTGGTGATGTTGGACTATGCTGTTGCAAGTCAAATTGCTGAGCTCTGTTACTGTGGCTTGGAATGTAATGAGCTGAGATAATTATCGAGCAGCTTAGCAATGCATGAATCGCCTGCCTCTATATTTGCTTCAATTAACTCAACAATCTCCAGATTGAGGGCAAGCTTCTAGTGAGGAAAGAAGATGTCTGAAACATATAATTCAACATTGTAAATGAGCTGCTGCTTCCTTCATAAAAGAGTAAACACGTGAGAAATCCACTGGCAGAACAATTGAGTTTTTTTCCTTTTTAAACTAAAAAAAAGGAAAATAAAGCTGGAAGTGTAAAACATTATATTGCTACAAAAAATACTGTAGATAATACATCTTAATAATACATATAATAAAATAAATGATTATAAAATATATTGGTATAGTTTGCACATTCTCTTTAACCTACGTATTAGATAAATGTATTCTGTCAGTGTACCTCCACCTGAAGGAGGCTTTCAAAAGAAGGGAGTTACAAGTAAACTTTTAATTTCATAGAAACTGAAACTAGAAAACAGCCATTTAGGTATTTATCCTCTTTATTACAAACTTCCAGTAAAGGTAGACTAATATGCAACAACAGAAAAATCAGCCCACACACATTGTCATTCAACTGACCTAATTTTAGGAGCCAGCCCTCTCGATCGGGGTTGAAGAACGTGTGTGTCAAGTCATTACCATCATCTTCTGGGATTTTAAAGGGTTCATTCTTAATACTTTCATACAAATTCTGTAGAGAAAAACAGAAAACAAAGTAATTGTTTTAATAGTTCTAAAATGCAAATTGAAAAACAACAATATTAATTGTTAACAATTACAACCAAAAAAATTAAGATGTTGCCAATAGCAACCATACCAACTGAAGGTCAACCCTAAAGCCAGACATACAGGATACAATGCGATTGCACAATCTTTCTATATTATCCTTTATATTTACCCAAACTATAATATGAGGACAAACCCAAATAAGATCTTTCAGTTAGTATCAAATCAGACAGCCCTTGCACTACATAATTGATGGTAGATCTAAAGGAGATCGTATAATCAGATTGGAAAGTGTATGGTCATCCTAAAGCCCCGTACACACAGGCCGAATGTCAGGAGACATTTTAAAAAAGAAAAAAAAAAGCCAACATTCCGCCTGTGTGTATGTCGGTTTGGCCGGCTTCTGTCAGACGAGCATGCTGGATAAACCAGCAGCTGACGGACTCTCAATCATCATTCTCAGCCAATGGCAGAGATCGCTGATCGGAGTCTTCAGGGGGGTGGGGGGGGTGTAACACAACAGCTCAGAGTGGGAAATCACTGTACTAAACTTTGCATAGTTAGTACAGCGGCTCCGACTGGAGCTGGACAAAAACGTGTGTTCCAGGCTTAACACTGGCCCCACAAACAATGTACTTCTTAGCAATTTTTCAAACAAGTCTTCAATCGAAGAATGTAAAAATACCTTTTTCAACCTTTTAACCTCTCACCCTGAAATTATTTTCAGGTCTCAGAGAACTCCTGCTGAGGTGAATTAATCAGGGGTCATTGAAAAATGCCCTTTACAGACACTGGTGACATGCTGCTGGATCTGCCAAGTAGCATGGGACCCAAAACTACACATGCACCAACAGCCACAGCTCAAGAAACCCCTAGCAACCTCTGGAGAAACACATAGGGTTCCACAGAACCCCGGTTAAGAATGACTGGATTAAAGCAACATACCAACAGATATAGCTCCAACTACATAAATTATGGTGGTAGGTTGCCCCTATCCATTCTATAGTTACATCCTGCAATTGCTGGTTGAAGGAGGTTAAATGATCAGAAAACTGCTTTATGTAGGACTAGCTGGCCATACACATGGACAATTGTAAACCAGATTTCAATTACAAATGACTAAACTGATCAAAGCAAGCAACCACTAATAGTGTCTATTAACAGGCAACGGCACTTTGATGAAAAAAAATAAAAATAAAAAATATATAGCATATACAATTGCTACATGAGCCATGTTGTAATGTAATGTTAATAAAAAATAGGATTTTTTACTCACCGTAAAATCCTTTTCTCTGAGTCCATGGACCGACACAGCTTCTCTATTGACAAAGTGGGTATTATCCGTTAATTAGGAGTGACTAGGCAGAAAAACTTGTAAAAAGTGTTGCATCACACCTTCTACAGTACCGCCCAGGGGGCGGACCCTCTGGGTATACCCTCTCAGTCTGCATCTTCGCAGATCAGTTTGTCAAAAAGCAGTACAAACTTAAAAGGAGGGGTGGGTGCTGTGTCGGTCCATGGACTCAGAGAAAAGGATTTTACGGTGAGTAAAAAATCCTATTTACTCTTTCGTCCATGGACCGACACAGCTTCTCTATTGACAAAGTGGGACGTCCCAAAGCAGTGTCAGAGAAAAAAACGAGGGGTGGTAACAGCATAAAAACAAACTTCACCCCAAAACACAAAAACAGCACTCCAACGGAGGAGTTGCAACTCTTTTTTTTTTCTCAAACAAGTTCTTTATTGAGCAGTTGTAAAAACAAAAGACAGAATACATCCTCGCACAGTTCCAGATAACCTACAGTATGACAAATCAGTGTGACTCAGCACACCCAAATACACTTTATTCAACCTTCCCCACCTGCCCTCCCCCAGATCACCGTCATCTCCTGTATACTGGTCCTAAACCAGGTCAGAACAATCGATCATATATCAAATCCAAAGGTGCCAAACCTGGAACACTCAGCCATGGGTCCCATAGTTTGTCATATTTTGTACAAGTCCCTCTGCGTTGGTAGACAAGTTTTTCCATCCTAAGCGTAACCCCCATCTGTGTGATCCACTCCTGTACCGTGGGCGCCGCAGTATCTTTCCAATGTCTCAAAATCATCAGACGGGCCTGGAATAAGGCCCTACTAATAGCCTGCCTGGGGATACCCCCCAACTGGAGGTGATCTAGTATCCCCAGCAGGCAGACCCGAGGGTCCAGTGGTATCTGAGAGTGGAAAGCGCCATTGATAGTGCCAACGACCCGCGTCCAGTACAAGTGAAGCTTCGGGCATCTCCACAGCAAGTGAATGAGATCCCCGTGATCCCTGTAGCACCTGGTGCAGGACGGATCGGGGGTCACCCCCATGCGGGCCAATCTAGCCGGTGTGTAGTGAACCCTCAGAAGAATATAGAGCTGAGACAACCTATGAGCCACGTTCAGGGAGCACGAGGGGACCGCTTGTAAAGCCTCCTCCCACTGCTCTTCCTCGAACGCGCCCACGTCCTGTTCCCACAGGGACACTGCCCTCAAGGGGGCGCCCTGTAGAAAGAGGTTAAGCAACCTGGCATAGCAGCAAGAGATGAACCCCTTGTATGTCGTCACCTCAAACAAGCAGCTGAAGACCGGCGCCGAGTCCAAGGACCAAACGTCCGTCTCCCTCTGCGCTTCAACTGCGTGTCTAAGCTGGAGATAGTAAAACTGCATGGAGACCGGCAGTCGGAACTCCATCCTTAGCTCCTGAAAAGTCTTTAACCTGCCATCTCTAAATATATGAGTCATATGTGACACCCCATACTGCGCCCATCTCTGTCCATACGGCAATTTGGCAATTTCCCTATAGTATTGGTTTTCCCATATAGGACTGTAGACGGTAAAGCCAGTCACTCCCTGAAGCATCCGGACCTTATTCCAAATTTTTTGCATGAGTGCATACGTGGGGAAGAGCTTGTTAGATTTACTGTACCTCAGGGCCTCCAGACCATCCGCCACTCCCCCCCCTCCCCCCGTCGTGTAACTAAGTAGTTGGACCGAGGGGTCCATCAAATTCAGTGCCAGGTCCTGGCGAGGGGATATAACTCGTGCAATATGCTGCATTTGTGAAGCTAAATAGTACAGCCAGGGATTGGGCAATGCCAATCCCCCGTTGTCCTTGGGGCGCTGCAATTGTTCAAGCTTGACCCTAGGGGGTTTGGAGAGCCATATAAGTGATCGAAAGATCGAATTAATAATTCTAAACTTTTTCAGAGGGATAACCATGGGGGAATTGTGTAGTACGTACAGCAGCTGCGGCATAAGGATCATTTTTATCAGGTTCACCCTCCCCACCAGTGACAGCCTCAATTTGCTCCACACCTTTACCCGATCGCGACAGCGGTTGATCAGAGGGGTGAGATTAAGGTTAACATATTCGAGCAAGCAAGCTGTGACCCGGATGCCCAAATATTTAAAGGACTTAGCAACAGGGATGTCCTGCAAGGTCGGAGAGAATGCCGAAGGATCCCGATCCAACAACAGGAGGGAGGACTTAGTCCAATTAATAACTAACCCGGAGTATGTACCGAATTGCCGCACTATAGCCATGGCCACAGTCAGTGAAGTGGAGGTATCCCCAAGGAGAAGCATAGTGTCATCTGCATATAACAGGATCTTCTCCTGAAGATCCCCATATCGAAATCCCTGCACTGAGGGACAGTCCCTAATCAAGGCAGCTAACGGCTCAATGGCCAGGGCAAACAGGAGCGGGGAGAGGGGGCAGCCCTGTCGTGTGCCTCTATGTAATTTAAACGTATGCGAAATCCTTCCCCCCTCCCGTATAGCCGCTACCGGTGAAGAGTACAGCAGCTGCACCCACTGAATGAACTCAGTCCCAAACCCAAACTTCCTCATTACCGCCCACAGATAGTCCCATTCGACGCTATCAAACGCCTTATGGGCATCCAGGGATAGCAATGCCCGGTCACCTACATTGTCCGCCCGCGATTGAATGTTCAGATAAAGTCTACGCAGATTTATCGCTGTCGATTTTTGGGGCATAAACCCAGACTGATCCGAGTGAATTATAGTAGATATAACCTTATTTAGTCTCACTGCCAGTGCCTTGGCCAGGATCTTAACATCGTTTTGTAAGAGCGAAATGGGCCTGTACGATCCCGGGTCTAAGGGGTCCTTGCCTGGTTTCAGAATTAAAACAATGTTAGCTCTAGTCATGGACTGGGGGAGGATACCGGTCACCTTTGCTGCATTAAAGACTCTCAGCAGGTGCGGTAGCACCTGCTCTCCATACTTTGTACACTTCGGCAGGAAGCCCATCATCTCCCGGTGCCTTCGAATTGGGAAACATGTTAGTCGCCGTCTGCAGCTCACCCAGGGTCAAAGGGGCATCAAGCTCCTCTCTAGTGGAGTCCGTCAAGGTAGGTAGAGGGACATGGTCCAAGTAGTCATCTAAAGACTCTAACGAATACGTACGCTTGGATTCATAAAAGGGAAGAGTAAAAATGACCAAGCTCTGTCAAGATTTGGTCTGGGGAGTTAGTCACCACTCCCGAGGGAGCACGTAGTGCTCCAATTGAAGGGGACAGCTGCTGGGAATGGGCAATGGTCGCCAACATGCGGCCTGTGTGCTCCCCCTCCTCATAGAAAGCCGCCTTCTGAAAAAAGCGCTTCCTCTCTGCGCCTGAAGACGTGACCCGGTACAGGGCATCCTGCGCCGACAGCCACGCCCTTCTATTCAGTTCAGACGGGTCCGTGACATAGGTGCCCTCTAGTTCCTTGGCCAACAGTTCCATTCCCTCCCTCCGAGCATGAGTCTTCATCTTAATAGCCTGTATTTCTGTAATAAATATACCCCTCAAAACAGCTTTAAAGGCCTCCCAATCCCTGGAAGGAGTTGCAACTCTAAACAGCCGCTTACAAAACCTTGCGGCCGAAAGAGGCATCCGAAGATGCACCTACATCAACCTTGTAGAATTTTGTGAAAGTGTGAGCGGACGACCAAGTCGCCGCTTTACATAATTGGGAAACAGACGCTTGATGTCAGAAAGCCCAAAAGGCACCTATTGCCCTGGTCAAATGTGCCGTGACAGGAAAGGGGGGCGCCTGACCCTTTAAGGCGTAAGCCTGGATTACTATCTATCTGTCGGATCCACCTAGAGATGGTGGCCGATGAGACTGCTTGGCCCTTCTTGGGACCAGCCACCGAAACAAACAGTGAGTCTGACTTCCGGAACAGGGAAGTAGCAGATTGGTATACTCTCAAAGCTCGGACAACGTCCAAGGAATGCAACGCCGACTCCTTAGGATTCGACGGCTGAGGACACAAGGATGGAAGTACAATGTCTTTGTTGAGATGAAAAGCCGAAACGACTTTCGGAAGAAAGGAAGGCTGCGGCCGCAGCACCACCTTATCCTTGTGGAAAATCAAATAGGGAGCCTTGCAGGACAAGGCTGCCAGCTCAGAGACTCGTCTAACTGACGTAACAGCCACCAAAAAGACCACTTTCTGAGAAAGTGTCAACAGGGGAATATCTCTAATATTCTCAAACGGTGCCTTCTGGAGCACCGAGAGGACCAGGTTCAAGTCCCATGGAGGTAACGGGGGACAGACCGGAGGGGCCACATGTTGGACCCCCTGCACAAATGTACTCACGAGAGAGTGAGTCGCCAGGGGTCGCTGAAAAAAGACAGCCAGGGCAGATATCTGTCCCTTAATCGTACTTAGGGCAAGCCTTTGGTCCACCCCATGCTGTAAAAACAGCAGGATTCTGGAAACCAAATAGGTACGCGGATGCCATTTCATTTCCTCACACATGGAGATGTAGGCCCTCCAAGTGCGGTGATAGACCTTCCTAGAGGACGGTTTTCGAGCACTTCTCATAGTAGAGATTACTGAGTCTGACAGGCCCCGGTCTCTCAGTACCTGGTTCTCAACAGCCATGCCATTAAAGCCAATGACTGTAAAGCAGGATGGAATATGGGACCTTGCGATAGCAGGTCCTTCCGTAGTGGTAGGCGCCAGGGGACGTCTGCTACCAGACGTACTAGATCGGCGTACCAAGGACGCTGAGGCCAATCTGGAGCGATTAGGATCATTGGAATTCCCTCTGCCTCCACTCTGCGGAGCAGAAGAGGAAGAAGCCTTAAGGGAGGGAAGGCATAGATTAACCGATACTGACCCCACGATGCTACCAACGCGTCCGTTGCGTCTGCCCATGGGTCTCTTGACCGGGCCACAAATCTCAATACCTTCCGATTAAGTCGGGAAGCCAGAAGATCTACGTCTGGCGTGCCCCATCTTTGGGCAGAGGAGTTGGAACACCTCCGGGTGTAAGGACCATTCTCCCTGGTCCAGCATCTGGCGGCTCAGGTAGTCCGCCTGCCAGTTTTCCACACCCGGAATGTACACGGCCGACAGTGCCGGTACGCTCCTCTCTGCCCACTTCAGGATGCGAGCGATCTCCGATGCTGCAGCTGAGCTTCTTGTTCCTCCCTGATGATTGACATATGCCACTGCTGTGGCGTTGTCTGACTGGATCCTGACTGGACGCCCTTGCAGCCTCTGAGACCATTTGAAGAGGCACAGCTTGATCGCCCGGATCTCCAGGACATTGATCGGCAGGAGGGCTTCCTCTGGGGTCCAGCGACCTTGCGCCGACTGGACACCCCAGACTCCCCCCCAACCTGTAAGGCTGGCGTCCGTCGTGATCACTATCCAGTAAACCGGAAGAAATGACTTCCCGGCCATTAGAGCCGGTGCTGTCAGCCACCATACCAGGGATCTCCTGACTAGGTGGCTCACTCGGATTTGATAATCCAGAGATGAAGAGCATCTGTTCCATCTGGACAGAACTTCCTTCTGTAACACTCGAGTGTGGTATTGAGCATATGGGACCGCCTCGAAGGAGGCTACCATGAGGCCCAACACTTGCATGCAAAAACGGAGTGACGACCAATTCCTGGAAGTCAGCTGCCGTACTGCAGCCCAGAGGGTCTGCAACTTCCCCACAGGGAGGAATACCTTTGCCTCTGAGGAATCCAGAATCAACCCCAGGTACACTAGGCGTTGAGTCGGCACCAATACTGACTTTTGCGTGTTTAGTATCCAACCACAGTCTCGAAGAGTCTGACAGGTAATGGACACGCTTACCTCTAATTCTGAGCTTGAAGGGGCCTTCAGCAGAAGGTCGTCCAAGTAACCTGTGATAGCGATACCCCGCTGTCTTAGAAGTGCCAGAATCGGAGCGAGCACCTTGGTGAACGTCCTGGGTGCTAAGGCAAGGCCAAACGGGAGGGCCACAAACTGGTAGTGGTTCTTCCCGATAGCAAATCGCAGAAACCTCTGGTGTCTGGAGTATATGGGGACATGCAGGTATGCGTCCTTGATGTCCAAGGAGGCCAGAAAGTCCCCCGGATGGAGAGCCGTGACTACAGATCGAACCGACTCCATCCGAAATCTTTGTACCTTCACAAAGCAATTGAGGGCTCTGAGATCCAAGATTGGACGAACCCCCTCCTTCTTCGGCACAATGAACAGATTTGAGTAAAAACCCTGACCCCATTCCTGTTCTGGAACTGGAATAACTACCCCGCGTTCCAGTAGACCCTGGACCGCCCCATACAGGGCCTCCCGACGGGTCGGTAGTAGCTGGAGATTGGAGGTGATGAATCTGTCTGGTGGACAAGAGAGAAATTCTATCTTGTAGCCTGAGGAGATTGCTTCGCAAACCCACCTGTCGGAGACTAGAGCAGTCCACTGAGTCGCGAATTTGCGAAGACGTCCCCCACCCGAGAGCTGGGTGGGGGCGGACCTTCATGTGGACGCAGATTTGTCCGCAGGCTTGTTGGGTCTGCGGGACCAAGGACGCTTCTGTCCTTGGGCAGGCGCTTTATCGGCCTGGGGTCTTTTCCCTGTCGCCTTAAGGGGGCGAAAAAAACGCTTACGTGCAGTAAAGGAGGGCCCTTGCCCTTGGCGTGGTCCCTTACCCTTGCTAGTTTGGGGAAGCAAAGTGCTTTTACCTCCTGTGGCATCCTTGATGATGTCATCCAGAGAAGCCCCAAAAAGTCTGTCGCCCTTAAAAGGCAGATCCAACAGGGCTTTCTTGGAAGTCTGGTCCGCAGACCAGCCCTTTAGCCAGATCAGGCGGCGTATTTCTACTGCATAAACCGAAGCTCTTGACAGCAGGGGAATAGTATCCATGTCTGACTTGCAGACAAACTTAAGGCCCTGGACCAACTGGTCGGCCAAAGTTATCTCATTAGGAGGAGGAGCATCTCGCTCCTTTAACCCCTGGAGTAGCAATTTTGCCCATTCAGTAAGTGTCTGAGACACTAGGGCCCCCGCCAATGCCGGGCGTACTGCCGAGCCTACCACTGAGTATAGGTAGCGAGCGAGCGCTTCAGCCTTCTTATCCACAGGGTCCTTGAAAACAGGAGCCCCTTCTACTGGAATAGTGGTGGCTCTATTAAGTCTGGACACCGAAGGGTCCACTATAGGGGGAGAGGTCCATATCTTCAGAAAACTCTCCTCAAAAGGGGTACCGTACTGCAAACCTCTTTGGGGCTGTAAAGACCCTCAGTAGGTTCTCCCATTCCTTGTATAAGAGTTTGTCAAAATAAGACACACAAGGGAACACCTTAGCAGTGCGGGCAGGTTTACGAAACCCAAAGGGGACTGGAGTATCTACTACTTCTGCAGTCTTTTCCAACTTTAGCGTATCCCGCACTGCAGTAATAAGGTCAGATACCAAAGCCGTCTCGCGTACTGACCTGGACTTGGAGTCCTCCTCACTGTCCGATCGGTCACGGTCTGCAGTCTCTGATGCATGAGAATCTGGGCCATGAGCCGTAGCTGGACCTGGTTCTGCATCAGAAATATCCCTAGAAGATTGCAGGGGACGGGGGCGTTTATTACCCCCTGTATTCCCGTGTGCTGCTTCCACCCTGGCAGCAAACGCCTCTAGGATTGCCGACATAGCGTCCATAGACACCTCAGGGACACCAGCTGCTAAATCTGGTGTTTCAGGGGAGAAGACATCTGGCTCAGATGCCATGCTGACCACACGCTGACACCCACAGGGCTCCAGGCAAGATATCAATAGGCCACCCTCCTGTGCTGCAGAGAGGCTGGGTCACCCAGAGGACTCACCACCCTGGATAGGTACTGCTATGCTGCGCCTGTGATGCTGTCCCTCTGCTGCTGTGTCAGTCTGCTTCTTTTATCAGCACTTCCTGTGTGAATTTTCGCGCCAGTGTAATGCACCCTAGAGGCCGGAGGCTCTCGCAAAATGGTTGCCAAAAACGTCTGTATGGAAGATAATGTGGGCTCTAAGAAAATGGCCGCCGACAGAAGATAGAGGTCAAGCAGCCATAGCCCACAAAAAGATGGCCGCCGAACGGCAATATCTGCATACAGGGTGGAAAACATGGCCGCCGATCAGCTGATAGGGGCCAGTGGGTGTGGCCGAACCACAGGAAGATGGCTGCCGGGCAGTCACAAGAGGCCAAACTTGGCATGGACCACCTCAAAATGGCCGCCGACAGCATGGAGGAGGAAGGACACAAACACAGGTAAGAAAAAATGACATTTCTTTTAAATGTTAGTTACAGCCAGCCCCGCTCCAGTGGGACCCCCTAGGTGACCCCCAGCACCCAGCAACCTTTAGCTAGAAGCCCAGGGAGGGGGGAAAGGCAGGGAGAGAGGGAAGAAAGGGGCCACAACCACTTACTTGATCTCTCCAGGAATGTCCAGCTAAATCACCCAGCCGAGGCAGGGGAGTTTTACTTACCTATCCTGCATGTATTCTGCTGGAAGACATTCCAAACAGATCATCGTCCGCGCACGGAAGGTGACTGTTGGCCAGGCATGCTGTGATTGGACCCAGAAGGGACGATCATATGTATGCCCTGGAGCATGACGCTCACCGGACAGGCTGCTGCGACTTGGCCGTAAGGTCAGCCGAAGCTGAGCGGTCCGATGCAAGCCTTGGAGCGTAAGCTCACCGGTCAGGCTGCTGCGACTCGGCCGTAAGGTCAGCCGAAGCTGAGCGGTCCGATGCAGGCCCTGGAGCGTAAGCTCACCGGCCACCCGTGGAGCGACGGGCATGTCGTGGAAAACCCAGCGCGTAGCTAGGGTCGGCAAACGCTCGATGGCCGAAACTGGGGAGACTACAAGGATCGAGGATCCAGCCTGTCACCCAGTCGGCAGTTGATCGAAGATCGCAGGAAACAACAAATGTAGCAAAAAAAAAATAAAAAAAAAAATATATATATATATATATATATATATATATATATATATCTTTTTTCCCCGGACCAATGGGCCCGAAGGGAGCCATGTCCTACTCCTTGCTAGACAGAAAAAAACTGATCTGCGAAGATGCAGACTGAGAGGGTATACCCAGAGGGTCCGCCCCCTGGGCGGTACTGTAGAAGGTGTGATGCAACCCTTTTTACAAGTTTTTCTGCCTAGTCACTCCTAATTAACGGATAATACCCACTTTGTCAATAGAGAAGCTGTGTCGGTCCATGGACGAAAGAGCAATTACCTTTTCTTTTCAATCTGAGTTTTAATTCACTGTAAAAATCTACATAATATAGCAACCAGGAGGACAAATTGTGTACAGAACGTTCCCAAAAATGTAATTTCCTGCTTGTGTTATTGGCTCACTGATTTTTAGCAAGGGGTTAATTACTTACTCCTAAAGGGTAAATTAAGGGTTAAATACGCCCAAAGGGTTAATAAAGGGGTGCAGACACTGCAACTTTCCTCATTAGAACACTGCAAGTGCATCTGCAGATTAATAACGAAAAAGCTGCTCCCATTCAGATCCCCTTTTTCACATTGACATATTACAAAATATGAATTGAGACATGTATAGCTAGGGGAGATTAAGACAATTTTTTTTTTTTTCCCTTTCTCTCCTGTCTGGCTTCCGGTGTCACTCTCCTGCACGGGCTATATAATGTGGTGAGTGACGTCTCCTTCCTAGCCTCCTTTCCCAGTAGACGCCTTGTAAGGAGAAACGCAGCGTCGGGTGGAGCTCAAAGGATTCTGACGTCACCGCATTTCAGCTGGCTGGCGTGAGCCGCGGCTGATTGTTTCGTTTTTATTCATGGAGTTTGTTACATTGCGTTAGCATACAAACAGCATCTTGTCTTTTATTTTTTGGATGTCAGCTATCAATAAATAGTTTCTTTTATATGAAACTTGCTGCACCATGAAGTTTTTTATTTCTATTTCCCTAACCTATGTGTGAGCGGTGATCTATGGTTGTTACATCTTGGAAAGACTTCATCGGCCGCATTTCTAAGGAAGGGGGCACTTGGATGATGTGATCGTCGCCGCAGCGGTCTGAGTGTTGAGCTCGTATGACCTCTGTCACGGGGGTCCACCTCTCTTGGTAAGGAGACATCCATTATCTGATAAAGATTGTTTTTTCACCTGCTGGACTGAAAAGCTTCAAGAATTTCTGGTCTCTCTTCAATTTTTCATTTTTTCATTCACATATATTACATTTTTTTTTGTGTTGCTTTTTTTACTGCTTCTATGGGCTCTTTTATTGTATATTTAATTTCTTTCTCGTACATCACGGGACACAGAGCGACATAGTCATTACTAATGGGTTATATAGATACCGTCAGGTGCTGGCACTGGCAACTTCCAAAACCGGAAGTACCCTCCCCTATATAAGCCCCTCCCATCCGGGAGCACCTCAGTTTTTTGCCAGTGTCTAAGGTGTTGGCCAAGAAGAAACGTGTTTTTCACTGAGCTTGCGTACAGGTTCTTTTGGGCCTCAGTAAGCTATTCCGGATCCGACCAAAAAAGCTTCATAGCTAAACGGTCGGTACCCGGGCCTTGCAGAGAAGAGCAAGGTTTTGCCTGTAATGCTTCTCTTAGGAGAGCTGGACCCTGGGATCCAGAGCTCTGGTCATACCCACGACCAAGATGTTTTCTGTGCAGGGTGCTATACAGGTCCAGGGGAGTGGAATCCTTGGGAACCCGGTCCCTGAAGGTTTGATTACAATGCCTGCCGTGATAGGTGAAGTTTGGGCTTTTGTGGACCAAACAAAGTCCTGCGGCGGGGAACAGGTAAGTGGGGGCCCCCAGGAACTTGGTTCTATTGGGGGACCCCCAAGCCTAATTTGTCTTTCTGTCTGTTACCTAATGGTATTCCCGCAAAATTCTGTGCATGCCTGTAACTACTAAAAAAATGTAATAATTTTTAATGGTGGTCAAGAAAAAAAAAAAAAAAAAAATTTTTTATATATATTTAATATATTAGACTGCGGTACCTGTGTTTGTCCACTAGAGGCCGCTGTGGAATGTTTTCTTGTCATGTGGACTAGTTTCTTCTCAGCAGAGCAAAGTCCAGGCAGATGGTGAGTTCTCTTATAGGAAACTGCTTAATCTGCCATGTTGCAGTGTTCGTCCATCCCCCGGCCTGCGGCAAAGAGGGGCCCTGGCTCCTGTCCCTTGTTTCCATTTTTGAAATTAGCGCCGAAGGCGCACGTGGCCGCGCGCGTGCACGCGCCTCTATATATAGAGGTGAGCCGGGAAAGGGGGCGGAGCCTGGGGGATGACGCTCTGTGCGCGCCGCAGCGCTTCTGCGCATGTGCGGGCGTCCCAGCAGTTTAAAAAAACCACAATATTGTAGTAAGCTGGCTATGAAGTACAGAGACAGAGCTGGCAACATTTAAAGGCATACAGCAAGCGGTTGATACAGGCATCCCCTAGAAAGGCACATTAGTAGACACCAACTGTTTCTTATAGCAGCATTTATGCTAGACTATTATCAGTAACTGGTGTATTTCGGCTGGAATACCTCAGCTTTGTGGCTTAGGAATATGCCGTCTAAAAACTCCGGGACTAGAAATTCCAGGAGGAATAGGGGGTCTCCATCGGGCTCTGAGGATCTTGGGCATGCTTTGGCTGCACCAGTCTCCCCTGAAGAATCAGAGGTTAGTGACCGTAGAGCACCCTCAGGAGTACCTGGTACTGTGGCTGTCCTCAGTTCACCTGCTCCTGTGTATGTAACAGAGGAGGTTTTTTCCTCAGCTCTGGGAGGGCTGGAAGAGAGATTGTCAGCATTGATCGCTGCTTCCCTGTCGCAGGAGAAAGGCGCTCGATCTCCGTCTCCCCCCTCAGAGTGCCTGTTAACAGAGCAACAGTCCCATACAGAGGTCGACCTACCTGAGGGGGATCAGGATGAGGTCGATTCGGTTGCAGAGGAATCAACAGTGGAAGAGCCGTTCTCAGCATCACATGCTGAAAGGTTATGGGTTCAGTCCCTGACTAATATGGTCCGATCAGCATTTAAAATGCCACTTGCGGAGCCATCCTCCACTTCTGTCTCCTCGTTGGGGTCGCTAAAAGCTCCCCAGACTGTTTGTTCCTTTCCGATCCATCCTTTACTGGTGGGGCTCATTTACCAGGATTGGGAGCATCCTGACAAAATATTTACTCCCCCCAAGAGATTTCCGGTGGTCTATCCCATGGAGGATAAGTTCATCAGAAAATGGAGGGTCCCTACAGTGGACGCAGCCATCTCTTGTGTGAATAAATCACTGACATGTCCGGTGGAAAATGTCCAAATGTTCAAGGACCCAATAGATAAAAAATTGGAGTCCTTATTAAAATCTTCTTTTTCTACAGCAGGATTGGTGACACAACCAGCAGTGGCAGCTATTGGGGTCTGCCAAGCAGTGAAGGATCAGTTGAAACAGGTCTTAAGGGACTTGCCGGATCAGCAGGCTCTTGCCCTAGCTGATCTACCTAGAGCCTTATGCTTTGCGGTGGACGCTATAAAGGATTCAATCCATCAGGCCTCCCGCCTTACGCTGTCTGTAGTACATATGCGCAGGCTTCTATGGCTCAAGAACTGGTCTGCTGAAGCTCCCTGTAAAAAATTGCTGGTCAGCTTCCCATTTCATGGGGAGCGCTTATTCGGGGAAGACCTGGACAAGTATATCCAGAGAATTTCCAGCGGTAAAAGTACACTTTTGCCGGTTAAAAATAGAGTTAGAGGTCCCTCTTTTAAAAGGCCGGCCTCTCCAGTCCCTAGGACATCGGCTGTGAAACAGTTCCGACGGCCTCCTCGGTCAAATCCCGGAGGTAGAAATCAGGGACAGTTGCAGGGTAACAAAAAGCCCTGGAGCAGGAGAGGTACAAAACCTCCCCCAAAGTCAAATGCATGAAGGGTTGCCCCCACCCAATCGGGTGGGGGGAAGACTTCAGTTGTTCACAGAGACCTGGCGGGACACGATCCGAGACAGATGGGTGCTCTCCGCAGTAAATCTGGGATACAAATTGGAGTTAAAAAACTCCCCTTCTTCCCGCTTTATAAGGTCAAACGTGCCAAGGGATCCCCAGAAGAGAGGATCCCTCCTGTTGGCACTAGAACAATTATTGCTTCAAGCAGTAATTATAGAGGTTCCCCTGGAAGAGTGGGGGTTCGGGTTTTACTCAAACCTCTTTACAGTTCCGAAGCCAAACGGGGACGTGAGGCCCATACTAAATCTAAAAGGGCTAAACAAATTCCTGCATATCAGGACTTTCCGGATGGAGTCGATCCGATCGGTAGCCACTGCCCTACAAGGGGAGGAATGGTTAGCCTCGATCGACATCAAGGATGCTTATTTGCACATTCCCATCTTTCCAGCCCACCAAAAATTTCTACGCTTTGCGGTAGAAGGCCGCCATTTTCAGTTCAGAGCCTTACCCTTCGGTCTGGCCACAGCACCAAGAGTGTTCACAAAAATTTTGGCCCCATTATTGGCCAATCTAAGAACACGAGGTGTAACGATAATGGCATATCTAGACGACTTGTTGCTGATAGACCACTCAGTGGAAAAACTAGAAGTGGTTGTTCACGAGACAATCAAGTATCTGGAATATCACGGTTGGATTATCAACCGAGACAAGTCAGCCCTAAAACCAGTCAAAAGTCTGGAATACTTGGGGCTAAGGCTGGATTCAGACCAGAGAAAAATTTTCTTGGCTCAAGAAAAGGGGTCGTCTTTGAGAGATTTGATCCACTTAGTGGGCTCAAAAAGACAGCCATCCATACGCCTGTGCATGAGGCTGCTGGGAAAAATGGTGGCATCATTCGAAGCAGTACCCTACGGTCAATTCCATTCAAGGAAATTGCAAAGGGCCATACTGTCAGCCTGGAACAAAAAAGTTCAGGCTCTGGACTTACCAATGTCCTTGTCCCCTTCCGTTCGCAAGAGCCTCCGCTGGTGGTTGGTTCCCCAGAATCTGGAAAGAGGGAAATCCTTCAGTCCGATTTCCTGGAAGGTGGTCACTACAGATGCCAGCCTTATAGGCTGGGGAGCAGTACTGGAGCAATGGTCTCTCCAGGGCAAGTGGTCAGAAGCAGGAAAGGCCCTGCCCATCAATCTCTTAGAGATACGAGCAGCCCGGTATGCCCTAGTAGCATGGACATCCAAACTCCAAGGGTCCCCTGTCAGAGTTCAATCAGACAATGCCACAGCAGTGGCATATATCAATCGTCAGGGGGGCACCAGGAGTCGTGCAGCCCAAAGGGAAGTAAATTACATCCTGAGATGGGCAGAAAGATATGTCCCAGCCATATCTGCGGTATTCATTCCAGGGGTGGAGAATTGGAAGGCGGACTTTCTAAGTCGCCAACAATTATGCCCAGGGGAATGGTCCCTTCATCCCGAGGTTTTCCGGACAATATGTCAGCGGTGGGGAACACCGGATGTAGATCTGCTAGCATCCAGATTCAACGCAAAGGTGGACAGGTTTGTCTCTTGGACAAGGGATCCCCTAGCTTGCGGCTCGGATGCCCTAGTGTTCCCTTGGGATCAGTTCAAGCTGATATATGCATTCACACCGCCACAATGGTTACCTCGATTACTCCGCAGAATCAGGGTAGAAAAGAAACCAGTGATTCCGGTGGCTCCAGCGTGGCCCCGAAGAGCGTGGTACGCGGAGATTGTAAAATTTCAGTGGGGAGTCCTTGGACTCTCCCACGTCGTCCGGACCTGCTTTCGCAAGGACCGATATACCACCCTTCCTTACCAGCCCTAGGTTTGACGGCCTGGCTATTGAAGCCCACATTCTAAAAAAGAGAGGGCTCTCTAATGCTGTGGTATCTACCATGATCAATGCCAGGAAGCCGGTATCCAGGCAGATCTACTATAGAATCTGGAAGGCGTACATCGCGTGGTGTGAGGCCAAGAAATGGCATCCACATAAGTACGTAATAGGTAGGATTCTGGACTTCCTACAGTGGGCTGTAGATAGGAAGCTTGCCTTGAGTACTATCAAGGGTCAGATTTCGGCCTTGTCAATATTTTTTCAAAGGCCCTTGGCTTCGCATTCACTAGTCAAAGCCTTTATACAAGGAGTGATGCGTATTAGTCCTCCGGTTAATATTCCCATATGTCCATGGGATCTAAACTTGGTTTTGTCGGTTCTACAGAAACAACCATTTGAACCACTACAGCATATTTCCTTGGTTCTTCTCGCCAGGAAATTGATTTTTCTAGTAGCCATTTGTTCGGCTAAAAGAGTGTCGGAATTAGCAGCTATGTCCTGTAAGGAGCCATATCTGGTTATCCATAAGGACAGAGTAGTGTTACGTCCTCATCCAGCCTTTCTTCCTAAGGTGGTATCGAGGTTTCATTTGAACCAAGATGTGGTTCTTCCTTCTTTTTTCCCCAAACCTACTTCGGTAGAGGAAAAGTTATTGCATTCTTTGGATGTAGTAAGAGCAGTTAAAGCTTATCTAAAAGCCACTGCTCAGATTCGCAGAACGGATACTTTGTTTATTCTGCCGGAAGGCCCCAGAAAGGGTCAGGCAGCGTCAAAATCTACTTTAGCCAAGTGGATTCGACAGGTCATAATACAAGCCTATGGCTTGAGAAGTAGACCGCCTCCGTTCAAAGTTAGGGCGCACTCCACGAGAGCAGTTGGAACTTCATGGGCAGTGCATCACCAGGCCTCCCTGGCTCAAATCTGTAAGGCCGCAACATGGTCTTCGGTACACACGTTTACTAGGTTCTACCAGGTGGACGTTAGAAGTCAGGAGGATGTCGCCTTTGGGCGCAGTGTGTTGCAGGCCGCAAAAGATCCTCATGTCTGATAGCGCTCAGCTTATATATGGTGTATCCCCCCCCTCATTTGGCATTGCTTTAGGACATCCCATTAGTAATGACTATGTCGCTCTGTGTCCCGTGATGTACGAGAAAGAAAATAGGATTTTTATAACAGCTTACCTGTAAAATCCTTTTCTTGGAGTACATCACGGGACACAGAGCTCCCGCCCCTCTTTAGGGACACTTATTGCTTTGCTACAAAACTGAGGTGCTCCCGGATGGGAGGGGCTTATATAGGGGAGGGTACTTCCGGTTTTGGAAGTTGCCAGTGCCAGCACCTGACGGTATCTATATAACCCATTACTAATGACTATGTCGCTCTGTGTCCCGTGATGTACTCCAAGAAAAGGATTTTACAGGTAAGCTGTTATAAAAATCCTATTTTTTACTTACCAGAAATAGCGGTAGCTATGCTGATGTTCCGAATCTGCCTCTTCATCCTCCGCAGCTGGTCTTCTTCCTCATCCTACTCACGGTGTCAATGGGGCGCGCTGCCTTCTGGGAACTGTGTGTATCCCAGAGAGCAGCCGGCCCATTCACAAAGCGCCACGCGACTCGCGCAAGCGCAGTAGAAAACGGGCAGTGAAGCCTCAAGGCTCCACTGCCTGTATCCCTTAGTGAGGATGGCAGTGCGGGGACCTGACGCTTTTGAGGGATCGGCCTCAGGGGGGGGGGCGACTTTGCGGGTGCCTAGGACAGGTAAGTGTCCTTATTAAAAGTCAGCCGCTACAGTGTTTGTAGCCGCTGACTTTAAAAAAAATAAAAATAGCGGGTGGAACCCCGCTTTAAAGGGGAACTGCAGTCTGCTCACATAATTTGTAGTAAAAACATCTTTGCCATTCGGAAGCTTCCCTCCAACCACTTTGCATATTATTTTATATATACACTGTGATTCTGTACTTGCCAAATATGCTGCAGAAATCTCCCTTCACCAAGTCTGGCTGCATCCATTTTAACTCTGGGCAGCTGAAGCTGCTGCCTGTTCACTTCCTGGATTTACACAGACATACGTCCAGCTCTGCAGCTCTCATTGGCCCTCTTATGACTCATCCCCCCTCCCTTCCTGGCAAACTCTCACGAGAGAGAGAGAGAGAGAGCTGTGCATGATGTTATAAGCCTAGGCCTTTTACCAGACAAGAAACAGGAAGTGGGCTGTATAAGGTGATTACTGGCAGAAAAAAAATGTTTTACTATACAAAGTTAACCACTTCAGCCCCGGACCATTTTGCTGACCAAAGACCAGGCCACGTTTTGCGATTCGGCACTGCGTCGCTTTAACTGACAATTGCGCGGTCGTGGCTCCCAAACAAAATTGACGTCCTTTTTTCCCCACAAATAGAGCTTTCTTTTGGTGGTATTTGATCACCTCTGCGTTTTTTTTTGTTGTTGCTATAAACAAAAATAGAGCGACAATTTTGAAAAAACTGCAATATTTTTAACTTTTTGCTATAATAAATATCCCCCAAAAATATATATAAAAAAACACTTTTTCCTCAGTTTAAGTGATACGTATTCTTCTACATATTTTTGGTAAAAAAAAAGTACAAAAAATAAATAAAAAAATCGCAATAAGCGTTTGATTGGTTTGCGCAAAAGTTATAGCGTCTACAAAATAGGGGATAGTTTTGTGGCATTTTAATCTTTTTTTTTTTTACTAGTAATGGCGGCGATCAGCAGTTTTTATCGTGACTGCGACATTATGGCGGACACATCGGACACTTGACACCATTTTGGGATCATTTTTACAGTGATCAGTGCTATAAAAATGCACTAAAAATGACACTGGCAGTAGGGGGCACTGAAGGGGTTAAGTGTCACCTAGGGAGTGCTGCTAACTGTTAGGGGGCGCGGCTTGCCGTGACACGTCACTGATCGCTGTTCCCGATGACAGGGAACACGATCAGTGACAGTGTCACTAGGCAGAACGGGGAGATGTTGTGTTTACACTAACATCTCCCTGTTCTTCAGCTCTGTGACCCGATTGCGGGACACCAGTGGCGATCGGGTCCGCGGGTCCCGCGGGCACGGTTACGGAGCTTGCGGCAGGGTCGCAAGCGCACCGGTGGCGGTGCGCGACCACACGGCTCGCATCTTAAAGGGGACGTATATATACGCCCATATGCGCAGCCGTGCCATTCTGTCAACGTAAAAGTGCGTGCGGCGGCCAGGAATCGGTTAAAACAATAAGGGCAGAAGATTTAATAGATGTAAAGACGAAAAAAATTACTGAAGTTCCACTTTAAATCCGATTGAGATGCTGTGGCATGACCTTAAATAGGCCATTCATGATCAAAAACTGTCCAATGTGGCTGAATTAAAACAATTCTGCAAATATTAGTGGGTCAAAATTCCACCACAGCAATGTGAAAAACTCATTGCCAGTTATCGCAAATGCTTGATTGCAGCTCTTGACACCAAGGGTGGGACAACCAGTTATTAGGTTTATGGGGCAATTACTTTTTCACACAGGGCCAGGCAGGTTTGGACAGCTTTTTTTCCCCTTAGTTTTTACTTGGGTCATCTTTGTGTAATATTAAAATTTTTTGATGATCCGAATTATTTAAGTGTGACAAATATGCAAAAAAATAAATAAAAAATCAGGAAGGGGGCAAATACTTTTTCACAGCACTGCATGCCCTGTCCTATAGCAGTCCATTTTTTTTTTCATAGTTACATAGTCAGGTTGGAAAAAAAAGACACAAGTTCATCTAGTTCAACCTATAAAAAGGAAAAAAAAAAAAAAAAAAGGAAAAATAAATCCCAGATACACAATCCTATACCCACCCTTTTCTCTTTCTTCAGTACCTGCTTTGTGACATGTGCTGTCCACCCACCTATTTAGTATACCACTTGAATTTTCATACGTTTGCATTCCTGCCCGCAGCAGGAAAGGCAATTATCCTGTACCGGTATGGTGACTTTTACAAGCTATGCCTGAAAGTAGTAACTCATAGCCACCAAATTCCTGTCATTAGCACAGCACAGTTAAACAATTTCTGACTGGCTGCTTTTTTGTACTGCACACTAAAATTTTTGGCACAGTCCTAGTAAATACAAGTGTTAATACATTCATAATCTTTTTAATTTTACAAGTGCATAAACATCGTTCTCATGAGACCATGGTGCATCTTTCCTTAGTGAGCACACACCTCTCCTGTAATCCCTTAGTGAACACAGAAATCAGAGGGAAAAATCCAACACAGCCAGTCAAATACTACCACCATTAGGGAAACCGCCAGGAGTGTCTACACTAATATTTTATACTCCCTTTAAAAAATGATCAATCAGTGTAGAAAAAAACCTTAGCGCTATATAGTCTAATGAAGTTATTAGAGCCACGCCTAAAACATTAATTAAAAACTAAAATTAAACCTCTAAGTCCGGCCATACAGGAATCTCGCCTGGTTCAGCAGGAACAATGGGTGTGACCAGAACCCATAAAATGTCCTATGTAGGCATGTTCTAGTATCACTTTACATTGGTGGTCAATTAAGAAATTACCTCTTACATTGGGGGATCAGTGTGAGAAAACACCATACAGTGATGGCCTTAGGAAGAAGGGCCTCTTACGGTTATAGCCACTGGTAGAATGAACCTCTTATCCTGGTGATCAGTGGAAAGGATGCCCCCCCCCCTTACACTGGTAGTTATATGAAGAATTTCCCCATACATTGGCAGTCAGTGAGAGAAGAGCCCCCTTACACTGGTGGTCTGTAAGAGAAGGGTCCTTAAACCAGTGGTCAATGAAAAAAATAAATAAGAAAAAGCTTTGCTACACAGAGGTCAATGAGATGAATAGTTTCCTTTCAGATAGCAATCTTGATCATTGCCATTTGTAGTTACTTAACTCCGAAATGAGTTGACAGGCTACACTGGTCCCACGATGTTGGTCCTGCCAAGTGACATCAGTGCTGAAGCTATGCAGGCACCATCAGATAGTTGATCTCTGCTATAAAAAAACCCTCGCATATTTCTGGAGGGACCCTGGTTAAAGCGGAAAATTGCCCATAACGGTTTAATAACAATTAATGTTCTATAACCAGTTGCCTACGTTTGACATGTCCAAAAAAGACCTCATCTGTACACAGGGCGTCTCCTGTACGTACTGCAGTTTCTTATTTTCCCTGCTCGCTTTTGTGCACAGTCACGTGAGACCCGGTGTCTGTAGAAAGATGATCCTATGACTGGAAGCCAGTCAGAAACCTTCCTCATTGAATGATCGCTTTGGCAGCCAATGACAGTGAGCATTCAATGTAACATTTTAAACCAAATGTCTTATCTCCTCCCAGAGGCGTACTAAGTGGGGGGCGGGGGGGCAGTCCGCCCCGGGTGCCACACACTGGGGGGGGGGTGTCAGGCCGGCACCCCCCTCTGCGATTAAAATGGTAGCAGCGCGCGCCGCGGGTTTAGGCAGCGCTGGAGCCTGACAGGCACACTGGCACAGGCAGGGAGAAGCGAGCGGCGAATCGGCGAGGGGGTGGGGGGGTGCAGGGGGACACCGCTGCACCTACCATCCCCTCCTCTCGCGGCCGCGGGCTGTCTGCCTGTGCGATCCCGGATGTCACACAGGCACAGCCGAGCAGCGGTGAAGCCGCCTCCCCCTCCTCTCTGTTTATGTGTAAACAGGGGGAGGGGACCTGCTGTGTATGTGACGGACACTATTCGACGGGGGACCCATATTGACAGGACACCCGCCACGCTGATCAGAGGTACTGAATGGCGGGGGGGGTCTGCACTGAACGGGGGTTCACTGAATGGGGCTACACTGAAGAGGGGGTGCACTGAACGGGGGCTGCACTGAAGGGGGGCTACACTGAAGGGGGGCTACACTGAAGGGGGGTGCACTGAACGGGGGCTGCACTGAATGGGGGCTACACTGAAGGGGGGCTACACTGAAGGGGGGCTACACTGAAGGGGGGCTGCACTGAATGGGGGCTGCACTGAATGGGGGGCTACACTGCAGGGGGGGCTGCACTGCAGGGGGGGCTACACTGCAGGGGGGGCTGCATTGAACGGGGGCTACACTGAAGGCGGGCAGCACTGAACGGAGGCTACACTGAAGGGGGGTGCACTGAATGGGGGCTACACTGAAGGGGGGTGCACTGAATGGGGCTACACTGAAGGGGGGCTGCACTGAAGGGAGGGGCTGCACTGAATAGGGGGCTACACTGAAGGCGGGCAGCACTGAACGGGGGCTGCACTGAAGGGGGCTGCACTGAATGGGGCTGCACTGAAGGGGGGGCTGCACTGAAGGGGGCTACACTGAACGGGGGTCTGCACTGAACGGGGGCTACACTGAACGGGGGTCTGTGCAACATGCAGGGGGTCCAGAGCTGCAGGGTGCTGTGTAATTTAAAGGGGTCCAGAGATGCAAGGTGCTGTGTAATGTAAAGGGGCCCAGAGGTGCAGGGGGCTGTGTAATGTCAAGGGGTCCAGAAGGGCAGGGTGCTGTGTAATGTAAAGGGGCCCAGAGGTGCAGGGGGCTTTGTAATGTAAAGGGACCCAGAGGTGCAGGGTGCTGTGTAATGTAAATGGGTCCACAAGGGCAGGGTGCTGTGTAATATAAAGGGGTGCAGGGGGCTGTGTAATGTAGAGGGGTCCAGAGCTGCAGGGTGCTGTGTAATGTAAAGGGGTCCAGAGATGAAGGGTGCTGTGTAATGTAAAGGGGCCCAGAGGTGCAGGGAGCTGTGTAATGTAAAGGGACCCAGAGGTGCAGGGTGCTGTGTAATGTAAAGTGGTCCAGAAGGGCAGGGTGCTGTGTAATGTAAAGGGGCCCAAAGGTGCAGGGGGCTGTGTAATGTAAAGGGACCCAGAGGTGCAGGGTGCTGTGTAATGTCAAGGGATCCACAAGGGCAGGGGGCTGTGTAATGTAAAGGGGTGCAGGGGGCTGTGTAATGTAAAGGGGGCCAGTGATGCAGGGTGCTGTGTAATGTAAAGGGGGCCAGTGATGCAGGGTGCTGTGTAATGTAAAGGGGGCCAGTGATGCAGGGTGCTGTGTAATGTAAAGGGGTCCAGAGATGCATGGTGCTGTGTAATGTAAAGGGGGCCAGTGATGCAGGGTGCTGTGTAATGTAAAGGGGTCCAGTGATGCAAGGTGATGTGTAATGTAAAGGGGTCCAGTGATGCAGGGTGCTGTGTAATGTAAAGGGGTCCAGAGATGCAGGGTGCTGTGTAATGTAAAGGGGCCCAGAGATGCAGGGTGCTGTGTAATGTAAAGGGGTCCAGAGGTGCAGTTGTGGAGAGGGGGTACATAGTAGTGACAAAAAGATATTGAAGGATGCAGAGGTATGCAGGGGGCACAGTGGGGTGTTTTTACATTTTAATGTGGGGGGGGTGCCAGATATTGGATCCGCCCCGGGTGCAAAATGCTCTAGGTACGCCCCTGTCTCCTCCATTCCCTGTCAGGCAGGTCTGTGTGTGAGAGAGCTGCAGCTGACAGAAGAATGTTTATTGTGTAAACAGGGATTTAAAGGGGTTGTAAAGTCTCATGTTTTTTCACCTTCATGCATTCTATGCATGAAGGTGAAAAACCTTCTTTGCTACAGCTGCCCCCAGAGCCCCCCCCCCTTTTTCTTACCTGAACCCATCCATTCCAGCAACGTGCATGAGCCGTCTCTGTCCTCATTGGATAGATTGATAGCAGCGGGACCCATTGACACGAGAGCGGGGCTGAATCCTGCTGTTTATGTGAATGGACGCAGCAGCCGGACTCTGGATCACAGCCGCATGAGTGCCCCCACGGCTCTCCGTGGGGGCACCCGATGAAGAGGAGGAGCCAGGAGCACCAACGAGGCACCCCAGAAGAGGAGGATTGGGGCCACTCTGTACAAAACCTTTGCACAGAGCAGGCAAGTATAACGTGTTTGTTATTTTTATTTAAAAAAATGCGAACCTTGACAAACACCAACTCTTAATTAACCGGGACATGGTCTTATTTTATTACTTAACCCATTCATTTTAACCTGTATAAGCACTATTTAACAATTTAATCTCCTGTTCCATGTTTCTATTTTAAATTACGGTATTTGCTGGAAAAAATTATTACAAAGCTCATACAGTATATATATATATATTGTCATCTTTAAGGATTTACTGTTCAAATACATGGTTTAGGGAATATCTGCTTAATTTTAAATCAGTAAGAACTTTAAATTACTGATGCATTATTAAAAAAAATGTATCTATGCAAAAAAATAAAAAAATGCATTTCTTTTGTAAATAACTTTAACCAGTTCAATACCAGACACTTACACCCCCCCCCCCCCCCCCCCCCCCCCCCGTCCAAGCCAGTTTTCAGCTTTCAGCACTATCGCTGTTTAAATGACAATTGCACGGTCATGCTACACTGTACCCAAACAGAATTTCTATAATTTTGTTCCCACAAATAGAGCTTTCTTTTGGTGGTATTTGATCACCTCTGCGGTTATTATTTTTTGCTAAACAAAGAAAAAAAGATCGAAAATTTTGAGAAAAAACGTTTTTCTTTTGTTTCCGTTATAAAATTTTGTAAATAACTATGTTTACTCCTTCACTGATGGGCACTGATAAGGTGGCACTGACGGATACTGATAAGGCGGCACCAATGAGGTGACACTGATGGGCACTACTGATATGCAGCACTGATGGGCACTACTGATATGCAGCACTGATGGGCATTGATAGGCGACACTGATGGGCACTAAAAGGCTGCACTGATGGGTACTTATCAGTGGCACTGATAGGCGGTACTGCTGGGCACTGATACGTGGCACTGATAAGTGTCACTGATAGATGGCACTGATAGGTATCCCTTGTGGCACTGGCACGCATTGTGGGTGGGCACAGGTTGGCAGCTGCCTGGGCACAGGTTGGCAGCTGCCTGGGCACAGGTTGTCATTTTCCTGGTGGTCTAGTGGGGTGGTCATCCCTGGTGGTCCATTCCGGCATCTTGGTGGTCCTGGGCGGGCATCCGAGTGGGGGCTGCGCTGATAAACAATCAGCACAGACCCCCTGTCAGGAGAGCAGCCGATCGCCTCTCCTCTACTTGCGTCTTTCAGACGCGAGTGAGGAAAAGCCGATCAACGGCTCTTCCTGTTTACATCGTGATCAGCCGTGATTGGACACGGCTGATCACACGGTAAAGAGCCTCCGACAGAGAGCGCGCGGTGGCTGTTATTCTGCTGGACGTTATATGACGTCCAGTCAGGATAACGCAACCACCGCCCGGCCGTCATTCTGCTATAGGCTGGACGGTAAGTGGTTAACACATGCTTTGTACCAAAAATTTTATATTAAAGTGCCTATAAATAGAACAAGCAGCAGAATAAAATGTATGCTTTCCCCACAGTAATGGTGTTCAAAATATTACTGCTCAAACTTGAAAAAATACTTTTAAATGCAAATAAATAAAAAAATTCTCAGCGAACTGTAGGGTCACAAGAAAGCCCCATTTGCCCCCAGAAATATATATGTCTCTATTTATCACCTTTGCACCGAGCGTACGCATATATGCGGCCTCAGCTTTCGGGGGTTATACTGGGATGATGCCCGCAGCTGCAGGCATCATCCCGGTACCGTTGTTTAGAGCAGGCGATTGGCTATCCAGGCATAACAACCGATGCGGATAAAAGCCGCTCGGTTGTTATACCGGAGGAGCGGGAGGGGACATCCCCCCTCCCGCCATTCTGACCCGGCCTCCAGTCCCACCGGGAGACCCGATCCACGATCTATCACTTCCGGCGCCTAGAGAGAGACTGGCATGAAGCCGTAAACGGCTTTGTGCCAGTCTCCTGAATGTAAACACGGGAGCGACATCACAACGTCACTTCCGGTTTACTCGGCTGTCAATGGCGCCGGATTTTAAAAAATATACAGTATTCAGAATCGCCGTTTTCGGCGATCTGAATACTTTGAAGTGTAAAAGGAGGGATTTGGGGTCTTTTCAACCCCTGATCCCTCCATAAAGAGTACCTGACACCACCTATTACTGTCACAAGGGATGATTACATTCCTTGTGACAGCAATAAAAGTGATAAAAACATTTTTTTTTTTAAAACACAATTTAATAATGTAAAAATAAATAAGAAAAAATAAATAAAATAATTTAAAGCTCCCCCGTCCCTGCAAGCTCGCGCAGCAAAGAAAACGCATACGGAAGTCGTGCCCGCATATGTAAACGGTGTTCAAATCGCACGTGAGGTATTGTCAGATCAAGAGCAATAATTTTAGCCCTAGACCTCCTCTGTATTTTTAAGCTGGTAACCGTAAAAAAAAATTAAAGAGTCGCCTATGGAGATTTTTAGGTACCGTAGTTTGTTGTCATTCCACGAGTGCGTGCAATTATAAAGCATGACATGTTTGGTATCTATTTACTCGGCGTAACATCATCTTTCACATTATACAAAAAATTTGGGCTAACTTTACTTTTTCATTTTTTTTTTAATTCATGAAAGTGTTTTTCCCAAAAAGTTGCGTTTAAAACTCCGCTGCACAAATACCGTGTGAAATAAAATATTGCAATAATTGCCATTTTATTCTCTAGATTCTCTGCTAAAAAATATATATAATGTTTGGGGGTTCTAAGTAATTTTCTAGCAAAAAATATGGATTTTAACTTGTAAACGCCAAATGTCAGAAATAGGCTTAGTCATGAAAGGATTATCATAAGTAATTACAAAGCTATAGACCAGGCATGTCCAAAGTCCGGTCCATGGGCCAATTGTGGCCCGCGTTCCAATTTAATGCGGCCCCCCTGATAATTTGGATATATATATCCTTTGTGGCCCCCAGGGCCACAAAAGATATATGTTGCATTTATCAGCGCTGCCTCGAAGGGGACAGGGAGGGGGCAGGACCAGCGCCGTCAGAATACATACAGGAGAATCTCCTGTTTACTCGGCGGCGTCTGTAATAGGAAGTCCCATCTCCTGGGCTGCCATTGGACGACTGTTCTGTCTATCATATGAGGCGAGACTTTGTAATAAAGAGGCCGCCGTGTAAACAAGAGATTCTCCTGTATATAATCTGATGGCGCTCGTCCCGCCCCCTCCCTGTCCCCTCCGAGGCTGCAGATGGGCATCGATCAGGCTGTACTGATGGCAATGGTGAGGCTGCATTCATGGCACATGTGAGACTGCATTCATGGCAATGGTAAGGCTGCATTCATGGCAATGGTGAGGCTGCATTCATGGCAACGGTGAGGCTGCATTCATGGCAACGGTGAGGCTGCATTCATGGCAACGGTGAGGCTGCATTCATGGCAACGGTGAGGCTGCATTCATGGCAACGGTGAGGCTGCATTCATGGCAACGGTGAGGCTACATTCATGGTAACGGTGAGGCTGCATTCATGGCAATGGTGAGGCTGCTTTCATGGCAATGGTGAGGCTGCTTTCATGGCAATGGTGAGGCTGCATTCATGGCAATGTTGAGGCTGCATTCATGGCAATGTTGAGGCTGCATTCATGGCAATGTTGAGGCTGCATTCATGGCAATGGTGAGGCTGCAGATGAGCAATGATTGAGCTGCATTGACCCTTATTTTGCTTCACAGTTCTTTATTTAAAATTTAAGTTTTTTTCTTAAACTTCCCTCTTAAAGAGAAGGTGCGTGTTATACGCCGATAAATATGGTATATCCAAATAACACGCCCAAGCTCATCCTTAGTATTGAGTGGCGCTCAGGGATTTGTTGGGGCCACAAAAGATATATATATATCCAAATAAGACGCCTGAGCTCATCTCTTCACCACACACAGGCACAAAGGCAAGATAATTCTTGTTGGGCAGTGTATTAGTGCTCGGACGAACACACTTAGACCAAATTTTAATGGTTCAGGCAAAATGGTCGGCCCTCACCGAAGTTCACTTCATCGAATCTGGCCCTCTTTGAAAAAAGTTTGGACACCCCTGCTATAGACTCATGAACAGACAAATAGAAGAAATGTGAAAATATGGTCTGGTCCATAGGGGGTAAACAGGTGTGAGAGCTGAAGTGGTTAATAAAACAACATACAACCCACATTAGTAATAATGCCACCAAAATGAGTGTGTGCTGTAAATGGTCTCCAGCATTGCTCCTGTCTCTTCTTGCTGGAGGCTGCCATTTTGATGAAGCCCAGAGCAGTAATTTCCTTATTGGATTCTCTCCCCCTCTCCTTGTTCTCAAAAACTATATGTCACTTTCTTCAATTAAAATATGTACATTTTAAGCCTGGATTATATGTTTTGGCAAAGTTAGAGAGGAAGGCCAACAAAAGCTTTACAGTACTGAAGACCACAGGCTGCCCAGGAGAAAATATCAGGGAGATACAGCAAGACACTATCCTTGTAAGTTTAAAGCTGGGTACACACTATGCGAAATTCGGCCATTTCATCAGGAGCTGGCTGACTTTCGGTCAGTGTGTACAGCAGTCTGTCCGAAAGAAGCCGGTTTCACAACTTGCTTTTGTCGAAGGGACTTGCTGGAAAACCAGCATCCAATCAGTGCTTGCAGCCAATGGCTGCAAGCACAGATCAGTGTATTCTGGTGGAAGGGGGAGTCCCTGTCAGAATATAATAGCACGGCAGGGAAGATCGCCATTTCAACAGTGATGTTGGCGTGGCAATCAGTTTTCTCTCTTTTTGTTTAACCAGGGTTAAACAAAAAATTACTTCCAGTGTGTGGCTTTACTCTTGTGTCCCCCTGGCAGCAGTTTGTCCTGTCACCTCTCCTGCTTCTCTTTTCTCCCTCCCTAATCTGTGTTTCCTCAGCACAGTCAGTGTCATTCCTGTTGCTTTCTTCCCCCTTCAGCAACAGCAAATCTTAATGTTATCAACTGATCTAGTGGCTCCAGTTTTAGTCGAAGTTTCAAGAATAGAGAGCAACTGAGCATGTGCAGAGAGCAGGGCAAGACAGGGCATTGCTGGATTTTAAACAGTATAGGCACTTATTTTTCATGTTTTACATAGTGTGATGGTGGGACCGTGTGTTGGTTTACACCAGATTTGGTAAAGAAAGACATGCTGATTGAACAGCTGTGTCTTGGGCTATTTAGTTCTGACATGACTATGGATCAGGGCTCCACCCAACAGACAGGAAGTCTGTGTATGGGAGTCAGGTGGACTCCCATCCCTTGGAGAGGGGTCAGGCGCTGCATGGGTGCAGCCAGAGTATGCATGTCTGCAGGAGGCAGATGTCATTGGTGAAGTAAGCAACCAGGTGCTGACCGGGAGTAAGCGAGGAGTGAGCTTATCTCTTGGAAACTGTTTGTTCTGAGGAGCAGACCTAAGGCCTAGGCTAAAGGCCTGAACAGCCAGATCCCAAGAGGGGAAGCCAGGAGGTAAACTGTTGAGTATGCAAGACAAAGTAATGGTGGAACCCCCCTGTGAGGGCAACTGATGTATTTGTGAACTTTTTGTGCTTTTAAATAAAGGTGGGCTTCCATGCCCTTAAATAGAGTTCCTGACTGGCTTGAATCACTGGAAAAACACATCTACTACGAGAGCTGATAACCCCTAATCTTACATATGGTGGAGGTATTGTCGGGCAGCTTTGGAAGAGTTCCAGATCCGCGCATACCAAAAACAGTGAGTAGAAAGAAACCGTGTGTTTTGCAGCAATACTGTGGTGAACAGCCAATGTGAATGAAAAGTCAAAGTTTTCTGCAGTGAACTGCTGTTAGCTGTGTGGGACAGCCAGGCGAACTGCATTGCACAGGAGTTCAATTAATGGACTGTGTTGTATACAGGTGATGTGCCTGTGGAAGTGAGCTCAACGTGGCTTGAGAGGATGTGTCCACTTAGGAAGGTGCAGTGGATGAATGATTCAAGCAGAGAGTGAAGTCTGCATGTGAAAGTGTGCTGTTTGCAAGTCTTGGAGACCAGTACCTCAAATTTTCCTGTGTTAAAAGGAACTGTTAAAAACCGTTGTTGGCCTGACTGCAGAGATGGGGCGGTCAAAACGCAAAAAGGAAGCAATGTTTGCTGAGATGAGAGACAGAGCGGGTGTTGTTCCTAGCAACACTGGTGCAAGGAGTGCACAGGTGACTGCAAGTATGGAGAGTTCACCAGAGTCTGAGTCTGCAGTGGATTGGTGCGATGGCGACACTTGGCTGCACTGAACCAAGTTAAAGGGGAAGTGCATGCTGTTTCCCCTGGCAATGCTGGTGCAAGATGGCCAGCTATCAATGTGCAAAGTGCTAAGAACCCAGTGCGCTGTTTGCGGTGCAGTGAGTGGGGGCATGACGTTTCTAAATGCCCTTTGTCCCAGGCTTCACCAAAGCAAAGGTATGAGAAGTCTGCTCTAAGTGTAAAGAGTGAGCAGATGGGTGTGGTTGCCCGTGGCAACAAAGCAGAAATCCGTACAGCTGGCTTTGTACGGCCTATGTTACCTTCGAAAAGTGTTGAAGATTTTTTGGATGACTTTGCGTTGATTGCTTCCTACAGAGGATGGCCCAGAAATCGCTGGGTTGAGTTGGTGCAACCTTTTCTGATGGAGGAGTACCAGGAGGTGTACCGTGGGATGTATAGTAACCGAGATGACTATGACAATTTCCTAGGAGAAATCCAATCTAGAGAGCGCTGGAAAAGATCAGTGGGGAGAATGTGGTCTCCCATAGCAACTGGAGAAAGTATGTTTTCAGAAAGGAGGAGCTACAGAGAGGAGGTATACCACCATCCTCAGAGATACCAGTAAAAGTCTGCATGTTGGGAGAGTGCCGTCTCCCTTGGCAACAGGAGAAAGTCACCAAGTGCCATGCCTGGAATGTGGTCAGCTGGGCCACGGGATCTTTTCTTGTCCAAGCTTGTGGAATACAGCTGCTGATCGTGTTGTTGGGCTTAATGTTTTGCCTGCAGGCGATGTTGGAAAATCCAAGAGGGATGTAATGTTACCCTGTGTCCAGGAGGGGGCGTCATCTTGTGAGAGCACGGCAAAGAAGGAACAACGCCCTCAATTGAAGCCTTCAACCCCTGCTAAAGAGAATGGTAAGACTGTTCCTGTTAAAATCATGGGAAAGACTGACTGTGTGGTTGCTCACACTGAAGTGGAAGTAATCCCAGAGCGGAGATCCACTGAAGGTGTAAAAATGAACTTGCTGCAGTGTGCTACCCAGATCAGTGGGGAGACACAGGTTAAAACCCTGCTTGCAGCGAGGTCAAAAATTGAAAAGGACATATGGACTCTGGGTACACCTAAGGTAATCCAGCAGAGTGCTGGGAGAGATGTGCTAGGGGTGACCAAAGCAGTTGGTATGCCATGTTCCCTAGTGACAGTGACAGGTGCTGCGCAGTTGCCAAGGGAAACCACCAAGGAGCCTGCAGTGGTGAGGCAAGTGGTTTCCCAGGACAACTGTGAAGATGCCCTAGTGGGCAAAATAATTCCTTTGGAGAGAAAGGGTGGTGTGCTGAGTGGCACGCAGGGTGCCATGCGTTTTGACAAAGGACAATTTGATAGAGTTTATAAAACTGCTATGTTTATGAATGCTGATGATACATGTGCTTATGGTAACGTGATGCTTAATGAGGTAGAGGTCTCTTTAAGTGTCTCAGCCTTTCACGCCTTAGCAAATGAGCCCCTCCACATCGTTTGTAAAGGAAAAGTTCCTACAGTTCTGTGTTTAGATGCGGCATGTCTAGAAATAACTGAGATATTGTGGGAATTGGTGAAAATCTTTCCAATGTACACCTGCATGTATCCACAGCAGAAGGGCGACATGGTACTGCGTAGTACCAATCGGTGGACGCAGGTGATACATGCGTTGTTAAGCAATGTTGATGAAAATTGGTTGCTGCACTGTTGGTTGCTTTTGTGGAAAGTTGTCTCGAAGTTCTCTTCGAGAGTGATTCCAGCGGCGGTTATGTGCGGAATGCGCTCAGGGGAATTGTTGGAGAAATTAGAGATAATAGACATAGAGGAAGTCTCTCCGTATGCTGGTGCGATGGGGTGTATTCCTGCTGGTGCGGTCCGAGGTCCGGCTGAGCAGTGGTTGGTACGTGGCGCGCGTACTGTCTCACCCGCTACACCTCAGGTAAAGGAAGGGCCCGGAACGGACGTGGCAGTAGTGGGAATTCAGTCTATCACTCGCAGAGAGGTGCAGTTTGAGGTACCTGGAGACACTTTGACAGGAAATAACAGTGATGGTAACTGTAATGGAAAAGTGTATGAGAGGCACGGTAGAGCACTGTCAGACAACTCTGAGCTATTGGTTGAGGTACCAATGGACACAGAAATGGTTAAAGGGATTGATGTGGAAAAATGTGGTGAAAAATGTGCGTTGGTAGGACAATTGCTATTGGAGTGTTGGACAACAGGGGGCGATGTGAAACTGCGGGACTGTCCCATAGGGAGTAACTGCTTGCCTGTAGGTGGTCCCTCCATAGATACTGTCCTAGCAAACAAGGGGACAAGAGGTCCCAATGATAATATTGAGGTTAAACAGAAGGATATGGTGTTGATCCTAGATGGTTTGGTTGCCAAGGCTGGGCAGATACTGGTAGTTGGTACAGAGGCGCCAAAGCGAAGTGTTGGTGGAAACATACCCGGAAGAAGAAATGGGCCTACGCAGCCAATGGCTGGCACAGAGGTGTCCCATTTATGATGATGGGTTTATGTGTTCCTCCCTCCGGTTCGAAACAGGGAGGGAGGATATGTGATGGTGGGACAGTGTGTTGGTTTACACCAGTTTTGGTAAAGAAAGACATGCTGATTGAAGAGCTGTGTCTTGGGCTATTTAGTTCTGACATGACTATGGATCAGGGCTCCACCCAACAGACAGGAAGTCTGTGTATGGGAGTCAGGTGGACTCCCATCCCTTGGAGAGGAGTCAGGCGCTGCATGGGTGCAGCCAGAGTATGCATGTCTGCAGGAGGCAGATGTCATTGGTGAAGTAAGCAACCAGGTGCTGACCGGGAGTAAGCGAGGAGTGAGCTTATCTCTTGGAAACTGTTCGTTCTGAGGAGCAGACCTAAGGCCTAGGCTAAAGGCCTGAACAGCCAGATTGCAAGAGGGGAAGCCAGGAGGTAAACTGTTGAGTATGCAAGACACAGTAATGGTGGAACCCCCCTGCGAAGGCAACTGATGTATCTGTGAACTTTTTGCGCTTTTAAATAAAAGTGGGCTACCATGCCCTTAAATAGAGTTCCTGACTGGCTTGAATCACTGGAAAAACGCATCTACTACGAGAGCTGATAACCCCTAATCTTACAATAGCTATACCTGCAAAAGGTGCCAGCCTGAAGTGATTTATCAGGACTTAAAGTGTTTATTAACCCCCCCCCCCAAAAAAAAAAATGGATCCTGCTTCTTTAAAGCATGTTATATGACATTGCTTGTCCTGTGTCATTTGGCCACCTGTAACACCTAAAAAACCTGGCTGATCATGCCAGTTTCTCCCTCTCCCCTATGTAAACTGACCACCGTGCATCATGGCTGCTGAGCCCTTACACCGTGGTCAGTTTACGTGCCTCCATCATCCGCAGCCTGTTATCTACTCTCCTCTCCGCTCCTGTGTCCTCCTCCCCCATCCCCTCTCTGTCTGTCTGCTCGTGACAGTGCTGCCCCTCCTCCTCATGCTGCTTGCATAACACTAACCTGTATACACCATCAGCACTGCCTCCTATTGCAGTGTCCCCCTCTGTGTAGGATTTTAAAATATAAATGCTGCAAATACCTAATTTCACAGCCGAGATTGCGATCACATGACCAGCCAGCTCTCTCCTCCTTCTCTCCTCCTCCCCTTCAGACTGATGTCAGCAGGGGAATCTTGGCCCCTCCCGTTGCATAAATCATACACAGAGGGGAACACTGCAATAGGAGGCAGTGTTGGTGGTGTATACAGGTTAGAGTGGCTTAACAACCACTTTAACTTTGACTTAAAGTTCTTAGGAAAGGCCTTTATAATAATCTTAAGTTAATTGGTTGCTATCCAAGTTGGTCTTAAGCTGGCTATACATGGCTCATTCAGGCAGTGGGCTGAACAAAAAGAACCAAACTGATTCCCGCATCCATACATTCGAGGTGAACTATTGTATTCTGACAGCAGGGGAGGGGGGTGACGACTCCTCCACTGTCAGAATACACAGGTTGGTGCTGCAGCCGCTGATCAAGCAGCTTTTTCTCCAACAGGTCAGCTCAATAGATGTCAATTGATAGATCAACTTTTGTTGTATGCCACTGGCCACACATGGATCAAAATTCAGCAGGTCCCTGCTGAACTGGCCAGATTTCAATCCATCTAGGGCCATCTTTAGTATGCGCATGTATGAATGTGAGTTAGAGACCTTAGATTGTAAGCTCCTTGAGGGCAGGGACTGATTTGTGTATAACACACATTTAGTATAGTACCTCCTTAGAATACATATTAACCTCACTTGTAACACATTGAGATAGTTTTCTTGCCTATATTAACAGCACCTAGAGGCACTTAATACACTTTTAATGTCTTTTTACCCTCTCCCCTTTTTTTCAGGCTGTTTTTTTTGTATATACATTTTTTACAATAGCTATGATCTCCCTTGTGCCACATCATTCGTTTTCTCATTGGGCCTCTTGGTCCGCTTCCACTACTCCCGTGTCAGACACTGAGCAGCGGTCACCATTTGGAGATACCGTGTTTTATCAATTGCAATCATCTTGGTTATGTAAAGCATGTACTTGAAAATATACCAGTTTGATGTACATTATATATTGTTATGTGTAACCCATTGGTTTGATACAGTATGCCAAACATTTTTTATTTGTACGTTATAAATTTATGTGTCCAATACTTGTACAATAAATTTATATTTCATGACTTTTGTATTACGCCTCATTTAAAGTCCCATGGGCAAATATTGGCTGTGCGTATGATTTGAGTGTACAATTTACAGTATATGTAAAGCACTGCGCAATTGTTGACTATATTATAAATAACTTAAATACTGTAAATAATATTCTACCTACAGTACATGCCCATATTCACTGTGCAAACAGGAGCTGATCATTCATGCATACAAGCCACATCAGGGAGAAGGCAGCATCCGTTCCAGAGCTTCTCTGATGCTACAGAGGAATGGTAGCGGTCTCAATTCCTACATCTTTAGGCGAGATAGACATCCCAACCTGCAAAAACTCATTTCAGGGAGGTGGCAAACTCATTTCAATATTCTTTCACAGTGCTTCGGTGGAAGGGGGGTGGGTGGTTTGTGGCAGTGGACGGTGAGTCATAATTTTTTTTATTTTTAATATTTATTTTTTTTACAATTCAATTTATTTGTATTTATTTTTTACAATGCTTTTTGGGGGGAGGGAGTTGGGGCAGTGGACAGTGTTGGTAGGGCAGGGGAGAGCAGTGTCAGTAGTTTAATTTTTTTACACTTTTTATTTTCATTTTTTTTTTTACAATGATTTTTTTTATCTTTTTTTGGGGGGCTTTGGTGAGATGTCAGGCGTCTAAACAGACCCCTGACATCTCTCCTTTGAGACAGACAAAGGGACTGAGGACACATTCCCCAGACCCTTTCTCAGCACTAAAGATGAATGAACAGGAGACAGAGGCTCCTGTTCATTCATAAACTGAGCAGAGTAAACACAGTTTACTCTGCTCAGTTATTACAGGACACAGGAGCGATCTCGCTCACTGTGTTAAATTTCTGACAGTTCCCCCTGCAGCTGGCGGGAGAGGAGCCGGCTGCGGGGGAGGAGGGGGGGAGGAGGAGGACAGGGGCGGCAGAAGAGAACACGGGGGCCAGAGGAGAAAAGGGGGGGCAGAGAAGGACATGGAGGGGGCCAGGGGAGGAGCACACAGAACAGCAGGGAATGATCAGTGCGGCGGCAGAAAACAACTGTGAACACCGATCTCCTTGTATAGTTTTTTAGCAGACAGCTGCGGGAGGGAGAGAAGGAGAAGCGGCTGGCAGCTAAAAATCTATTCAAAGGAGATCGGTGTTCACAGCTGTTTTCTGCCGCACCGATCATTTCCGGGAGATCGCGAGGCGCTTGCAGGTGTGCGGAAGCCGCCGCAGAAATGCGGGAGACTTGAGATGTCTGAGTGTATGGCTGGCGTGTTTCTTTAAAATAAGGGTTAACAGAGAACCCTGCTGTAATGCAGTAAAAAATGGTATGCGGACATATTTCTTTCAACATAGAATAAGAGATTTAATAAGTATAAATGTATTAATGCACATCTTTTGCTACATATTATTATCATAATGACAGCAGATATTGTGCAAGAAAGTGGTGCTTTTTGACATTCTGTGGTTTGCTCATTCACATAATAAAATGTTTTGCAATACAAGTAGCATCTCATTTATGTTACATACACGAAAATGTAAATTTTCTTTGCTTTATTTATCCAAGATTTTTTCTTGTTGCAGGACTTACTAATGGCCTATTTAACAAATAACACAGACAGTTGCCCGCATAATTGACAATTTATACGGTTACCCAGAAATGTAACTAGAACGTTCAGGGCCCGATGTAAAAAACTGTTCAGGGCCCGATGGAAAAAGGGTTCCTGAGCCTTTAAATGGTCTCCCAGTCTGGTTCAGTAGGAATCACAATCATGGGAAAGACTACTGACCTGACAGTTGTGCAGTAAACCATCATTGACACCCTCCATAAGGAGGGAAAGCCTCAAAAAGGTAATTGCAAAAGAAGTTGGATGTTCCCAAAGTGCTGTATCAAAGCACATTAATAGAAAGTTATGTGGAAGGGAAAAGTGTGGAAGAAAAATGTGCACAAGCAGCAGGGATGACCGCAGCCTGGAGAGGATTGTCAGGAAAAGGCCATTCAAAAGTGTTGGGGACTTTCACAAGGAGTGGACTGAGGCTGGAGTCAGTGCATCAAGAGCCATCACACACAGACGGATACTGGACATGGGCTTCAAATGTCGTATTCCTCTTGTCAAGCCACTCCTGAACAACAAACAACATCAGAAGCGTCTTACCTGGGCTAAAGGAAAACAGACCTGGTCTGTTGCTCAGTGGTCCAAAGTCCTCTTTTCTGATGAGAGCAAATTTTACATCTCATTTGGAAACCAAGGACCCAGAGTATGGAGGAAGAATGGAGAGGCACACACTGCAAGATGCTTGAAGTCCAGTGTGAAGTTTCCACAGTCTGTGTTGATTTGGGAAACCATGTCATCTGCTGGTGTTGGTCCACTGTGCTTCATTAAGTCCAGGGTCAACGCAGCCGTCTACCAGGAGATTTTGGAGCACTTCATGCTTCCTTCCGCAGACGAGCTCTATGGGGTTGCTGACTTCATTTTCCAGCAGGACTTGGCACCTGCCCACACTACCAAAAGCACCAAAACCTGGTTCAATGACCGTGGGATTACTGTGCTTGATTGGCCAGCAAACTCGCCTGACCTGAACCCCATAGAGAATCTATGGGGCATTGCCAAGAGAAAGATGAGAGACATGATGGGCGGCACAGTGGTGTAGTGGGTAGCACTCTCACCTAGCAGTAAAAAGGGTCACTGGTTCGAATCCCAACCACGACACTACCTGCCTGGAGTTTGCATGGGCCTACGTGAGTTTGCTCCGGGTACTCCGGTTTCCTCCTACACTCCAAAGACATGCTGGTAGGTTAATTGGATTTGGTCTAAATTGGCCCTAGTATATTATTGTGAGTTAGGGACCTTAGATTGTAAGCTCCTTGAGGGTAGGGATGGATGTGAATGTACAATGTATATGTAAAGCACTGCGTAAAATTGACGGTGCTATATAAGTACCTAAATAATAATAATAATAATGAGACCGAACAATGCAGAAGAGCTGAAGGCCGCTATTGAAGCAACCTGGTCTTCCATAACACCTCAGCAGTGCCACAGGCTGATAGCTTCCATGCCACGCCGCATTGAGGCAGTGATTGCTGCAAAAGGGGCCCAAACCAGGTACTGAGTACATATGCATGCTTATACTTTTCAGAGGTCCTTGTTTTATCGATTGCATGTAATATTCAAAATTTTCGGAGATTGTGGATTTGGGGTTTTCATGAGCTGTAAGCCATAATCATCACAATTATGACAAATCACGGCTTGAACTATCTTGCTTTGCATGTAATGAGCCTATCTCATATATTAGTTTCACCTTTTAAGTTGCATTAGTGAAATAAATGGACTTTTGCACGATATTCAAATTTTTTGAGTATCACTTGTATTTATACAAAATGACAAGGGGTGACTGTCAAATATAAACGAATCATCAAATCCTTACCCACTATATCCAGAACAAAAAAATAAATAAAAATTATTCAGGTTGAGATTTGTCCACATAAAGCACATTTAATAAGGGAGTATGAAATATAACGGAAACGTACAAAGTATAGTAAGCTATAGCAGCTAGACTTCTTTATTCTGTAGTCAGATAAGTGGTTAATAAATTGCTATGGCTTACTGCACTATTTATATGTTAATTGCTCTCATTAACCAAGCAATGTCTGCAATTGTAAACCTCCTGTTCCATGTAACACCGTAAACATATAGGAAGTAACAAATGATTTCTGAATTACTCATTCACGCACAAAAGTCTTTCTTGCTCTTATAGTGAAACTAAACTCTATCAATCAACATTGACCATTTTAAATCCTTATGCCTGGAACACACGGTACGTTTTTTTTTTTGTTTGTTTTTTTGTTAATACAGCAGGCTGAACAAAAAAAGCGGAGGAGCTCACTGTACTAACTATGCAATGATGTTAGTACAGTGATTTCCCCGCTGTGCTATTGTGTTTTGACAGGGGGACTGCCCACCTTCCCCCCCACCATTGGCTGCAAGCTCTGATCGGTTGCTAATCATCTGCTGGTTTTCCTGCATGCTCGTTCGACAGAAGCAGGTTGTTAGACTGACTTCTGTTGGACAAGGCCCTGTACACACGGGCTGAATGTCAGCCTGGTTTCTACTGTACAGGCTTATTTTGGACGATATTTTGCACGTGCGTACTGGGCTTAATGCTGATAGCATTAGTAAATACAGTGGGTATAGAAAATAATCACTTTTTTTGCTTTACAGCCTGAAATGAAGACAGACACAGTTTATGTTTTATCCAGGATTACTTACTCAGTGCAACTTATAAACATCCAAGTGAAAGATATCACACCAACATGTCAAAAAATAAAAACAATTCAAAAACAGAATCACTGAGTTCGAAAAGGATCACCCCCTCCTAAAAATGATTTGTAAACTCAATCAGGTGTAGCTAATCATCTTCTCAATGGCACACAAAGCCATTTGACTTTCAACTGTGATCAGCTGTGGTCATTTTGATTAGCTCAGCATGAAAATAGCTTTCCTGGAGCATTTCAGTCCCTGATAGTGCAACTGAAGCAAACAAACTACCACTCCTCAAGAAAGGCCACATGGAGTCATGACTGAGATTTGCCAAATCACACCTTGAAAATTCTGAGGCCACATGGATAAAGGTGTTAGGGTCAGATGAGACTAATGTTGAATTATTTGGCGTCAACACCAAATTATATCTCTGGTGAAAATCCAATACAGCTCACCATCCAAATAACACCATTCCTACAGTAAAGCATGGAGGTGGTGATATCCTGTTACGGGGGTGTTTCTCTGAAGCAGGTACTGGAGCACTTGTCAAGATAGAAAAATAATGGATTGGGCAAAATACAGTTGAATTCTTGAGGAAAATCTACTACCCTCTGCCAAAAGATGTCATTGCGAAGAAGGTTTACCTTCTAACATGACAATGACCCAAAGCACACACTTCAGTGGTTGAAGGAGAAAAGGGTGAATGTCCTTGCATTGGTCTAGTCAGAGCCCAGAACCCCATTGAAAATCTGTGGAATGACTTGAAGACTGCAGTCCACAAACGGTCGCCATCAAATTTAACTGAACTTGAGCAGTGCTGCAAAGAAAAGTTGGCAAATATTGCAAAGTCTAGATGTGCAAAGTTGTTAGAACTATATAAAATGGATATTAAAAGTCTATACATCCCCTTCTAAAATGTCAGGTTTCTGTGATGTGAAAAAATGAGACAAAGATAAATCATTTCAGAACTTTTTTGTTAATGTCACCTATAAATAGGTAAAAAAAAATAAAAAAAAAATAATGTGGTTGCATAGGTGTGCACACCCTCTTAGAACTGGGGATGTAACTGTATTCAGAATTAAGCAATCACATTCAAACACATGTTAAATATGAGTCCGTACACACCTGCCATTATTTAAAGTGCCTCTAAATTAACCCCAAATAAAGTTCAGCTGTTCTAGTAGGTCTTTCCTGACATTTTCTTAGTCACATCCTACAGCAAAAGCCATGGTCCGCAGAGAGATACCAAAGCATCAGAGGGATCTCATTGTTAAAACGTATCAGTCAGGAGAAGGGTAAAAAAAATTAGCTATACCATGGAACACAGTGAAGACAGTCATCATCAAGTGAAGAAAATATGGCACAACAGTGACATTACCAAGAACTGGACGTCCCTCCAAAATTGATAAAAAGACGACAAGAAAACTGGTCAGGGAGGCTGTCAAGAGGCCCACAGCAGCATTGAGGAGCTGCAGGAATATCTGGCAAGTACTGGCTGTGTGGTACATGTGACAACAATCTCCCGTATGTCTGGGCTATGGGATAGAGTGGCAAGACAAGCCTTTTCTTACGAAGAAAAACATTCAACCTAGACTAAAATTTTGCAAAAACACATCTGAAGTCTGACAAAAGCATGTGGGAAAATGTCATATGGTCGGATTAAACCAAAAATAATTTTTTTGCCCATAAATCCAAAAGATATGTTTGGCGCAAAAACAACACTGCACATAACCAAAAGAACACCATACCCATAGTGAAGCATGGTGGTGGCAGCATAATGCTTTGGGGCATTTTTTCTTCAGCTGGAACAGGGGCCCTAGTCAAGGTAGAGGGAATTATGAACAGTTCCAAATACCAGTCAATATTGGCACAAAACTATCAGGCTTCTGCTAGAAAGCTGAACATGACAAGGAACTTCATCTTTCAGCATGACAACGACCCAAAGCATACATCCAAATCAACAAAGGAATGGCTTCACCAGAAGAAGATTAACATTTTGGAATGGCCCAGCCAGAGCCCAGACCTGAATCTGATTGAAAATCTGTGGGGTGATCTGAAGAGGGCTGTGTACAGGAGAAGAGTGGGCAAATATTGCCAAGTCAAGATATGCCATGCTGATAGACTTCAACCCAAAAAGACTGAGTGCTGTAATAAAATCAAAAGGTGCTTCAGCAAAGTATTAGTTTAAGGGGGTGCACACTTATGCAACCATATTATTATTTTTATTTTTATTTATTTTTTACCCTCCACCTAAAATATTTCAGTTTTTTGTTCAAGTGAATTGTACAAACTATAGGTCACATTAAAAAAGTTCTGACACGAGTTATCTTTGTCTCTTTTTTTTTTTTACATCACAAAAACCTGACATTTTTACAGGGGTGAGTTGGCTTTTTATATCCACTGTATCTCAACAGACTAAATGCTGTAAGTAAATGCAAAAGGTGGTTCAAATTACTGACACAAAGGGGTGATCGTTTTTCCAACTCAGTTATTCCGTTTTTGAATTTTGTAAATTTTTCTCTGACATGTTGGTGTTATATCTTTTACCCAATCTTTCATAAGCTACACCTTGTCATTTTTAGGAGGGGGCGAACCTTTTTCAAAACGCAGTGATTTTGTTTTTCAATTTTTCTCCTGACATGTCCGTGTTCTTTCACTTGGATGTGATAAGTTGCACTGAGTAAATACAGCTGGATAAATCAAAAATGGTGTCTGTCTTCATTTCCGGCTGCAAAGCAAAAAAACTTTATTTTAAAGTGGGGAGGGGGGCGATTCTTTTCTATACCCACTGTAGAAAGGAAGGTATTTACTTGTTTTAACCTTTTTTAGTTACATTTCTTCAGATGCCTTCTAGATTCTGACCCAACTACTTCCAGCCCGCCCAACACACATATACTGCAGCAGGGCGGTCCGGCTGCGTGAAACAACGTACCTGTACATTGTTCGCGCTCCCTGGTCTGGGGCACGTGCGCTTCGACAGCGACCCACTCCCGCTGTGACTAGACGCAGCAGGAGCCAATCAGCCACCCGCAATCATTCAGGGGAATGACAGAATGGCGGTCTGCCTATGTAAACAAGGCAGACCGTCACCCGGTCACAGAGGAAGAGAGAGATCTGCGATTCCAAGTAATCAGGAATGCCGATCTCTCTCTTTGTCTAGTCTGTCTATTGTCAGCATTGCCCACACAGTTAGAAAGCACACATAGGGAACACATTTAACCCTTTGATCGCCCCCTATGTTAACCCCTTCCCTGCCAGTGTCATTTATATAGTGTCAGTGCATTTTTTTTTATCACCGATCACTATATTGGTGTCACTGGTCCCCAAAAAGTGTCACTTAGTGTCCAGTTTGTCCGCCGCAATGTCGCAGTCCCGCTAAAAATCGCTGATCGCCACCATTACTAGAAAAAAAAAAAGCCCTAAATCTATCCCATAGTTTGTAGACGCAATAACTTTTGATGTTTACATTCCTTGTAATAGGAATAAAAGTGATCAAATTTTTTTTTTTTTTTAAAAGGTGTAAAAATAAAAAAATTTTATAAAATAAAAAAATAAAAATAAATTTAAAACGCCCCTGTCCCCAGTAGCTCGCGCTCAGAAGCGAACACACACACGCAAGTCCCGCCCACATATGTAAACGCCGTTCAAACCACATGTGAGGTATCGTCCCGTGCGTTAGAGTGCGTGCAACAATTCTAGCACTAGATCTCCCCAGTAACTCTAAACTGGTAACATGTAAAAAAAAAAATTTAAGTGTCGCCTATGGAGATTTTTAAGTACCGAAGTTTGGCGCCATTCCATGAGTGTGCGCAATTTTAAAGCGTGACAAGTTCGGTATCTATTTACTCGGCGTAACAGCATCTTTCACATTATACAAAAAAATTGGGCCAACTACTCCTTTGTTATTTTTTAATTCATGAAACCGTTTTTTTACCAAAAAAAAAAGCATTTGCAAAAATTATTGCGCAAATACCGTGCAAGATAAAAAGTTGCAATGACCGCCACTTTATTCCCTAGGGTGTCTGCTAAAAAAAATATATATATATAATGTTTCAGGGTTCTGAGTAATTTTCTAGCAAAAAAATTATGATTTTTACATGAAGGAGAGAAGTGCCAGAATAGGCCCGGTATTGAGGTGGGTAATTACCACCAAAAGAAAGCTCTATTTGTGGGGAAAAAAAGGCCATCAAATTTGCTTGGGTACAACGTCAGTTAAAGTAACGCAGTGCCATATCGCAAAAAATGGCCTGGTCATTAAGGGGGTAAATCCTTCCAGGGCTGAAGTGGTTGAAGTGGTTAAAGTGGTTGTAAACCCAAACTCCTGAAACACCTTATTTTTTTGCGCAAAGTTTAGTAGATAATGTTGTGATAACCTAAATCACTATGTGTGTACCTCTCAAAAATGCATCCTTCTTCGGTGGTAGCCCTCATAAACCTGCCTATCTTTGGGCGTGGCATAGCACCAAAGCTGAGGGGGGTGGAGTCTCTCGCTCTCTGCATTTCTTGCTGCATCTCTATGTCTCTCTCCGTCTCTATCTCTGTGTCCCTCTCTTCCACTATGCGACACTCTTTGTGTCCGTCTCCCTCTCTCACTCTCTCTGCTGCAAATTTGCAATGTAAGAATTTCAGTGTGCTTTGTATCTAGATAGATCCAGAGGAGAGGCGAGGAAAAAGAAAGTAAACTTGGTCGGCTCCGATCTCCGTCACAGTGAGGTGCAGAGCAGCAGAAGACACGCCCCTTCACACAGACGTGCGCATGTGTCTCCTTATATAGGCTGTCAATCAAAGCAGAAGGGGAGTGGCGTCACCATTAAGTTTTTTTTTTTTTTTTTAACACTTGCAGCAATATAGAATTATAACGGATTACATTTTTCCCCGATGGATGTGGTCAACTTTTTTTCTTTTTTTTTTTCTGGGTGTCACAAAATTTCTGGAAATAGGACACTCCTAGAACATTGGATTTCTTAAAAACCTGCATTGCAAAAAAGTAACATTTTAAGAACAAATGTTAAGTGGCATTTCTCCACTGTTGCGAGATCTTGTGACAGGGTTTCTAATGCCGCATACACACGGAATTCCGTTCAAGCTGTCTTGCATACACACTGTCACACCAAATTCCGACCGTCAAGAACGCAGTGACGTACAACACTACGACGAGGCGATAAAATTTTAATTCAATGCTTCCAAGCATGCGTCGACCTGATTCTGAGCATGCCTGGTTTTTTCTCCGTCGGAGTTTCATACAGACGAACGGAATTTCGATAAAAAAAATTTTTGCCGGAAAAATGTTCTCTTTCTAAATCCGTCAAAATTTCCGACTGAAAAAGTCTAATGGGGCACACACACGGTGGGAATATTCGATGAAAATAGTCTGACGGAATTTTTTCATCGGAAATTCTGACCGTGTGTATGCGGCATAAGTATATTTCATGAAGAACTGAATTCTGGAAGCTAATCACTAGTATTGGCAGTGAGTTCCTAGTTTCTAATTTTTTTCCCCCATTATTGACTAAACATGCCTTGTTCTGCGATGTGTCTCTGTGTGGAGGTGGCCATCTTGGTAGAGGAAGGGCTTTAGTCCCTTATGTCAGAGCCTCCAGCAAGGAGAACAATGAGCAGCACAGCAGTGACACCACCAATTCTCACTCAAAATTTCTACAGTAGCCTTTCTCAAACTTTTCAACACAGATGAATCCTTAAATATCTTTCTAGGCTCAGGGAAAAATTACTATTTCTACAACTCAAGATAAATTAGTGTGATGATCAGTGGGAAGAATGCGAACGTTTTTCTAGACGTGATTCTTCTCAAGCCTGCCTTGCCTACACACTATCGTGAAAAAAAATGCTCGAGCAAAGCGCAGTGACGTACAAAACGTACGACGGCACTATAAAGGGGAAGTTCCATTCGGATGGCGCCACCCTTTGGGCTGCTTTTGCCGATCCTCGTGTTAGTAAAGTTTGGTGAGAGACGATTCGCGCTTTTCAGCCTCGTGCTCTTCAGTCCGTTACAGCGTGACGAATGTGCTATCTTCATTACGAACGCTAGTTTTACCAGAACGAGCGTTCCCGTCTCATAACTTGCTTCTGAGCATGCACGTTTTTTTCACGTCGTTAAAGCCTACACACGGCCGTTTTTTTCACGGCGAGAAAAACGACAACGTGAAAAACGACAAGAAAAAATAGAGCATGTTCCAAATTTTTAATGGCTATTTTTCACGGCGTGAAAAATGCTCTGGAGCATACACACGATCGTTTTTAATGACCAAATTAAAAAATTGCATTTTTCTCAGCATGAAAAACGGTCGTGTGTACGCGGCATAAAAGTTCACAATAGCATGGCAAATCTTCACTTTTTGAGCTCAGTTCCACTTTGAGGAGTAGTGTACAAGATGAAAATAACAGTTTCTCAGCAGCACATTGCATGTAACTAACAACTCACATAAAATATGTTCCAATATTTATTTATATTAAGTAAAAAACTCACCCTTAATAATTCTTCTGGAAGATCTCCACCTTCATTAATTCCACGATTCATAGATATAAAGCGCTCTACTGATGGTTTGTCCCTTACGTTGGGATTGTGTAAACTGGTGTTCAGCATGATGATGGCAAAAGATAGGACGTAGCATGTATCTGATATAGAACAAAGACCAGCATTAATGAAAAGCACAGGAAGGGCACTAAAAACAATAGTTATCCATGTGTACGTTCACACCAAAAAGCGGATGCAGAGCATGCAACAGGAAGTGTAGTTGTTTTAGGAGAGGAGAGAGAATTGTTTAGTACTGGGAAAAGAAGTGTGTGTCCCCAGTGTATCAAGACTTGCTCCACCTCCTGCTGAGATAAGGGGGACTCAGGTGGGGACTCTGATGTAAGAGGGTGACTCAGGGGGGGACTCTGATGTAATAGGGGGACTCAGGGGGGGCGTGGCCTGGGCAGCGATGGAGTAGGACGCACTCTGGGAGAGCTCCTCTTGCCACAAATCCTGGGTACTATCCTGCATGTAATTTAGCCTAAAATTTCACCGCCACAACGTGTACCTTACCGGGGAGCAGATCGAGATCATGTCTCCGCCTAAGAGGACAACAGAGACGGTGGACAAACAAGCAAGGTGGGGACTCTGATGTAAGAGGGGGACTCAGGTGGGGACTCTGATGTAAGAGGGGGACTCAGGTGGGGACTCTGATGTAAGAGGGGGACTCAGGTGGGGACTCTGATGTAAGAGGGGGACTCAGGGGGCGTGGCCTGGGCAGCGATGGAGTAGGACGCACGTTGGGAGAGCTCCTCTTGCCACAAATCCTGGGTACTATCCTGCATGTAATTTAGCCTAAAATTTCACTGCCACAACGTGTACCTTACCGGGGAGCAGATCGAGATCATGTCTCCGCCTAAGAGGACAACAGAGACGGTGGACAAACAAGCAAGGTGGGGACTCTGATGTAAGAGGGGGAACTCAGGTGGGGACTCTGATGTAAGAGGGGGAACTCAGGTGGGGACTCTGATGTAAGAGGGGGAACTCAGGTGGGGACTCTGATGTAAGAGGGGGAACTCAGGTGGGGACTCTGATGTAAGAGGGGGACTCTGATGTAAGAGGGGGACTCTGATGTAAGAGGGGGACTCTGATGTAAGAGGGGGACTCTGATGTAAGAGGGGGACTCTGATGTAAGAGGGGGACTCTGATGGGGACTCTGATGGGGACTCTGATGTAAGAGGGGGACTCTGATGTAAGAGGGGGACTCTGATGGGGACTCTGATGTAAGAGGGGGACTCTGATGGGGACTCTGATGTAAGAGGGGGACTCTGATGGGGACTCTGATGTAAGAGGGGGACTCTGATGGGGACTCTGATGTAAGAGGGGGACTCTGATGGGGACTCTGATGTAAGAGGGGGACTCTGATGGGGACTCTGATGTAAGAGGGGGACTCTGATGGGGACTCTGGTGGGGACTCTGATGTAAGAGGGGGACTCTGATGGGGACTCTGGTGGGGACTCTGATGTAAGAGGGGGACTCTGATGGGGACTCTGGTGGGGACTCTGATGTAAGAGGGGGACTCTGGTGGGGACTCTGATGTAAGAGGGGGACTCTGGTGGGGACTCTGATGTAAGAGGGGGACTCTGATGGGGACTCTGATGTAAGAGGGGGACTCTGATGGGGACTCTGGTGGGGACTCTGATGGGGACTCTGGTGGGGACTCTGGTGGGGACTCTGATGTAAGAGGGGGACTCTGGTGGGGACTCTGATGTAAGAGGGGGACTCTGGTGGGGACTCTGATGTAAGAGGGGGACTCAGGTGGGGACTCTGATGTAAGAGGGGGACTCAGGTGGGGACTCTGATGTAAGAGGGGGACTCAGGTGGGGACTCTGATGTAAGAGGGGGACTCAGGTGGGGACTCTGATGTAAGAGGGGGACTCAGGTGGGGACTCTGATGTAAGAGGGGGACTCAGGTGGGGACTCTGATGTAAGAGGGGGACTCAGGTGGGGACTCTGATGTAAGAGGGGGACTCAGGTGGGGACTCTGATGTAAGAGGGGGACTCAGGTGGGGACTCTGATGTAAGAGGGGGACTCAGGTGGGGACTCTGATGTAAGAGGGGGACTCAGGTGGGGACTCTGATGTAAGAGGGGGACTCAGGTGGGGACTCTGATGTAAGAGGGGGACTCAGGTGGGGACTCTGATGTAAGAGGGGGACTCAGGTGGGGACTCTGATGCAAGAGGGGGACTCAGGTGGGGACTCTGATGCAAGAGGGGGACTCAGGTGGGGACTCTGATGCAAGAGGGGGACTCAGGTGGGGACTCTGATGCAAGAGGGGGACTCAGGTGGGGACTCTGATGTAAGAGGGGGACTCAGGTGGGGACTCTGATGTAAGAGGGGGACTCAGGTGGGGACTCTGATGTAAGAGGGGGACTCAGGTGGGGACTCTGATGTAAGAGGGGGACTCAGGTGGGGACTCTGATGTAAGAGGGGGACTCAGGTGGGGACTCTGATGTAAGAGGGGGACTCAGGTGGGGACTCTGATGTAAGAGGGGGACTCAGGTGGGGACTCTGATGTAAGAGGGGGACTCAGGTGGGGACTCTGATGCAAGAGGGGGACTCAGGTGGGGACTCTGATGCAAGAGGGGGACTCAGGTGGGGACTCTGATGTAAGAGGGGGACTCAGGTGGGGACTCTGATGTAAGAGGGGGACTCAGGGGGCGTGGCCTGGGCAGCGATGGAGTAGGACGCACGTTGGGAGAGCTCCTCTTGCCACAAATCCTGGGTACTATCCTGCATGTAATTTAGCCTAAAATGTCACCGCCACAACGTGTACCTTACCCGGGAGCAGATCGAGATCATGTCTCCGCCTAAGAGGACAACAGAGACGGCGGACAAACAAGCAAGAGGGGGACTCAGGTGGGGACTCTGATGTAAGAGGGGGGGAGACACAGTATGTGGTGTGAACATGAACATAAAAATGGACATGAACTGATTTCAGCATGCAAAAAAACTCAGGCAAACTCCTGTCTTTGCACATCAAATCTGCAAGTTTTTTCAATAGTTTTAATGCATGTGTGTGTGGACAAGCCTAAACTAATTTAAATTAGGGTTGCATTAACATCATAACATTTAGTGTGTGTTCACGAACTGCTATAGTGTGAATTTAGCCTGGACAAGGAAGTGGGGTCAAGGACAGGGAAGGTCTGGGCAAGGAAGAATACTCAAAAAAATATAAGCCAGTTAAACCAGCTAAGCAAACAGAGACTAGAACAGGACAGGAACCCAAATGAGGGCATTATCAGTTGGGGAAAACACCCATGATCGTTTTTTTCTTTTTCTTTTTTGCAACAATCATTTGCAGTCCTTGGTCATATATACTGTCCAGAACAAATATTTACATTATACACAAGAGCTTAAAGCTGACCTCCATGCAGGAAAGAAAAATTTGAATTCATCAAGCATGTAATCATCAATACATCATTACCCGCTTCCTGCCCGCCCGCCCATTTAGAATGACGGATGGACGGGAACCCTATTATTCATATGACGTCCTCCCAAGAACAGGCCGCACTGTGGCACAATCTGTCACCCACTGCACACAGCGGATAACTGATCACTATACTGACCTGCTGCCAGTGTCATGTGATCGCTGTGATCGATCACGGCATGTCACATGACAGTTGTAAACAATGAATGGCTTCCTTTCATGCCATTCATTGTGTACAATTGTGTTGCTAGCGATCGGTCACAGTGATCACATGGTACATCACATGGTACATACAGGGCCAATCACAGCCCATTTGTACCATGTGATTAGCTGTGACCAATCACAGCTAATCACAATAGACAGTGTCTACACACTGTCACTCAGTAAAAAATATTTGCTCATAGCAGTGAAATGATAAATTACTATGGTAACACTGCATTACTCTGGTCACAGTATGTTAAAAAAAAATAAAAATGAAAAGAAAATAATAAAAAAAAAAAATAAAAAAAAATGAAAACGAAAAACATTATTATTGTTAACATGCACTGGGGATAGTATGTAAAAATTAGAAGAAAAAACATGCCATGCCTCTTACTAAAGACTGTTTACTTTCCAAAAGGGTAATTTGGGGAATATATGTACTATCCTGATGTGTTCGGGCCTCAAGAAATGAGATAGGCCATCAATACACCAGGATTGATACATTTTCAGATACTGTATACAGTATATATATATACAACATAGTTTGTGGACTCTAACTTTCCCACAGACTAAATAATATACACAGATTTGGGTTATTTTCACCAAAGAAATGTAGCAGAATACAATTTGGCCTAATTTATGAAGAAAGATTTATTATAACATTTTGCTAACAGAAATGAAAAAAATAAAAAAACAGTGGTAATTAAATACAACCAAATGAAAGCATTGTGTGAAAAAAAAAAATTATATGGAGTGCAGTGTTGCATGACCGTGCATATGTCATTTAAAGTGCAATGGCACTGAAACGTAAAAAAAATGGCCTGGGAAGGAAGGGGGTAAGAGTGCCCTGTTTTGAAGAGGTTAAATGTATTTTTTTTATGTTAGTAGGGTACGTACATGAATTTGACTTGCTATCATCTCTTGCAGTCCCCTCTACAGTCTATAGAGCAGAGCTCAAAGAGGGGTAGGGAGAAGCAGAAGTAACAAGCTAATAGGAGGACAGAGCAGTGACAGACATAAGCTCATTAGTGTGCTGCTTTTCCTTTCACTGTCCAGTCACTGAACGGTGGTAAAACTTCAGCAGAGAGATCAGGTCACCTCCCTTGGTAGACAGGGCCGGGTGGACAGAAATAAATCCTTTTCAAGTAAAACAGCTACCGTGCATACTGTGCATTAAGCTATTTGCCTGGAGTTTGGCTTCAAGAAAATCTAAGACAGTAAATCGGCTAGTGCAATAAAACAGTACATATCCTACACAGGAATAAGTGATGGTAAATCCCTTGTTGTAATAATGGTGAAAGCCATGTGGCACAAAATAAAACAGGTCAATCAGGCTGACGTCTGTGGTACATATTCTCCAGATGCAAATCAGTCATCCCAGGCCAATGTCAGTTGCATTCATAGATAACAAATGGCGATGAGCCACACTCCCGTATGACAAATTATTGCTAATAATCATTCTGAAAAGCTTTACGGAAACAATTGAAATCAAGGATTGCTAATAATCATTCTGAAAAGCTTTACGGAAACAATTGAAATCAAGGAACATCCGATTGCTTTTATTGGTGTGGAAATAGCTTAAAAAAACTGATTCTGGGGATCAGCTAAAAAAAAAAAAAAAAAAAAAAGTCACAAAAAATATCATACAGGTCTGAGATCCACAAGGTTGGGTTCAACATTCATTATTTAAAGGAAAACTAAGGTCATTAGGGCAATGCAACCATGCTTTAGCAGACTACCGTGTTCTGCGTTCACAAAAAAAGGATGAGATGCAGTTTTAGCAGCACTAAAGGGGCATTACCCATTAAAAATATATAATGTGCGTTAACACACAGGACAAGTGTTTAACCCAGCCTAATGGTTTGGGCACAATTTATAGATAAATGTTTTTTTTAAATATACAATGTATTTGTTAAAGTTTGTATATGTATTAAAATATACGACAAAGGATTCCCAGCCCACTGTGTGTTTTCTACAGAGAAAGTATACCAGTTTCCTTTCAGGCATGGTGTCGGAGCTTGAACACTGTTTGGAGCTGGAGGGAGGGGAAGCAAGGCCCCCGATTTATTCACTTGTGCAAATTTCAGCTTCAGCTACTGAGCTCTTTATACATTTTTTTTTACAACAGATGGTAAGAGGAGACTAAAGAAACCAGGAGATTTTCTTGCCACTTTTTTTTTTACTAAATATGCAGATGATGAAATACAAGCCTTCTGATACACGAATGCCTTGCAAATTCACAATAGGCTCTTGCTGAACCCATGATCTATATAGTACCTCTAATTAAGCTTCATACACAAATAATTTAGCCACACATAATACAGCATGGAGGATTTATGGTATTCCAAAGGGTTTAGACGAAAGCATTTTAGAACATAATGGTTTAAAACTAAAATATGAGACCATTGCATATTCTGTTCAGACTAACCTGTGGACTGAAACACCCCAGGGTTACACAGACAGTAACGTGATGCAAAAGCTTCCATCATCCGATCTATCTTCTGGGCCTCACCTGGCAACCGGAAACTCCACAAAAACTGTCTGCAATAGTTAAAAGCATAATGAGAATGTCTGAAAGATGTAGTATTTGCAGGTATATACTGTATACAGGCATTTGTATATTCACATTAGATTATACATATGTGCATTTATAACACGTTATTTACCTTCAAAAGCCTCCCTTGCATAGACATGCAAAAGTCCTGAAACTGCTGCTGGGCACCGACATCATGCATGTGATGTCAGCAGCCTCAAAGCTGTCACACAAGTGACACTCTTTAGTATTCTCCTTAGATCCTCCCCCTGCAGCTACATAAAAGGTTATGTGGGGAGGTGAAGGTAATTCTAAATAATATAGCTAAAGACAAAACAAGGTGTATAAAAGCCGCCATCTTCTATTTTTTTTATTTACTTGTGCATTTGATTAAGGCCATGATGGAGGTTTTCAAAATTTATTGGAACAGTGTGATCAAGAGATGCTTTTTCATTCAGCAACAAGCCTTCCTTCTTATGACTGCATCACTGACATTGCAGAGACATACCTGCTTTTTGTCACCATGCTTTTTTTTTATTATCAACTTTTATATCTTTACCCAAGTAGTTCCACCCAAGTTTTTAGGGCCTGATGGTCCTTAAAGTGAACCTCTTTCACACGATCAGCCCGCTCGGATCTGCCTGTCCGTTTTTTAGGTGGATCCGAGCAGGCCACCCATTGACTTCTATGAGCAAGCGGATGTCAGTGGAGAGGTGTCCGCTCACACCCGCCTGCCAACCGATCCAACAAGATCCACTCAAAACAGACGGATGGCGATACGTTCGGCATCTGTCCAGCAGATCAGATGAAAACTGACAGGTTGTTAGTTTTCATCTGATCCCCCAAAGATAACAGTGGGACGCTGACAGGTCCATCCCTGCACAGTGAGCAGACGGACCTGTCATCCGCCTGCTCAGCGGGGATCAATGGATCGATCCCCCGCTGAACTAGCGGAGTCCGTCCAGCGGATCCACCTTGTTCAAAAGGGGCCTAAGATGAAAGCCTACAAACTTCATATTACATAACGTAGCATGTAATGAAAATTATTCTTAAGCATTGTTGTACGTAGTTGTCTGTAATCTGCCTCATAGTAAGCTCCCATAATTCCTTGCACAACAGCTGATATTTGAAAACAGGCTGACAATAGTAGGTTCTCCCTAGTTATTGTGACTCCAGAAAAAAAAAAACTAAAGCTAGCCTCGGAGAGAGTGAGTCATCAAGCTCAGGTCTAAACAGCTTTATAGCATATAGGGCATTGTCAAAATGGAAAGATGGCTGCATCAAAATATGAGTTTACATGTAGCTAACAGCAATGATAAACATTTTAAAACACACTTTTGCATTTTGATTGAAGCTTCATCAGGGCTCCTACTCTGTCTTGTGTCACTGTAACAACTTACAACCATAGTGTCTACAATAGTAAAAGTGGGGTACCCAACTTCTAGTATATAGACTATGCTGTTAGCCCAATAGTACGTGAAGAAAAGAAGAAATAGACTCCCAGGGGCTTGTGCGCAGCTTCAATAATGTATTAACTCATAATAAAAGTATTAACTGATTTTATTATATAGGTATCAAATTTACAAATTCATTAAGAAGTAAAAAAAAGAGGGATTGGGGGAATGAATCCAATTACATAGAAAGAAATAACAATAAGAGCTCTGGTGTACAAATTTTAACGGTATTCACAGTCACATGTCACAATAACCACATACAGGTTACCACTGTAGGTTGGCATATATATTAGGGGTCCCCGACGCGTTTTGATCTTTATTAATGTGATGCTCTTCCCCAGGGGGTATTATGTGGACATCTTGTGTGAAATACCATATATGCTAAACCAGAGTGTAATCTAAAAACATGGTGGGTAAATTCTCCATGAAGACCAAACCGCCAGAGGGCAAAAGCGAAGGACCCAAGGTCTGCCTTTTTTTGGCTATTTTCAAAAGAATTAGATGTATGTCACTTTCTTGCTATTTAGTTGCAGTCTCATTCTAACAGTGCATACCATCAAAGGTCTGGTCTGTTTTATGGATTTCAGTCCAAATGTCTATCCTTTAATCTTTTTATTAAGGGTCACTGAAAGATGTTGTGTTTAGCCGCATGGGTCCTGCCTATGTTGCAGTCTGCCTGTCCAAATGGAAATGCTCAATGTGTCTACAATAGTCACCAAGTACACTAATTGTCTCTATGGCAAACATGGGGATGCGCACTGAGACTTTATTAAAGTGTTCAAGGTCCATCCAACAATCAGTAAAGCTTCAATATTATAGGTCACTGTGTCATACCCAAACCCACAGGTTCTACCTGACCCACCATTCCGTATCTCTGTCATATAAAACTATGTTGTGAAGACCAATTTCAACATTGCTTTAGAGAAGAGTCATGAATGAATGGAGGTAATCCGACTGGCTGCACCACTGACCTTTCCTATTTGGAAAGTTTCATACATGAAGGCAAGTATTTTATACTTCATACCAGGGCATTCGTTATACTAAAACTGTGGAGCAAAACATAATATTTACTAGCTAGTGTACAAAGGGCTCAAGGGCACATTCAGCTGCAGGATCCCAGTTAAGAGAAACATATTTTCCAACATCCAAAATATATATACAAAATATTCAGGGCAGGCATATAACCATAATTGCAAAAAATGTATGTATGATGAGATGGAAAACCTATATTTCTCTGCATTTGCAGCATTATGCAGACCACCTAGAATTGGCACTGAACTATGGATACCCTTAAAGTTTTAAGTCTAAAACAAAGAAACATTGATATTTCGAAGGGGTTTTAAGCAATGCTGTTGGCAAGAAACTGTGCCAAACATCTTTCTGCCAACCCAGTATCCACATCCCCTACAAAGACCCCACTATTTACAAGAGAACACTGAGCCACAGACATTGAGCTGTATGGTTCTTTTAATTATTTGACCCACAAACCACCGGGATTTCCACATTATGCATATAATAAAATACTGACCTTAGTGCTTGGACGAGATTCAGATCTGCAAACTCATGGAGTTCAACGAATGCTTGGAGAACAAGGATATTAAAATCATCCCTATTGAAGCAAAAAAAAAAAAACATGAAGAATTACAGCGTAACACTACAGATAGTAATAGTGATCTAATTAAACAGCAGGTTAGCAAAGGGGCCCCCCTCTGAATCTTGGTAGCCAATGCTCTCTTGATTCAGGCCTGCTCAGCCATGACATGCTGAGGAGGAAGAGCGGCAACACACAGAAGAACAAAAATTCAGCTGTGTACAGATGCTTGGAAGGAAGCAAGATGTTACAGAAAAGGATAACATTTTTCTAGCATTATGGGTAATAGATAGGCATTGTCTCAAGCCATATGCGTTACCCTACTAGAACACACAAACACATGCCCTTATTTTACGCTGTGGAAGATGAAAACAAATTTAACTAGTTGCTATGGAGCAATACAGCAGGTCGGAAAGAATTCCTTTCTTCTGACATTTTTATAAAAGTGTCCAATAAGAGATTTTGTACTGGACAAAGACTTAAGGGAGTTTTCTAATTATAAATTGCAATTGTTTTTTTACATTCATTTGATATTTATCTTGAAATAAAAATGAACATGCATTGTACTATAGACATGAAAATGCTGTTTGCAAATTCAATATTACTTTATTATTATTATTATTATTATTATTAACACAGCAGGCCTCTATGTAGAGGAGGAAATTCCATCAAGTAAGGTAAAGGAAAAAGACGCTAATTGTTCTGGTGTCGCACAGAGACTTTTAACCAAGTTTAAAAATATGACGTAATTAACCACTTAAGCCCCGGACCATTTTGTAGCTAAAGGACCAGAGCCGTTTTCAGAATTTTGCACTGCGCTGCTTTAACTGTAAATTGTGTGGACATGCAATGTTGTACCGAAACGAAATTTGCGTCCTTTTCTTCCCACAAATAGAGCTTTCTTTTAATGGTATTTGATTGCCTCTGCGATTTTTATTTTTTGCGATATAAACGGAAAAAGACCGAAAATTTTGAAAAAAAATGATATTTTCTACTTTTTGTTATAAGAAAAATCGAATAAACTCAATTTTAGTCATACATTTAGGCCAAAATGTATTCAGCCACATGTCTTTAGTAAAAAAAATGTCAATAAGCGTATATTTATTGGTTTGCGCAAAAGTTATAGCGTCTACAAGCTAGGGTACATTTTCTGGAATTTACACAGCTTTTAATTTATGACTGCCTATCTCATTTCTTGAGGTGCTAAAATGGCAGGGCAGTACAAAACCCCCCCAAATTACCCAATTTTGGAAAGTAGACACCCCAAGGAAATTGCTGAGAGGCCTGTTGAGCCCATTGAATATTTTTTTTTTGTCCCAAGTGATTGAATAATGACAAAAAAAAAAAAAATTACAAAAAGTTGTCACTAAATGATATATTGCTCACACATGCCATGGTTATATATGGAATTACACCCCAAAATAAATTTTGCTGCTTCTCCTGAGTACGGGGATACCACATGTGTGGGACTTTTTGGGAGCCTAGCCGCGTACGGGACCCCGAAAACCAAGCACCGCCTTCAGGATTTCTAGGCACAAATTTTTGATTTCACTCCTCACTACCTATCACAGTTTCGAAGGCCATAAAATGCCAAAATAGCACAAACCCCCCCCCAAATTACCCCATTTTGGAAAGTAGACACCCCAAGCTATTTGCTGAGATGCATGGTGAGTATTTTACAGCTCTCATTTGTTTTTGAAAATGAAGAAAATTTTTTTTTTTTTTTTTTTTTAATTTTCAAAACTTTGTGACAAAAAACGAGATCTGCAAAATACCATACCTCTCAGCAAATAGCTTGGGGTGTCTACTTTCCAAAATGGGGTCATTTGGGGGGGGTTTGTGCCATCTGGGCATTCCATGGCCTCCGAAACTGTGATAGGCAGTGAGAAGTGAAATCAAAAATTTACACCCTTAGAAAGCCTGAAGGCGGTGATTGGTTTTTGGGGTCCCGTACGCGGCTAGGCTCCCAAAATGTCTCACGCATGTGGTATCCCCGTACTCAGGAGAAGCAACAGAATGTATTTTGGGGTGTAATTCCACATATGCCCATGAAATGTTTGAGCAATATATCATTTAGTGACAACTTTGTGCAAAAAATAAAAAATAAAAAAATAAATTGTCTATTTTCCGCAACTTGTGTCAACATATAAAATATTCATTCCATGGACTCGACATGCCTCTCAGTATATAGCTTGGGGTGTCTACTTTCCAAAATGGGGTCATTTGGGGGGGGGTTTTGAACTGTTCTGGCATTTTATACACAACATTAGGAAGCTTACATCCACTCTTCTAACCACTTGAAGGCAAAGCCCTTTTTCACACTTTTTGTTTACATGAAAACATTTTTTTTTTTTGCAAGAAAATTATGTTGAACCCCCAAACATTATATATATTTTTAAAGCAAAGGCCCTACAGATTAAAATGGTGGGTGTTGCAATTTTTTTTTCTACACAGTATTTGCGCAGCGATTTTTCAAACACATTTTTTGGGGAAAAATACACTTTTTTTAATTTTAATGCACTAAAACACACTATATTGCCCAAATGTTTGATGAAATAAAAAAGATGATCTTAGGCTGAGTACATAGATACCAAACACGACAAGCTTTAAAATTTCGCACAAACGTGCATTGGCGACAAACTACATACATTTTTAAAAGCCTTTAAAAGCCTTTACAGGTTACCACGTTAGATTTACAGAGGAGGTCTACTGCTAAAATTACTGCCCTCGATCTGACCTTCGCGGTGATACCTCACATGCATGGTGCAATTTCTGTTTACATATGACGCCAGACCGACGCTTGCGTTCGCCATTGGGCAAGAGCAGGGCAGGACAGGGGTGCTTTTTTTTTTATTATTATTATTAATTTTGCTTTTTTATTTTATTTTTAAACTGTTGCTTCCATATTTTTTTTTTTTATCATTTTTATTGTTATCTCAGGGAATGTAAATATCCCCTATGATAGCAATAGGTAATGACAGGTACTCTTTTTTGAAAAAAAACTGGGTTCTATTGGACCCTAGATCTTTCCTCTGCCCTCAAAGCATCTGACCACACCAAGATCGGTGTGATAAAATGCTTTCCCAATTTCCCAATGGCGCTTTTTATATCCGGGGGGGGGGGGGGGGGACATTCCATGGTCAGACTTTTCCACGGGCAAGCCTCCGTCGGAATCTCGACCGTATGTACGCGGCATTAGGAGCAAAATCGCTCCTCCGCCCCTGCTGCCCCAATGCTTTGGCATATATGCTTTTTTTTTTTTAACTGTGGTGGTGAAATCCCCTACTACAGCACTGGAGTCGCAGGGATCAGGCCTGTCTCTGCGAACGCTGCAGTTATGTGTGTTGTGTTTTGCAAGTGACAGTGATCGATCGATACTGCACTTGGGTGGCCTGGGCTGGACGGAGGGGCAAAACGCAGGTGCTAGCAGGTATCTGGGCTGATCCCGCTAACACTGCGTTTTTGGGAACACTAAACTGCTGGGGACGCTAGTATAGATCTGATCAGATCAGATATTGATCTGTTCAGATACTATACCACTAAGGGGGGTGTATGCTTAACGCGTGGGTGTTAGCGCTACTGGCACTAACCTGACGCTGCCTGGGGTGTGACGCAGACCCTCTCTGACGCTAAAACCTAATTGATATCACCCGCCGGGCGATCAGGGGGTTAAACCTTTATTGGGTTATATACGGCGGGTGCCCTGACACTATAAAAAGCAAACTAACTAACCAGCGTCACCCGTAACACTTATATGGTGATTACTGGTGAAAGGGTTAACTAGGGGCAATTAGGGGGTTAAAACCTTTATTAGGTAATATATGGGGGTACCTGACGCTATATAAAAACCTGACGGCGAACCTAAAAAAAAATTACTGGCTACCTATCGGCATCACTGACACTAAGACAACGATCATAAAAACGATGGCTTAGCGACAGTGGTGATAGGGGGTGAAAGGGTTACCTGGGGGGGCGATCAGGGGGTTAAACCTTTATTAGATAATATATGGGGGTACCTGACGCTATAAAAACCTGCGGCGAACCTAAAAAAAAATACTGGCTACCGATCTGCATCACCGACGCTAAGACAGCGATCAGAAAAATTATCGCTTAGTGACAGTGGTGATAGGGGGTGAAAGGGTTACCTGGGGGGCGATCAAGGGGGTTAAACCTTTATTAGGTAATATATGGGGGTACCCGACGCTATAAAAACCTGCGGCGAACCTAAAAAAAATTACTGGCTACCGATCAGCATCACCGACGCTAAGACATCGATCAGAAAAATGATCGCTTAGTGACGGCGGTGCTAGGGGGTGAAAGGGTTACCTGGGGGGTGATCAAGGGGGTTAAACCTTTATTAGGTAATATATGGGGGTACCCGACGCTATATAAACCTGCGGCGAACCTAAAAAAAATCACTGGCTACCGATCAGCATCGCCGACCCTAAGACATCGATCAGAAAAATTATCGCTTAGTGACAGTGGTGATAGGGGGTGAAAGGGTTACCTGGGGGCGATCAAGGGGGTTAAACCTTTATTAGGTAATATATGGGGGTACCCGACGCTATAAAAACCTGCGGCGAACCTAAAAAAAATTACTGGCTACCGATCAGCATAACCGACGCTAAGACATCGATCAGAAAAATGATCGCTTAGCGACGGCGGTGCTAGGGGGTGAAAGGGTTATCTGGGGGGTGATCAGGGGGTTAAACCTTTATTAGGGGGGGGGTTAGGGGGCTACACTGGACCTAAAACTAAATGTAGTGACACTTTTACAGTCACAAATGTCACTGATTGCAGTGTTTACTAAATGATTGGCAGTGACACTGTGACTGGGGGGTGATCTGGGGGGTGATCTGGGGTGTCTGGGGGGGCGATTTATGTGCCTATGTGTCCTAGTGTCAGTGTGCTGTTTTGTGCACTAACCTGCATCTTCTCCTGTACGGCGCTCGGTATATGTGAGCGCCGCAGGAGAGATGACATCACTTCCTCCTGCCTGTGTAAACAGTACACAGGCAGGGGAAGCTCTCTCATTCGCCAGGAGCGATCGAGAGGGGGGGGGCCGGAATCGAATGGCCGTTCCCTCATGCCGGATCGCTCCCGAAGGTAAAACGACCACCCACTGTAAAGAAGGGGGGTCCGATCGGACCCCCCAACTATACAAAGGCAATCACGTATATGTACGTGATTCTGCCTGTCGGTGCCATTCTACCGACGTATATTTACAGTGGGCGGTCGTTAAGTGGTTAAAGTGGTTCTAAAGTCAGAAAGTTTTCTATACATTAAGTAGCCCCCCCTCATACTTACCTGAGCCCATCTCTATCCAGCAATGCTGCATTAGAGTTTCGGCTGTCCGGGACTCCCCTCCTCCTTGGCTGAGACTGGCAAAGTCAGTGAACCAATGAGGAGAGGGGGGCGGGGCCAAGCCACTACTCCGTGTCTGAATGGACACACAGAGCAGTGGCTCGGCACAGGTGCCACCATAGCAATAGAAGGAAGCAAGAAAGGTGCACCGCTCACAGGGTACCCATGAGATCCTCTGCTGCTGTATAAAGCCGGGTGCCTGCCTGGTCCACAGACAAATGAAAAGTGAAGGAAGAATGGTGGCACTTCCAGCATAAAAAACCGTAATCCTTTATTGTAAATCCATTAAAAATAGAGACATACAATTCACAAATCGCTCGCAGGAGGTTAGCAAATGTGTTTTACACTGTCATGCTTAATCATCGCCAGCTGCTCGCTGTGGGGGCAGGAGGGATGTGCCAGGAGTGCCAGTGAGGGACCCAGAAAGAAGAGGATCTGGGCTGCTCTGTGTAAAACCACTGCACAGAGCAGGTAAGTATAACATGTTTATTATTTTTACATTTTAAAAAAATAAAAAAGTAGACTTTAGTATCACTAAGTATATTTGGTATGAAAATAAAATAGTTTGATATCTGATGCCTGGAACAGCGATTTTCTTATGCCCTGTACACACGATCGGATTTCCGATGGAATAAAATCCGATGGAATTTTCCATCGGAATTCCGATGAAGCTGACTTCCATCAGTCTTGCCTACACACCATCAGTCAAAATTCAGACCGTCCAAAATGCCGTGACGTACAACATGTACGACGGCACTATAAATGGGAAGTTCAAATCCAATGGCGCCACCCTTTGGGCTGCTTTTGCTGATTTCGTGTTACCGCGTGTTAGTAAAAGTTTGGTGAGAGCCGATTCGCGCTTTTCAGTCTCCATGCTATTTGGTCCATTACAGCATGACGAATGTGCTATCTCCATTACGAACGCTAGTTTTACCAGAACGAGCGCTCACGTCTTCTAATTTAGTCTGAGCATGCGTGGGTTTTTTCTCCGATGGAGTTCCAATCCACACAGACGATCAGAATTTCCTATCGTTTTTTTTTCCATCTGAAAAATTTAAAACATGTTCTATTTTTTTACACCGATGGAAAAAAGTCCGATGGGGCCCACACACAATCGGTTTTTCTGATGAAAAAAGTTCATCTAACTTTTTTCATCGGAAAAAACTATTGCGTGTACAGGGCATAATAGGATTTTTATAACAGCTTACCTGTAAAATCCTTTTCTTGGAGTACATCACGGGACACAGAGCGACATAGTCATTACTAATGGGTTATATAGATACCGTCAGGTGCTGGCACTGGCAACTTCCAAAACCGGAAGTACCCTCCCCTATATAAGCCCCTCCCATCCGGGAGCACCTCAGTTTTGTAGCAAAGCAATAAGTGTCCCCAAAGAGGGGCGGGAGCTCTGTGTCCCGTGATGTACTCCAAGAAAAGGATTTTACAGGTAAGCTGTTATAAAAATCCTATTTTCTTTCTCATACATCACGGGACACAGAGCGACATAGTCATTACTAATGGGATGTCCTAAAGCAATGCCCAATGAGGGGGGGGGATACACCATATATAAGCTGAGCGCTATCAGACATGAGGATCTTTTGCGGCCTGCAACACACTGCGCCCAAAGGCGACATCCTCCTGACTTCTAACGTCCACCTGGTAGAACCTAGTAAACGTGTGTACTGAAGACCATGTTGTGGCCTTACAGATTTGAGCCAGGGAGGCCTGGTGATGCACTGCCCATGAAGTTCCAACTGCTCTCGTGGAGTGCGCTCTAACTTTGAACGGAGGCGGTCTCCTTCTCAAGCCATAGGCTTGTATTATGACCTGTCGAATCCACTTGGCTAAAGTAGATTTTGACGCTGCCTGACCCTTTCTGGGGCCTTCCGGCAGAATAACCAAAGTATCCGTTCTGCGAATCTGAGCAGTGGCCTTTAGATAAGCTTTAACTGCTCTTACTACATCCAAAGAATGCAATAACTTTTCCTCTACCGAAGTAGGTTTGGGGAAAAAAGAAGGAAGAACCACATCTTGGTTCAAATGAAACCTCGATACCACCTTAGGAAGAAAGGCTGGATGAGGACGTAACACTACTCTATCCTTATGGATAACCAGATATGGCTCCTTACAGGACATAGCTGCTAATTCCGACACTCTTTTAGCCGAACAAATGGCTACTAGAAAAAATCAATTTCCTGGTGAGAAGCACCAAAGAAATATGATGTAATGGTTCAAATGGTTGTTTCTGTAGAACCGACAGAACCAAGTTTAGATCCCATGGACATATGGGAATATTAACCGGAGGACTAATACGCATCACTCCTTGTATAAAGGCTTTGACTAGTGAATGCGAAGCCAAGGGCCTTTGAAAAAATATTGACAAGGCCGAAATCTGACCCTTGATAGTACTCAAGGCAAGCTTCCTATCTACAGCCCACTGTAGGAAGTCCAGAATCCTACCTATTACGTACTTATGTGGATGCCATTTCTTGGCCTCACACCACGCGATGTACGCCTTCCAGATTCTATAGTAGATCTGCCTGGATACCGGCTTCCTGGCATTGATCATGGTAGATACCACAGGATTAGAGAGCCCTCTCTTTTTTAGAATGTGGGCTTCAATAGCCAGGCCGTCAAACCTAGGGCTGGTAAGGAAAGGTGGTATATCGGTCCTTGCGAAAGCAGGTCCGGACGACGTGGGAGAGTCCAAGGACTCCCCACTGACCTTTTACAATCTCCGCGTACCACGCTCTTCGGGGCCACGCTGGAGCCACCAGAATCACTGGTTCCTTTTCTACCCTGATTCTGCGGAGTCATCGAGGTAACCATTGTGGCGGTGTGAATGCATATATCAGCTTGAACTGATCCCAAGGCAACACTAGGGCATCCGAGCCGCAAGCTAGGGGATCCCTTGTCCGAGAGACAAACCTGTCCACCTTTGCGTTGAATCTGGATGCTAGAAGATCTACATCCGATGTTCCCCACCGCTGACATATTGTCCAGAAAACCTCGGGGTGAAGGGACCCTTCCTCTGGGCATAATTGCTGGCGACTTAGAAAGTCCGCCTTCCAATTCTCCACTCCTGGAATAAATACCGCAGATATGGCTGGGACATATCTTTCTGCCCATTTCAGGATGTAATTTACTTCCCTCTGGGCTGCACGACTCCTGGTGCCCCCCTGATGATTGATATATGCCACTGCTGTGGCATTGTCTGATTGAATTCTGACAGGGGACCCTTGGAGTTTGGATGTCCATGCTACTAGGGCATACCGGGCTGCTCGTATCTCTAAGAGATTGATGGGCAGGGCCTTTTCTGCATCCGACCATCTGCCCTGGAGAGACCATTGCTCCAGTACTGCTCCCCAGCCTATAAGGCTGGCATCTGTAGTGACCACCTTCCAAGAAATCGGACTGAAGGATTTCCTTTTTTCCAGATTCTGGGGAACCAACCACCAACGGAGGCTCTTGCGAACGGAAGGGGACAAGGACATTGTAAGTCTAGGGCCTGAACTTTTTTGTTCCAGGCTGACAGTATGGCCCCTTGCAAATTCCTTGAATGGAATTGACCGTAGGGTACTGCTTCGAATGATGCCACCATTTTTCCCAGCAGCCTCATATACAGGCGTATGGACGGCTGTCTTTTTTGTACCCACTAAGTGGATCAAATCTTTCAAAGACAACACCTTTCCTCGAGGCAAGAATATTTTTCTCTGGCCTGAATCCAACCTTAGCCCCAAGTATTCCAGACTTTTGACTGGTTTTTAGGGCTGACTTGTCTCGGTTGATAATCCAACCGTGAGATTCCAGATACTTGATTGTCTTGTGAACGACCACGTCTAGTTTTTTCACTGAGTGGTCTATCAGCAACAAGTCATCTAGATATGCCATTATCATTACACCTTGTGTTCTTAGATTGGCCAATAAAGGGCCAGAATTTTTGTAAACACTCGTGGTGCTGTGGCCAAACCGAAGGGTAAGGCTCTGAACTGAAAATTGCGCCCTTCTACTGCAAAGCGTAGAAATTTTTGGTGGACTGGAAAGATGGGAATGTGCAAATAAGCATCTTTGATGTCGATCGCGGCTAACCAATCCTCCCCTTGTAGGGCAGTGGCCACCGATCGGATCGACTCCATTGGAAAGTCCTGATATACAGGAATTTGTATAGCCCTTTTAGAATTAATATGGGCCTCCCGTCCGCGTTTGCTTCGGGACTGTAAAGAGGTTTGAGTAAAACCCGAACCCTCATTCTTCCAGGGGAACCTCCATAATTACTCCTTGGAGCAATAGTTGTTCTAGTGCCAACAGGAGGGACTCTCTCTTCCGGGGATCCCTTGGCACGTTTGACCTCAAAAATGGGAAGGAGGAGAGTCTTTTAACTCCAAACTGTATCCCAAACATACTGCGGAGAGCACCTATCTGTCTTGATCGTGTCCCGCCAGGTCTCTTGCGAACAACTGGAGTCCTCCCCCCACCCGACTGAGTGGGGGCTTCCATGAATTTAACTTTGGGGGAGGTTTTGTACCTCCCCTGACCCAGGGTTTCTCATTACCCTGCTATTGTCCCTGTTTTTTACCCCCGGGAATTGACCGAGGAGGCCGTCGGAACTGTTACACAGCCGATGCCCCAGGGACTGGAGAAGCAGACCTCTTAAAGAGGGACCTCTAACTCTGTTTTTAACCGGCAAGAGCGTATTTTTACCGCTGGAAATTTTCTGGATATATTTGTCCAGGTTTTCCCTGAATAAGCGTTCACCATGAAATGGGACGCTAACCAGCCATTCTTTACAGGGAGCTTCAGCAGACCAGTTTTTGAGCCATAGGAGCCTACGCATATGTACTATAGACAGCGTAAGGCGGGAGGGCCTGATGGACTGAATCCTTTATGGCGTCAACCGCAAAGCCTAAGGCTCTCGGTAGATCAGCTAGGGCAAAGCCTGCTGATCTGTCAAGTCCCTCAAGACCTGTTTCAACTGATCCTTCACTGCTTAGCAGACCCCAATAGCTGCTACTGCTGGTTGTGTCACCAAGCTTGCTGTAGAAAGAAGCAGATTTTCATAAGGACTCCAATCTTTTATCTATTGGGTTCTTGAACATTTGGACATTATCCACTGGACATGTGAGTGATTTATACATACAAGAGATGGCTGCGTCCACTGTAGGGACCTTCCATTTTTTTTTTTTGATGAACTTATCCTCCATGGGATAGACCACCGGAAATCTCTTGGGGGAATAAATATTTTCTCAGGACGTTCCCAATCCTGGTAAATAAGCCCTTTCAGTAAAGGGTGAAGTGGAAAAGAACAGACAGTCTGGGGGCTTCTAGCGACCCCAACGAGGATACAGTAGTGGTTGATGGTTCCGCAAGGTGCATTTTTAAATGCTGATCGGACCATGTTAGTCAGAGACTGAACCCATAATCTTTCAGCTTGAGATGCTGAGAAAAGGTTCCCCCACTGTTGATTCCTCTATAACAGAATCAACCTCATCCTGATCCCCTTCAGGCAGGTCGTTCCCTTTATGGGACTGTTGCTCTGCTAACAGGCACTCTGAAGGAGGAGACGGAGATCGGGCGTGCTTTCCCTGACAGGGAGGCAGCGATCAATGTTGACAATCTCTCTCTAATCCTCCCAGAGCTGAGGAAAAAACCTCCTCTGTTACATACACAGGAGCAGGTGAACTGAGGACAGCCACAGTACCAAGTACCCCTGCGGGGTCTCTACGGTCACTTACCTCTGAACTTCAGGGGAGACTGGTGCAGCAGAAGTATGCCCAAGATCCTCAGAGCCCGATGAGACCCCCTTCGCTTCCTGGAAGATTCAGTTCCGGAGCTTCTGGACGGCATATTCCTAAGCCTAAAGCTGAGGTATTCCAGCCGTAATACACCACTTTTACTGAGAATAGTCTAGCACAATTGCTGCTATATCACAGTTGGTGTCTACTAAAGTGCCTTTCTAGGGGATGCCTGCATCAACCGCCTCTATGTGCCTTTATATTGTTGCTAGCTCTGTCTGTGCACTTCAACAGCCAGCTATAATGTGCTTCAAAACACGCTGGACGCCCGCACATGCGCAGTAGCGCCGCGGCGCACACCTGAGCGTCATCCACCCGCTCCGCCCCTTTTTCCAGATCGCCTCTATGAATAGAGGCGCGTGCACGCGCACGGGCACGTGCGCCTTTGGCGCCTTTTTTGAAAGCAACAAGGAGCTAGATGGGAGCCAGGGTCCCTTTGCCGCAGGGCCCGGGGATGGATGAGCGCAGCAACAGGGCAGAGGAGACAGCTTCCCAGCAGAGAACATACCAACTGCCTGGATTTGATTCTGGAAGAAAAAAATCCACATTACAAGAAAAAGAACCATAGCGGCCTCTAGTGTCTAACACAGGTACCGCGGTCTTACATTTTTTTTTTTTTTTTCTTGCCTACTATTAAAATTTTTACATTTTCTCAGTAGTAACAGGCATACACAGAATATTAGCGGGAATACCGTTAGGTAACAGACAGAAAGACAAATTAGGCTTGGGGGTCCCCCAATAGAACCAAGTTCCTGGGGGCCCCCACTTACCTGTTCCCCGCCGCAGGACTTTGTTTGGTCCACAAAAGCCCAAACTTCACCTATCACGGCAGGCATTGTAATCAAACCTTCAGGGACCGGGTTCCCAAGGATTCCACTCCCCTGGACCTGTATAGCACCCTGCACAGAAAACATCTTGGTCATGGGTATGACCAGAGCTCTGGATCCCAGGGTCCAGCTCTCCTAAGAGAAGCATTACAGGCAAAACCTTGCTCTTCTCTGCAAGGCCCGGGTACCGACCGTTTAGCTATGAAGCTTTTTTGGTCGGATCCGGAATAGCTTACTGAGGCCCAAAAGAACCTGTACGCAAGCTCAGTGAAAAACACATGTTTCTTCTTGGCCAACACCTTAGACACTGGCAAAAAACTGAGGTGCTCCCGGATGGGAGGGGCTTATATAGGGGAGGGTACTTCCGGTTTTGGAAGTTGCCAGTGCCAGCACCTGACGGTATCTATATAACCCATTAGTAATGACTATGTCGCTCTGTGTCCCGTGATGTACGAGAAAGAAAAGAGTTGGATTCAGTGAGAAGGAACCTGAGTGGCAGAAAATTTCACTTTCAGAGCTGAAAAGGTGTACAGTTTAAATTTAGGAACTGTTAAAACCAAGGAATGTATTAAGAAATTTTTTATGGAGACATAACAGAAAGTGGGAGGAAAAAATCTTAAGGCCCCGTTCACACCTATGCGAATTGGTTGTGGCTTAAACCGCATACAATTCGCATAACATTTTAAAATATATTGATTTCAATGAGGCTGGTGCGCATTGCACAAAAAATGTGTGCGTTTTCTAGGCATTGCGGTGCGAATTGTCTGCCCATTATGTTTTATGGGAACGCATCTGATTCGCAGATGTGTTGCATTCTGAACACAGTAAATATGAATCATGAGGGGGAACTCCACGCCAAATTTTAAATAAAAAAATGGCATGGGTTCCCCTCCAGGAGCATACCAGGCCCTTAGGTCTGGTATGGATTTTAAGCGGAACCCCTAGGCCGAAAAAACGGCGTGGGGGGGGTCCCCCCAAATTCCATACCAGACCCTTTTCTGAGCACGCAGCCCAGCTGGTCAGGAAAGGGGGTGGGGACGAGCGAGCGCCCCCCCCCCCTCCTGAACCGTACCAGGCCGAATGCCATCAACATGGGGGGGCTGGGTGCTTTGGGGCAGGGGGGTGCCCTGCGGCCCCCCCACCCCAAAGCACCTTGCCCCCATGTTGATGAGGACAAGGGCCTCTACCCGACAACCCTGGCCGTTAGTTGTCGGGGTCTGCGGGCAGGGGGCTTATCGGAATCTGGGAGCCCCCTTTAATAAGGGGGCCCCCAGATCCCGGCCCCCCACCCTATGTGAATGAGTATACCCATTCACCTGGTGGGAAAAAAATGTCAATAAAAAAAACACACTACAAAGGTTTTTAAAGTAATTTATTAGGCAGCTCCGGGGGTCTTCTTCCGACTTCGGGGGTCTCTTCTTCTGCTCTTCGGTGTCTCCACGCTCTCTGGTTCTTCTCCCGCTCTCCGGTGCCTTCTTCCTTCTGCCGGGCGCCTCCGCTATCTTCTTCCAGCTCTTTTGCTAGGGGCGGCCCGGTCTTCTCCGTTGTCTTCTTCCCCCTTCTCTTCTTCGATGTTGACACAACGCTGCCTACCGCTGTAATGCCGTGTGTGCGGTGCGCAACGATTTATATCGGCATGGGGCGTGGTCACCAGGTGATGCCACCCGCGTCACAGTTCCATCATTCCCCGAGACTCAAACAAGTGTCCTCATTGGAAAATCCAATGTTTTCTTTTCCAGTGAACATGGTCACCAGAATTATAAAGGGGGGAATTCCCCAGTGGGAAAACCGACAGCAATAAAAACCTGACTGGGGTCCTAACTTTTCCCCATTCCATCCAAAAAAAAGGTTGTAAGATTTAAGTGGGATTTTAGGAATCGAGCTTTGGGCTAAGTTTAAAGCTGAAGGCAAAGACAAGAGAGAGGTAAAGGGAAAAGTGAAGGCTCAAGAGAAGTACAGTGGTTAAGTTTCAGGGTTTGGTTAGATGTTTAGGGAGAAATTAAAAGTTTATTTTAATAGTCATGTTAAGATTTAAAATGCAAGTGAACAGGAGGTTAAGAGTTCGGGTCATCCGAAGGGTTAAAAGTATACTTGGTGCCAATGGTAATGAACCAACCTGCTACCAAGAAAGGTCCATTGCAGCCCTACCATCAGTCTTTATTCACCCCAGCAAGCTGATTGTCATAGCTTTCTGTTAACATTGTATACAAGTATGCCATAACAATAGTCACACATTTTACAAGTAGTTGATATTTGGAAGTTTAATGTGGTAAATTGGCATAATACAGTAAATGAAATGCAGAACTTCTTTGTTAAACAAGCTTGTTGTATTGTATTATTAAGTTTCATACACTACTTACACGTAGGCACTGGGGTTAAGTGGCAGCTGACTTGCGCGGTCGGCTACTAAAACCTTTTAACACATGTCCACATTCCTGAGCCGGAGTGTGGATATAATTCAAGATTATACAACAGGGGCATTCAGGAACTCGCAAGTGACAACAGGTGTCTGCCAAGAATATGATTTATTGGCACTGCTACATGGGCACTGGAGAAAAAGCTAGGTGAATTTATAACCATGAGCAAAACTATTTAAAAAAAATAAAAGGTAAAAAATACTCTGGAACATTATGACTAGATCATGAAACATGCAACATCCACGTTACTGGCAAAATGAGGGAAAGAAAAAAAAAAAAACACCATTTCCACATACAAAAAAAAAACTTAAATAAATGGAGTAAAAATTCCCCAGTATATTTACAACCCCCAGTCCCCACACTTACCTACTGTGTCTTGTAACTGTTGCTGGGTAGCCTACCATCTGCACCATTCCTCGAGTGTGAACTACCTGCAAGTCAAATGCGATGCGGGAACCCACACAGGAATCGCGCTGGTTCCCGCATCGCACCAGTGTGAACCAAGTCTCGATGAAAAATGAAAATTTTCCCATCTTACTTGTTTGTTTTCATCTGTAAGGCCCCTTTCACACTGCCACGTTTTTCAGGCGGTTTAGCGCTAATATTAGCGCTGTTATACCGCCTGAAAAATCGTGCCCTGTATTCTTCAATGTGAAAGCCCAAAGGCTTTCACACTGAAGCGGTGCACTAGCAGGACCGCTCCAAAAGTCCTGCTAGCCGCATCTTTACAGCGGTGAAGGAGCGGGCGGTATTAACCCTTTTTCGGCCGCTAGCGGGGGTTAAATTCACCCTGCCAGCGGCCGCATACCGCGGTGATAATGACGGTATAGCGGCGCTGAAAATCGCGCCGCTATACCGCCACTGCACCTGCCCGCCCCAGTGTGAAAGGGGCCTTAAAGTGAGAATGATAAACAACTCAAAATTCACAAACTGACATGTCAAAAAAATAAAAAAATAAATCTGTGACCAATATAGCCACCCTTCTTTTCAATAACAGTCATAAGCCTTCCATTCTTGGAGTCTGTCAGTTTCTTGATCTGTTGATGATCAACAGTTTCTGCAGCAGCAACCACAGCCTCCCAGACACTGTTCAGTGAGGTGTTCTCCTTCACCATAAATCTCCCGTGTAAGAAGGGCCCACAAGTTCTCAATAGGGTTTAGGTCAGGTGAGGAAGGGGGCCATGTAATTTATTCTTTCATCTTTAAGGCCTTTCCTGGCTCGCCATGCAGTTAAGTACTTTGATTCATGCGATGGAGCATTGTCCTGCATAAATATCATGGTGTTCTTGAAAGATACTTTTTCCTGTACCACTGCTTAAAGAAAGTGTCTTCTAAAAACTGGCAGTAGGTTTGGGAGTTGATTTTGAGTCCATCTTTAACCTGAAAAGGTCCAACCAGCTCATCTTTAATAATATCAGCCCATACCAGTACCCCACCTCCACCTTTGCTGGTGTCTGAGTCAAAGTGGAGCTCTGTGCCATTACTGATCCAGCCAAAGACTCATCCATCTGTTCTGTCAAGAGTCACTCTCATCTCATCAGTCCATAAAACGTAAAAAATCTGTGTTCAGATATTTCTTGGCCCAGTCTTGAGTGGCCAGGTTTCAGCCTTTCCTTTCCTTGGCCATGTCTCTAAACACTGAACACCTTGTACTTCTGGGCACTCCAGGTAGGTTGCATTTCTAGAATATGACAGCACTGGAAGATGAGTTCCAGGTTGCTTCGCGTTTGTTTCCTCTCAATATTTGGCATCAGTGTGCGTCTTTTTTTCTCAACATGTTTCTTGCGACCCTGTTGACTTCTTTGCAACAAAATGTTTGATAGTTATGTGATCATGCTCCAATATCTTCGCAATTTCAAGAGTGCTGCATACCTCTGAAAGACTTTTTACAATTTTTGACTTTTCATGCCCCGTACACACGACCAGTTTTCCCGACGAGAAAACTGCCATTTTTTTAGATTGGTCGGGAAAACCGGTCGTGTGTATGCTCCACAGTAGTTTTCCCAACGAGAAAACTGCCCGCAAAAAATTTAGAACCTGCTCTATTTTTTCCCGTCGTGTTTCCCGTCAGTCTTTTTTCTCGCCGCGAAAACCGGTCGTGTGTATGCTTTTCCGAGGAGAAAAAAAACCTGAATGCTCAGAATCAAGTGTAAGACTGGAGCGCTCATTCTGGTAAAACTAGAGATCGTAATGGAGATAGCACATTCGTCACGCTGTAATGGACTGAAAAGCACGAGGCTGAAAAGCACGAATCATCTCTCAAACTTTTACTATCACAAGATCAGCAAAAGCAAGCCCAAAGGGTGGCGCCATTTGAATGGAACGTCCCCTTTATAGTGCCGTCGTACGTGTTGGACGTCACCACGCCTTGGTGGAACGTTTTTTTTAATGAACGTGTGAATGCAAGGCAGGCTTGAGAGGAATCACGTCGGGAAAAACATCGGGTTTTGGCATGTCAGGAAAACTGGTCGTGTGTACGAGGCATCAGAGTCTTTTGTGGCCCATTTTGCACGAGGAAAAGAAGCTGCCTAATAATTATGCACACCTCGATATAGGGTGTTGATCTCCTTAAGGCCACACCCTCCCTCATTAAACTTCACCCGATATGCTTAAATCCAATAAGCATTCAAGTTTATACAGCTTGGAGTTGAGCAATATGCATAAAAATTATGAGTTGGTCAAAATACTCACTTGTCTAATAATTGTGCACACAGTGTAATGCCAGTGGCGAAACGACTCTTTACTTTAAATTACAAAACAAAATGTAAGCAACATAAAAATGTCCCTTTTCAGGAACCCCACAAAACTCAAGGATCAGTTTTAGGCAAAGGTGTTACATTAGTTGTCATTTTTGTTTAGCCCCGTCCAGAAAATAAAGCATGCAATTGAAAATATCGTATTTATCGATGTATAACACGCACTTTTTTCCCCTTAAAATCAGGGGAAAATCGTGGGTGCGTGTTATACGCCGATCCTGCTGTCTGAGGAAAGAGGAGCGAGCGCCAGTGAATTACATAGAGCTGGGATCTCCTGTGTATTGTGTACCAGGCGTAGCCACGCCTCCTGGCCCCGCATTGGGCCACTGTTCTGTCTATCATATGAGCAGGGCCAGGAGGCGTGGCTGTGAGTGACGGAGCGCCGGTGTCCTGATGAATAATGCCTCGCATGCGCAGTACGTCACGTCACTTCAGCTGATATCCCGATCAGCTGCTGTGACGTATCGGCTGAGCATGCACAGTTCGTCAGATGCATTTTCCGACGAGAAGGCAAGCCACAGAGAGCGCACGGAGAGAGAATCAGATTCTGACTCGCTCTCCACGCAACGTCATAGGGGCCGAAAACGCTTGTTATTGGGCGGATTGTGGCATGATCTTCTGCCGCGATTTTTGGGGATTTATGTAAGGGAGAATTCCGCTGGGAACACTGAGGTAAGGGAGAACTCTGCTGGGAACACTGAGGTAAGGGAGAACTCCGCTGGGAACACTGAGGTAAGGGAGAACTCCGCTGGGAACACTGAGGTAAGGGAGAACTCCGCTGGGAACACTGAGGTAAGGGAGAACTCCGCTGGGAACACTGAGGTATTATTCGACAGGACACCGGGTACACAGGAGATTGCGGCTCTGTGTATTTCAGCGGCGCTCGCTCCTCCTCTTCCCTTGGAGACAGCAGGGATAATCCGACACTGGCGAGGCTGCAATGATGGGAAAGGTGAGACTGCAGATGGGCACTGAACAGGCAGCATTGTTGGGCAATTTATAGGCTGCAGCTGGGCACTGAGCAGGGTGCATTGATGAGCTGTGACCCTAATTTTGCTTCAAAGTTCTTTATTTAAAACGTAAGATTTTTTCCTTAAACTTCCCTCCTAAAATTGGGGTGCGTGTTATACGCCGATAAATACGGTACATCTTTTTCTTTTGTCAAGATATTTTTTACTAAATATGCTTCATTGTGTCACACTTATTCCAGTTAATGCTAATAATAAAAGGCAATAGAAGCAAAGGCCAAGATCAACAAGGAGAAATTCACCACCGGTAAGAATTCTGTAACTGCAGGAGACAAAACACACACGCAGCCACACTGATGGGTTTTACCTCCTTAACTGGAATTATAGACACTACTTCCTGAAAGTGCCACAGACTATGCATTTGTGCAAAGCAAAGAAAACTGTTTTGCTGGTCATCTGCCAACATTCTTGGTGAAGTCTGACTAACAGGAATGAATGCTATTCTAATACGGGCAAACAAAGCATGCTCAGGATCTGTTATGCCAACAATCTGTGTAGCTCAACCAAGCCCATTACTAGGACAGTGACATTTAACTCCTTAACGAGAAATGTTAGCCGCTGCTCAAAATAAACTGGGTAAGGACAAGTGATAAGCTCCACCCTAACTGTTGCAGAGGTGAAAAGTCTAAACTTATTACATAGTACAGAAGTTTAAAAAAGTCTAAAACATTGGGCAAAGTCATATATAATAACATGCAAGTACCAGATACTACAGACATGCTAGCTTATGACCGAAATATATGCTTTCTCCAAAAATCTAGCTTAAAGTGTAAGTTCAAATTTACAGAAAAATGTGAACTTACACAGGACCCCCTCCTCATCCTCTCCCCCCCCCAGCCCAGCTAAACCTGCAGCGTGGCGATCTCCCGTTCTGGGCCCCGGAATAGCCGCCTCACAGCTCCGGCCCTTAGAAATCCCCTCAGCTTTCTCTCTTCTTCTTCCCTTCTGAGAGGACGGGCTAAGCGGGTTCTAAATTGGTTGGCGCCGACCAATTAAAATGCTCCTAAACGTCCCTCCTGATGGATGACATTTAGGAGATTAAGCTCCGGGGATTTCCAAGGCTATACCGGGGCTCAGAACGGGAGATCGCCACGCTGCAGGTCAGTGGGACTGGAGGGGAGGGGTGGAGGGGGGCGAGGAAGGAAATGCCCTACTATGGTACTATAGGACACGGACAAAAAGGAAAAAAACAATATTAACTATTGCCGTGCTGGCACATACACAGACGTGTGAATGGGGCTACAGTAAAACAAGGAAAGATGTAGCCTGTAGAAAGCAATTATGATTTCTTTGCAGATGTGTGGTGAAGTAAGAAAGAGAAGCAAGTCGCTGGAAAACAGAGCGTATTTATGCTGTTTGTGCCTGCTGTCCCCATCTAAAATATCCAAGTGGCATCGGATGGCTACGGCCAGGGTCCGGATGGCAATAATAAATAAAGAGATGCAAAAGGGGTCAACCCTGTAGAGTCCCAGACTCTATGGAAATGGGTTCTGAGAGCTATCCCCTAAATCGTGTCTGCGCTGAGGGATTACTATACAATGTTTGAAGAAAAGCCATAAATTTGGGCTCGAAGAGCCAACTCAAGAGAATCTGGAAGAGATAATCCCACGAGATCATGTCAAATGCATTCCGGATATCCAATAACAACAATATTCCTTTCCGCGATCCGTTTCGGTCCCAAGAGGACTGTAAAACAGAGATTAGATGAATGGCTCTCCTAATTTGATCTGAAGCTTGCCTATCAAGCACAAACCCAACCTGGTCAACATGGATAAAGTGAGCAATAAAGCCATTCAGCCTATTAGCATAAATTTTAGCTAAGAGTCTCAAGTCAATATTCAAAACATTAGCCTAGAATTAGACACATCACTGAGATCTTTGTTGGGTTTCAGTAAAGAGATCTCATTTATGCCTGTGACTTCCGAGTGACAGATAATATTCTGGATATCACATTACCTTTCTCCCAAGTAGTCACCAATGACAGTTTTATTCAGGCCTTCTCCTTTGTAAAGGAACTGCGCTATGTCTTCTGGTGTGTTCTGTAATAAGTCATTTTCTAAAAGAAATTGGATACCCTGCAAAAAAAGAAAAATACACACATCAAAAAAATAGCAGTACATTTCTGTCATCTCTTTAAATGGTGAAAATCTTTTACTAATCTTTTCGTGTCATCCTTAAAAATAGTAGAAATTTACTATCATACAACAAACCTATCCAATGTGTAAGAACTGTTGCCAGAATTAGGAAAGTCACAGTGAATACAGCTAAATCACTGAGCAAATAAATGGTATACCTGGTGGTTTTCTAAAAACCTTGATGACTCCACAGCACTGCATTCCTGAGCCTACCACCTGATGTTACACAGTGTCCCACTAGAACTTTGATGGAGAATGCAAGCAGTGAAAGGAAAACATCCCACGCTGAAAAAAAGAGGCAGAAACTATGCTGCCACTGACTCAAAAAGTTGAAGCCAGAAGAAATCAGATTTTATTTTCTTCCCAACATCAGAGTGTGTAATTGATAGGCATGCTTTCAATGTGGAGCCTTTATTTCTGCCCGCCCCTGCAGTCTACACAAATAACCATTTGGGAAGCGCTACATTATTTGAAGGGACCAATGCGCTTCCCACACCAAAGTATGTATTACAGGTTGCTGTGCTAGTACAGAAGTTGCCACTAGGGGGGCCACTCAGCATATGGAGTATCTACTTACAAGAAAGCAGAAACCTTTATACATCTCCCAAACATGCCCTGTAGCGGCTGTCAGATCTACTTTCTCAGCAGCACAGCAGGATGTAAATGCAAGCCAAGAGATTGCTCACCATGTTCTGTAAAACCCACCGATATATATATAATAAACAAGAAGTAGCTGAAGAAGCGGGGGAGCTTCCTGTCCAACTATTTTAAAGCCTAGCTCCAAACTTTTTCTTTAGGTAAAGTGTTACTTAACCCAGTAATATGAAAATAGTTCAATAGTTCATCAATCTTTTTTACACAATGCAGAGGATTAACCCCTTAAGTTCCACAGCGAGTATAAAAAGCACTCTTTTGTGAACGCCTGCTGCTGGGTGAAAAGGCTGACTGCCGACAGGACACTAAAAAGGTTTGTTTGTTTCATAATATCTGAGGAGATCAATCAGCAGTAGCTTCAGTGAGTGAATCTGCAAAACGGACGTCAAGAATCTACACCGCGACTTCAACTCAGTGGAATTTGGTGAACCCACCCTGGTACCCCGCAGAGGGTGATATCTGCAGGCTCAATAGACCTTGCCATAGTGGAGGTCCACCATTTCTGGTAACGTACCCACCTTTATAGTTTTCACTCACTGTGGTGGATGTGACTCCTTTCTGGCTTTTGGTGGATCCTCTGGGATATTTCTCTGGTATCATTATCCTTCGTTGAATCATCTTTCAGAGCCTCCTGTTTTTCAGTGTGACAGAAATCTATCTCTACCTGTGTTGGACTTTATTTTTTCTCTGCAACTATATGGTTGTTTTGAGCTAAGTTACAGGGACTTTCTCTCAGCACTTCTTCACATATGCATGGAACTTTATATGTTTATTATCATCAATAATTTGTGATATTATTTAATCCAATTGACTGATTGATTTGTATATGTTATTTAATTTGTGTCAGATCAAAATTATTTATTTAAATCAATTCACAGTTTATTGTGTGGATGAAGTTGGATCCACAAGTGTTTTAGATTTGTGTCACTTGTGGATGTCACTGTTTTTCTGAGTATTTATTCATATTATTTGATTTTTCACATATTAGGGCGCGATAATTTTAAATTTTTCATGTTGTTTTGTATGGTTTCACATATTTATTTGTCGCAGCCATTGTTTGATTAGCACATTATTTCATTTCACTTTATTCTTTCTAATTAGCGCAGATAACACCCCTTGATTACACAGTATAAAAAGCATGCTATGCTGCATATACAGATTGATTTTACTGTTGTGGGTTTAGTAACACTTTAAGGATAGCGTGAGGAAAGGTTAAACGGACGTCAGTTTTTGTCAGGTGGATGGAGGGAGATTACTCCTAACAGCAGAGGAAACAGCACAAGGGAGACATCCAACTGACTGGATGTTCCTTGTGCTGATTTTTCTGTTTTTGATTTTGCCTGCATTTAGGATTTAAGCGTGTTTCTGATGTTGGCTGTTCACATTTGAGCGATTTTCTTTTGGTCTATGTGACAAAACTATAAATAAAACAAGAAGCAAAAAGGGAAAACTTCCCACAGGACCTGACAAAGTTCTTAACCTTTCCCGACATTGCCTGGAGCTTAGCTTTAAAATACAATTCCTACAGATCTCTGTAATTCACGCGGAGCCTACAATCCCAAACACACATGCAGCGGACACCTTCAGTGAAAACCGCATGTCAGAACAAATCAATGGATCCAGAGACACAGGCACAAATCTTAAACGTCTCCAGATCAGACATGGCTTTTTCTGCTTTCAGAACTCCTCTATTCATAAAAACATCCTCAATAACCAATAAAAAGCTTCAGTTGGTGAGAGGCAATGCAAATAAACTTTTTAAAGGAAAAGTCAAGATTTTGCATTTAATCTTAGCTCTTGATTTCTGGATCTAGAGATTTTTTTTTTTTAATATGCAGTTTTTACTGCCTTCGCTTAGGTGTTTGTTTGTTTTTTACAATATTCTCAATATGATACTTACCATGTTAAATACTTGAGTGTAAAGTTTGATTTATTCCATTGATTTATTGCAAAGGCAACCAAGGCGATACGGATCTGGTTCAAGTAGTTTTAAATACCATGCATGTATGCTTATTCTTACACATCACCTAAGCCTGCGTATAACTGGTATTTCAAACCACCATCCCTGATAGAACAGGACTGGACAGGCAAAACTCGTGAGCTAGACTTTCATCTGTCTGGTACCATCATCTACTCACTGGCTGCTTCAGGAATAAACAGTCTTTTGTGTGGCTGTCTGTGCAGAGAGGGCTGTGATGGCAGATCTATTTAACTGTTTGGGTACCATAGAGTAGAGTAAAGCCTTGTACACACAAACCGATTTTTGGCCAACCGAGCGCCAGACTTTTGCCAAAAGGGCGTGTGCCTGGTATTTGTCTTGCATACTAAAGGCACACAATTGTCGGCCAACAAACACGAACGTAGTGATGTACTACGTGGAATTTCAGCTCTTGAGCGCCACCCTTTGGGCACCTACTGCTAAATGTTGTGTTTGGTGAGCATTGGTTCTGAGCATGCGTGTTTGTACTTTGGAATTTTGTGTGACGGACCTGTGTACAGACGATACGAAAATCTGACAACAGACCGTTGTCCGCCGAAAATTTACTAGCCTGCCATCCAAAATTTGTTAAATTATTTTTATTTATAGGCAAGCCTTATTATGGGCTAACTCATAGGTAAAAATCACCAAGGGTATACAACCGCTTTAAGGGCTGAATATTGGGTGGATTGCACGGCAGGCAGTTTGACAGAAGCCAGACTTTCGCACAGCTTCTGTCAAAAGGGCATGACCGAAAAAGGTCTGCCGGTCGGAACACGATCAGCGCTCTTAAAGAGGAGCTCCACCCAAAAGTGAAACTTCCGCTCATCGGATTCCTCTCCCCCCTCCGATGCCACAATTGGCACCTTTCAGGGGGGAGGGGGGTGCAGATACCTGTCTAAGACAGGTATTTGCACCCACTTCCGGGAATCCACACTGCGGGTAGTGCGTCACTTCCCGGCCCCCCCCCCCCCCGTTGTGTTCTGGGAAACACACGGCTCCCAGAACACAGCGGGGACCAGTGGAAGACGCGCAGCGCTGCTCGCGCATGCGCAGTAGGGAACCAGGAAGTGAAGCCGCAACGCTTCACTTCCTGATTTCCTCACCCATGATGGCGGTGGGGGCAGCCGAGCGATTGCTCGTCTTCTGCTGCCGACGTCGCTGGACTCCAGGACAGGTAAGTGTCCTAATATTAAAAGTCAGCAGCTGCAGTATTTGTAGCTGCTGGCTTTTAATATTTTTTTTTTACGGCGGAGCTCCGCTTTAACTAATGAACTGGTGTGTTCTGGCGGGGTGGCAGTCCTGTCAGAACACAATAGCTCAGCGGGGGAGATCACTGTACTAACATCGCAAAGGGGTCAATTCACTAAGAGTTAAATAACTAGTACTAAAATGCGGTAAAATACCAACAATTGTGCAAGTGTTCAATTCACTAAGAATTTTGAAGTAAATACTGAATGCGGTATTTGTTCGATTTAGCGGTAATTACTGCATTGAGCTGGTTGCTAAGGAGCTCCCCGCTGACAGCTGAAAGTAAAAAAAAAAGCAGACAATTACAAATGTTGAAAAAACACAGCCAAAAAAAAAAAAAAAGATGTGGGGTCCTCCCCAAAATCCATACCAGACCCTTATCCGAGCATGCAGCCTGGCAGGTCAGGAAAGGGGAGGAACCCACTGACAGCCGATGAGTCATTGGTTAAAAACACGGCGGCCGGCTTCCCGGCCCGCTCCTCAGCAACCAGCTATTTGTCAAGAAACAGCCTGGGGGTGATACCGCCAGCTAAACCCTGGTGGTAATTATCACATGCTTTTTTACTCTGGTCTGTTTGTGAATTGGGCTTGAGGGCTTTTTTATGCGATATTTACTGGCACTTTTTTTTTTTTTTTTTCAGTAAAGTACTGCATAATCTTTTTTTTATTGTGAATTGGACCTAATTTACCAGGTGCTATAATGTATGCACATTATTAATATGATGCCCTTACAGAATGGGTTAAAGCTTTTTGAATTGACCCCTTAGTACAGTGGCTCCACCTGAGCTCTTCAGGTATTTTTTCATTCAGCCCACAGGGTTGAAGGAAGAAAAAAACTGATAGTGTGTACTAGGCTTTAGTAAAGCCAGCAATCGGGGCAAGAGTTCTGGAGTGTGAACATTTCAAAATAAGGCTCCATTCACACTGGACTCCAAAGCGACATGACTTTGGAGTGCAACTCAGACATAGCTTTTAATGGGTGCAACTTGGATGCAACTTTGGCTTTGAACAATGATAATGGACAACTGTCACATGTATAACTTTCAGGTGAAACTTTCATACGACTTTTGAGGGTTTACAGTGCAGTCTATGGCACTCAAGTCGCATGAAAGTCAGTTCAGGAACCTTTTTAAAGTCACTATGACTTTAAGTTGCACATATTTGAACGGTTGTCATTGAAAAACATGGGATGTGGCTTGTCATGTGCATCCCATCTAACGCGAAAGAAACGGTCTCAAGTACCCTGGTCATTTTTGCCCCCAAGTATGACCCAGGCCTTCTTATGAACCCTATGAACGCATATCACTGTTTTTTTTTTTGTTTTTTTTCTAAAAAATAATTTAAAAAAAAGACAGAAAGTTTTGAAAAAAAAAAAATTTCTCCTTCACTGATGTGCGCTGATAAATATGCACTGATGGGCACTGATAGATGGTACTAATGGGCACTGATAGGCGACACAAATGAGGAGGCACGGATGGGCACTGATCATCAGTGTAGATGTCCCTTTAACACAAGCCGGTTACCGGCTCTCTTCTCCCCTCCTCACGCTGTCAGTGTGAGGAAAGGAAAGCCCATAACCGGCTTGTGTTTACATTGTGATCAGCTGTCATTGGACACAGCTGATCACGTGGTAAAGGGCCGCTGTCATTGGCCCTTTACCTCGATCTGTGATCACAGAGCGCACCGCCCGCACACCGCAGAGGGCGCGTGGGCAGCGCAATCACAGGAGGACATCATATGATGGCAAAGTTATCCTGCGCTGTAGACACCTTTCAGCTATAGCGGGGGCAGGAAGTGGGTAATGTAGCGTGAGGTTTTATGTTTTTACGTCACAACTCTGATGCATGAATAGATAATTATTGTGTATATATATTTTTTCTCATGAAGTACACTTACAACTAATTCAGATGTATTTATGTCTGATCATTTTATATATATATATATATATATATATATATATATATATATATACACACACACACACACACACACACACACACACACGTAAAGCCATTGATTCGCATTCTTTAAAAAATAGGCACTAAAAACCAACAAGGCACGTTACCTTTTTTGGGTCCATATTAAATTTTTTCCTTCCCATAGCAATCTGTTTATTCCTCTGTGTAGTTTTGCTACAAAAATAAAGACAAAACAACATTTAGAAAAACAACAGATCAACTCCTCACACATTATTGTAGGCTCATAAATCTCTACACAGCAACCGAACAAAATGAATGGTCCAAGTATTTAATGTGGTTACTAAAGCCAGAAAATGGATGGACTGCCCTTTTTATCAGATTTGCTCTAAGCCTCTTCCGGAACCATTAACCGTGCTCCACTAATTGTTCTTAAATGGGAGGGAGGCTGCAAATGTATCAGCATTTAACAGCAGTACAAACAGCTGCAATCTTTATAGCAGGATAATACAGTAATTTCATATAAAATAGGTCAAACAGCCAACAAAATAAATAATTTTGTAGCAAGAAAATGAATGCAATTATTTAGCATACTTAGAAGCATATAGCATCAAGTAATATATAGGTAATTTTTTGTGTTACCCACAAGAGAGTCTTGGTTTCTTAAGTTTTAAAATGAAGGGGGGGGGGGGGGGGGGGGTCTTGTTGCTCACTGAAAAACAACTTTGTTTTAGGTTTGTCTGTCATGTCAAATCAAAGTGGAAAATACGTAGTGGTAAGTAGTCAGCCACATGCGAGCAGCATTTGTTCAGATAAGAAAAAACCCTCCAAGCAAAAGCATTTTTTGTCATTTATCTGGACACAGTAGTGTAAGCATTCATCATGTTTTTATTGCAGTTTCCAGATCCCACCCCCCCCCCCCCCCCCCACTATCTCAAAGATCCAAAAGGTAGGAGACATGCCACTTTTGACAGATAGAAATCCAGTCTACAATTATTCCAGTGACAGATATACAATTCGTGATTTCTCCTCACTATATCCTGCGATGACAATAGTGATTCCTTGGGAGAACACACAAGCCAACAAACAAGCTGGAGTTCTTACCCTTTTTACAGTATCCCAAAAAAATAAAAAATTAACTGGAGTTTTTCTTTAAAATTTGTCAACTATAGATTGTTAATATATATCAACTGATACTGAATATTTGCCTTTTTGAAAAAACACGCAAAAACTGTTGGTTGCAATTATTTGCCTGCTTAAAGATAAAAAAAAAAAAACACATGTTGCGTGGCTGTCTCTGGCCTCAGTACTTTAGGTCTGTATACTTGTTCTGAGGCCACGGCTCAGGAAGGACTGAAGGCCAGAGAGGAGCATGACAGAAAGACACTGAGCATTTTCAGAAGGATGCCTGCAATTTGGAATTCTCTATATCTCTCTAATAAAATATTTTCTTGAGCATGTAACACAACAGTTTATTTATAATTCTTTAACCAGCTAACCGCAACAAGAAAAAGCATAAGGGGCACATGAGACTCGAAAAACTTGCCCGACCCAAGTCAACCCAAATTCAGTGCTGCTCAAGTAACATAGGAAATCACCCTTTGTCAGTAAATGATATATATGCCAGTGGAGGGTAAAATAGAAACCCTTTAGAGCAGGGATATGCAATTAGCAGACCTCCAGCTGTTGCAGGACTACAAGTCCCATGAGGCATAGCAAGACTCTGACAGCCACAAGCATGACACCAAGAGGCAGAGGCATGATAGGACTTGTAGTTTTGCAACAGCTGGAGGTCCGCCAATTGCATATCCCTGCTTTAGAGTGATCAGTTCAAAATCTTTGATTGGATGACATAGTGTACTGCATTCTTTTGCCCTTTAAATAAAAGAGTAATTTCTTTAGACATTAATTACATTTTTCTTACATAAAGTTATTAAAATACCAAAAGTGAGAGTGAAGCCCATTTTAAACAATAGAATACATTTAAGGATTCATTTCAAAATGAGGCAATATGACTTAAAAAACAAATGGTATATAGAAAGCCCTAAACACAGTCATAAAAGTCATAAATTAGCTATTTTTCTAGCCTAAAACAGATTACTTAAAATGATATCCCATGACACATTTTCCAGTCAAACGTTTCATTTTTATAAATTGGAGGTACTCCAATATCCTGTTCTAAAGCACATCCCACCAAATATTGCATACATAATACCATATCAGACTCTTGGCTGTCATCTTTGCCTGCCGGCAAAACTGCACGAGGGCCATCATGAGAAGGACTTAAAATAGAACATTAATTGGTTCCCTCATAATTCTAATCATGGCTCTTCAGCAAGCTAAAATACTAATGTAACGTGAAATCCAATTTTCCGTTGTCTCCCAAGTTGTTACAGGCATTTTGGGATAATCACTGCGTCACATGAGCTAGCAGTGACAATAGTGTGTTGGCTGTCCGATAAAGTTAAGCGGGTCTTGCTAATCAAAGGGTCTGAAATACAACTGCTCTTATAAGCCAGAGGAACTAGAAGGGTCCTCCATTTCACTGCATTAAAACTATACGTGTATGAAAAGGACAATTTGGTTGCCTGCAAAAAGTTAACGTTACTCTTAAATACACCCTTATCACCCATGATCCACATTTTAATTGCAATGTGGCAAGCTGACAAGGAGAACATTTGGAACTAGGGAAAAAAAAACAAAAGCATTTCCTATCTACCTAAATCTCCTTTGCAGCATCCAATTTCAGTTATGCTTTAAATACAGTTGCTGTTTTTCAATTACTAATAGCAATCAGTGAATTAGTGCCCATCTGGACCAAATGTTATTTTAGACAGTCATATTGATTGTCATTGATTTTCCAGTATTAATTACTTCCCTGGCAACGTAAAATGTCTTCCTGGTTTATTTCCCTAAAGAGTTGAGGCTTCCATCACAAAACAACCAAATTATACAGAGTATGCTGGCACCACCTGTGTTAGAATAATAATCAATTCAAAAATATTTTAAATGAATACAGAATAATTTTTAATCATTTCCCAAACCCTGTATTAAACAAATTAATCAAAGTATGGGTTAAAGGAAATCTGTTGTAAGAATAGCATGGCATTTGCTGACCTATCCTTTTGAAGATGCTGGCTGTGTGGTAATCTGACTACATCTGACTCTCATGCAGTGGCTTTATAAAAATGCAGCAAATGTTACTGAAAGCAATACTTGGCATGAAATAAAGAAGAAATCCAGATATTAAAGAATCACCTGAAACAGGTGAATGTGGTGGGAGAAGACCGACTGATAACATGCTATATAAAAATCGGAATGATTGGTCAGTGACTGTGTGGGGAATCTATTGTAACTCTAAAGCCGTATACACACGATCGGTTTCACCGATGAAAACACTCCGATAGACTTTTTTCATTGGACAAACCGATCGTGTATGGGCCCCATCGGTCTTTTTTCATTTCCCATCGGTGTTTAAAAATAGAACATGTTTTAAATTTATCCGATGGTTAAAAAACCGATAGCAAATTACTATCGTCTGTGTGGAACTCCATCGGATAAAAAACCCACGCATGCTCAGAATCAAGTCAACGCATGCTCAGAAGCATTGAACTTCATTTTTCTCGGCTCATCGGAGTGTTTTACGTCACCGCGTTTGGAACGGTCGGTTTTTTGACTGATGGTGTGTAGGCAAGACTGATGGAAGTCAGCTTCATCGGTTTTCCAATGGAAAAATCCATCGGTTTAAAAACCATAGGAAATCCGATCGTGTGTACAGGGCTTAAGGTTTATCCCTTACAAGACACCCCTAAGAACTAGAAAAACATTATTAGGTTATACAAGGTGCACAGCACTAGGTCTACAATGCAACAATCCTCAGTTACCAATCAAAAAGCTTTTAATAAAGCAAGAATAGTAAAAAATGGATTCTGATTGGTCGCCCTTAGTACATTATTGCATTGCTGTCTAGACTTACATAGATACATGTCCATAGAAACAAAGAGATTAAACACTAAAAGGGTTATTTTATCCAATACTGCAGAAAAATGTATTTACACGTAATGAATATAAGTGAACAAATGATATTATTTGGAATTTATTGTCTCATATACAAGTTGAATTTTTTTGGTCTGTAGCAAATGCCTAATTCAATTATCCTTTCCCAATTCCTGATGCCTATCCTAGCTTTAGATGGACATTTCTCCCCAGTGAGGACTATGCTAGCTGCATGGGTTATCCATTCTTCCCATGTGAATATATCATATTTTTGAACAGACCCCTGTGGTGGCCAACTGCTGAATCTGACCACAATAAAGCAGTAGCTTCCAGTGCCAGATTAATTACATTTTGTTGATAGGCGTTCTTTAATAAAATGCTTGTAATAACACACGTGAGTCACTTGTACAAAGATTTTGCAACAATACCCCAACATTAAAAGACAATAGCCTAATTTAATAAAATTCTTACCTTTCTTCTACAGACGTTAAATTGTCAATTTCTGTCATCACTTCTGCAATTTCGAACTTCAACCTCTGTTAAAAAAAAAAAAAGAAAAAAAAAAGTAGTTAACTCCAAATGAAAGTGATTGTTTTTATAGATGGGAGTGTAAAAGTGTTGAGGCTTTGACATAATTATTGCATAGGAGAACTTTTCTGAGGATTAACTTGGCTTACACATCACAGGTCAGCTATGGCACTTCTAAGTTTCTGTATAAAATGTTGTTCTGAGGAAGCATACAACAGTTCAAAAGCTAAAGGCTTTAAGCATTGTGATTATGCATCAAAATCACATAACTAAAAGGGTGAGATGGATGAAAGAATGAATTGTTTCAAGACAAGAGCTAGCATTGTGATGCTGTGAGGTTGGCGTGAGCGAAACCAGCAAACACATTTCCCGTAAAATACACCAAAACCATGACGTCTTTCTGCAAATTTTATGACCGATGATTGAAGTAGGCATCGAGGTCTAGCAACGTCAAAGGGACAACATGTGAACAAAGAGTAAAGCTTCATGTACAACAAATGAATGTCTTTGTTGAAAAGGAGATGTTTGGGGTTTTCAAATAAACATACATTTTCACCTCCATGCTGTAGCATTGGTGTGATGCTGCAGCTTCCCCCCACCGGGTCCAAGCCTGAGAACTGAGCCACATGCTGAGAGCCATAACAAGCTATCAATCAGTGTTAGGAGAATACCTGTAGTGAGTGGAGACCAATGGCCAATAAAAGGTCAGGTTAAGCACAGTTCTAAGTTCTTTAAGATGTTGAAATGTCTGAACCGCTAGACCGTTGATCGGTGTCACAAGCCAATGTCGATGCAGGAGAACAGTTTCTTGGTTGGGGTCACAAGCCATGGTCGATGCAGGAGAAAGGTTTAGTAGTCGGGGGTAACAAGCCAAGCTCGATTCCAAGTAGCAATAGAGGTAGCTTGAGGCAGCGGGCAGGAGAACGTATGAAGCACAATATTATGGCAACCAGGAAGTTTAGAGACATGGATTAAATCAGGAAGTTCATGAGAGCTGCAAAGAGTTCAAAGTTCAGCAGAAATCAAGGCACAAGGCAGGGTTATCCAATGGATCAGGCAGGGTTATCCAATGGATCAGGCAGGGTGCTGTCCAGCATCTCAGGTGGCTTAGCAAGAAGAGCCCTTGGTAGACACAGCATAGGTCTCAGGTTCAAGTCCAGCTCCTGACAATTAGGGTGGATCCTACCAATATGGTTAGAATCTTTGCAGAACCTGGAGAAGCTCTGTGATGTCGGCTGACAGCAGGTTTTTAGCCCGCTATTAGCCGACTCTGGACCACAGAAGAACAAAAGAAAGTGCACCCTTGTGACCCAAAAGTGAAGTTTGGCCTTACTTGTCTTTTAAGGAAACCAGTGTTGCCTCAGAGCTGTCAATTACTTTTTCTCAGCTAGCCTATGTAAGAAAATTAAAAAGGAAAAGCTAAGGGGTTGCTATAAAGGAAACACAAAAAGTCTATATTTTTGACTTTTATTTTTATACATGATGTCAATTATTATAAGTACTCCAGGACCTTAAAGTGCTATTTCTTGAGCCACTCCTTTGTTGCCTTGGCTGTGTGTTTTGGGTCATTGTCATGCTGGAATACCCCTCCAAGACCCATTTTCAATGCCCTGACTGAGGGAAGGAGGCGCTCACCCAAGATTTGATGATTTATGACCCCCGTCCATCAACCCTTTGATGAAGTTGTCCTGTCCCTTTAGCAGAAAAACACCCCCAAAGCATAAGGTTTCCAACTCCATGTTTGACAGTGGGGATGGTGTTCTTGGGGTCATAGGCAGCATTCCTCCTCCTCCTCCAAACACGGCAAGTTGAGTTGATGCCAAAGAGCTTGATTTTGGTCTCATCTGACCACAACACTTTCACCCAGTTCCCCTCTGAATCATTCAAATGTTCATTAGCAAACTTCAAATGGGCCTGTACATGTGCTTTCTTGAGCAGGGGGACCTTGCGGGCACTACAAGATTTCAGTCCTTCACAGCGTAGTGTGTTACAACTTGTTTTCTTGATTACTATGGTCCCAGCTGCCTTGAGATCATTGACAAGATTCTCCCATGTTGTTCTGGGCTGATCCCTCACTGTTCTCACGATCATTGAAACTCCACAAGGTGAAATCTTGCATGGAGACCCAGACCGAGGAAGTTTGACAATTATTTTGTGTTTCTTTCATTTGCAAATAATCGCACCAACTGTTGTCACCCTCTCACCAAGCTGCTTGGCGATGGTCTTGTAGCCCATTACAGCCTTGTGTAGGCCTACAATCTTGTCCCTGACATCCTTGGACAGCTCTTTGGTCTTGGCCATGGTGGAGAGATTGGAATCTGATTGATTGCTTCTGTGGATAGGTGTCTTTTATACAAGTAACAAGCTGAGATTAGGAGGACTCCCTTTAAAAGAATCCTCTTAATCTCAGCTTGTTACCTGTATAGAAGACACCTGGGAGCCAGAAATCTTGCCGATTGATAGGGGATCAAATACTTATTTCACCCATTAAAATGCAAATCAATTTATAACTTTTTTGAAATGTGTTTTTCTGGATATTTTTGTTGTTCCCTGTCTCTCACTGTTAAAATAAACCTACCATTAAAATTATAGACTGATCATTTCTTTGTCAGTGGGCAAACGAACAAAATCAGCAGGGGATCAAATACTTTTTTCCCTCACTGTAAATCCTGTATAATAATTACTTGATGAAGTCATCCCTTTACTTTTGGCTTCTTTCCTCCAATCAACATGTTTCTTGTCAGCACATGTGCATGCCGCAGACCCTGACTGGCACTTAATGTTGGTCTTCCAGTTTAAAAACTCCATTGTCCAAGCTGATCAGAAAAAATAGTTGCATTAAAAGTGAATTTAATATTTTATTGAATATTACATCTTAGAGTTCAACTTTTAAAAATATTGTGAGGCAAACTTTTCAGCAGAAGGGCTACATCATACATTTTACAAATATTAATGGGACAGAAAAAAAACGTAGTTTTGTAAATGAATGAGTCCGCCTTTACATTAGGATTTCCATCAGAGTTCCTCTCCTACTTCAGGGTCCCCATAAGAGCCCCCTTCACATTAGGTTCCCCATCAGAGTCCTCATCAGAGTCTTCCTAGCAACAGGTCAAAGCAGAGATCGCAGGCAATATCCGCTGACTTGAATCCTCAATGAGGATAGGCCACTGCCCTAGCTGTAGGCCAGATGAGATCTTGTAGTGGGCTCAAGGGCTGTAGCTTGGACAGCCCTGTTTTCACAAATCCAAATGAAAACAAAAAAGGAAAAATGTGGTATATTTCACATGAATGGTACACAAAATAAATGCATTTTCCTCTGACGAGGAAAGGAGTACTATAGACATTTTTTAAATCTAAAGAAAAAGTGCCTGTGCGGCTGCCACTGGGTGTTACTACACTAGCAAAGTGCAACGTGCTAAAACAAAATACTAAAATAAATAAGACCCACAGCAGCTAGCTTCTAAATTGTAACCAACATCAACAGATATAAAAAGAAAATTGAAGCAGCGCTAAGTGTCAGTGAATACAATAACCGTGCTATAACTGATAAAAACCAGCAAAAAACTATTATATGTGCTAATTGGAACAATACTAAACACTAATAATGTTTAACTGTAATAAATATAGTGCAAAATTTGCAATTCATGCAATACAAAGTCTTAATAAGTCCCCAGAGGGATAAAGTGCAACAAAAGTCTTTATCAAGGGCGCCCCTGATAAAGTCACGTGTGTAGTGACGCAACGCGTCGGGCGGAGGAGCCTAGTGACGTTGTACTTCCGGTTTGCGGCCGCGGACCGGAAGTGGGTATTTTTTGAACTTTTTTTGGCGTTTTCTATCCACCTAATGGTTTTTATGCTGTTTTACCTCTAATAAACACAGTTTTTTGGGCTACTTATACTTACTTCACCATGGAGTCCCCTTTGTTTTGTTTTTAAAACCGTGGAGCAAGATTTAACCCAAGGAACAACTACGGGAAGAGGTGGCGAATCTTGCAGTGATCCCTATTCATACAAAAGGGCTGGATGCGACTATCTGGAGCAGTGGAGATTGTTTGAGGCTGTGTCTGATCCCTTGGGGTCCATCAGTAAGGTGAGAGGCTGGTGTCTACGGTGGAGGATTGTGTATGCCTAGTGATTCCCTACTGACCCCTGATATCCCTGATGCAATAAGCTGGATTTCCACACCTGTCTTTTACTCCCTGCCTGCCTTTGGCCGCCGATGACTTTGAAATAATAGCACTTTATCTTTTTTAGTGTTTTGGACTTTTTTTGCACTTTATCCCTCTGGGGACTTATTAAGACTTTGTATTGCAGGAATTGCAAGTTTTGCACTATATTTATTACAGTTAAACATTATTAGTGTTTAGTATTGTTCCAATTAGCACATACCGTATATACTCGAGTATAAGCCGATCCGAATATAAGCCGAGGCACCTAATTTTACCACAAAAAACTGGGACAATTTATTAACTCGAGTATAAGCCTAGGGTGTCCATCTGCACCTCACTGTGCCTCACTGTGTCCATGTGCATGCCTCACTGTGCCCATGCCTCGCTGCGCCCATGCCTCGCTGCGCCCATGCCTCGCTGCGCCCATGCCTCGCTGCGCCCATGCCTCGCTGCGCCCATGCCTCGCTGCGTCCATGCCTCGCTGCGTCCATGCCTCGCTGCGTCCATGCCTCGCTGTGTCCATGCCTCGCTGTGTCCATGCCTCACTGTGTCCATGTGCATGCCTTACCGTGTTCATGCCTTGCTGTGTCCATGACTAGACTGACGTTTAACATGGGAGTCTATGGAAGGGGTGCCTGGGTTTGAAAAATCTTTGCTCCCCGGCTGTAGGTCCCCCAGACAAAATATTTTGCACACTTATAGAGGAGAAATGGGGCTACATGTGTGCCAAGTTTCGGGTCCAGGAGAGCTACGACCGCCTGGTATCGGGTCCCCAAATTTACCGGAGAAATTACCGTTTAACATGGGAGTCTATGGAAGGGGGGCCCGGATTTGAGAAATCGGTGCTCCCCGGCCGTAGGTCCCCCGGACAACAAACTTTGCCCACTTATAGAGAAATAGTGGGGCTACATGTGTGCCAAGTTTGGGGTCCGGGAGACTTACGGCCGGCCAGTACCGGGTCCCCAAATCCGGGAGATCAGGCGCAAAAAGGTGACTTGAGTATAAGCCGAGGGGGGCATTTTCAGCACAAAAAAATGTGCTGAAAAACTCGGCTTATACTTGAGTATATACGGTAATAGTTTTTTGCTGGTTTTTATCAGTTATAGCACGGTTATTGTATTCACTGACACTTAGCGCTGCTTCAATTTTCTTTTTCTTTTTTAAATCTAATTTTCAATTGTGAGAATAAAACCTACTGCTCATCTATACAAGGTCCTTCCATGCCATTACAAAGATGGACACGAAACAAGGGGGATTGCTATTCTTTTAGAAAATTCCTTCTTGGTAAGCCTACATAGTTCTAAACATGTGTAGCGGGTACTCCAAATTTAGGGGGTCTCTAGGTCCAAATTTAGGGGGATGACCCGAGCACTAGTATGGCTCGGGCCTTCTAATTGTGCTGGACTCTGCTTTGATGCTATGTGCCTATGTATGGTTCCCTGTGGCCTGCAAGTGGCGCTGCCATGTTGGGTCAAGGTTGAACCATAGGTTGCATTGGCGCGATTGGATGTCCTCTCTTGGCTACCATGCAGTGGGCGGGTTCTGCCTGCTGTGCATGCCGGGAGAGGATATAAAAGAGGCAGGCGCCATTATTGAGGGAGAGACCCGGGGACAAGTACCCGGAGGAGTGCGCCCCTAAGGAGGGGGTGCGTACCCCGACTGAAGTGTCTCGGGCACCTTCGGCCCGAAACCGCAACGTTCCGGGTAGGCCCAGTACCTTTAACTGGGTCTACAGGCAGAATCTCTGGGAGTCCTAGGATGCCCGGGTGAGGGTATCCGCTCCGACCAAGAGGAAGCCAGGGGAGGATCGGTCCCATAACAGGAGATGAGTGATAGTCAGATTGCTGTCTCGGGAAAGGCCTGGTGACCTGTCGGAGGGAAGGATCCTATTCTTCGCAGAACTGACCCTGCGGAGTGCTGCTGCTCTCCGAGGACATACTGAACTTGTCCTTGGAGGATTTAAATTGTTGTTCGAGCTCCACATCGGCTGCTAGGACCATTGAGGGACTATCCGGGTGAGCTGTACCCACTCGGGACCGAGTGGTGATAAATCTGGGAGTTCTGTGCCTGAATCTGCTTTAGTTCAACTACTATCTCTCTCATCTACTCTCTCTTACCTATCAAGCAAAGATACAAAATAAACTCAACGTTGGAGTTTAAGTGGTTTGGACATTGACTTTATTAAAGAAGGGAAAAGTACAGACTCGTCTCTACATCCTGGAGATGGGAACCAGTGGAAGGAGGTAACTCGCTGCAGGACCCAGGTACATATACACCGCCTAAACCTATAAACTAGAGGACACGGGCTTGTGGCATGGGTGCCTCTCTTCTTTCCCCTAGAGAGGAGAGGGTAGTGCTACACATATTATAAATTTGACAACACTAGAGCAAAGTGCAACACTTTCAGCATGGTTTCATAAGTTCTACAAGAGGCATCAAGTTCAAAGGGAAGTAACTCACCAGAATTCACTTTTTTGAAAAATCAGTCACATATAAATAGTATTGTGACTTGCTATGGATACAACACTTTGCTCCCCCTGCATTATCTTACTGAACATAGCCTTATAATATCTATATTCAGCACTATCCCCAATGGAGTCGCTGGTGATTGGGCCTATTTTCCCCTTACAACACCAACAGCCAGGCACACAGTGTTTTCTGCGCTCTTCCTCAGGCTCAAACAATCTAGGGTCTTATTTTTGGCATTTTTAGTTCGGGAACAATGAACCTGGATAGGAATGGGAATATGGGATACCCCAAACTGTAGAAAACTTACAAAGCTGTACAAAATTAAGGACTGACAAGTTTCTGGCTGTTCTGTAACAGGCTGCAAGCTGTCTTGCACAGCTGTAGGATGCAATGTCCTGAATTTCCACTAGTGCAGAGAATGGTAGTGAAAATCATAAAAGTAGAAATAGTAGTAGCACAGCACCTGGCCATCTTGCACTGCACCTGGCTGCACTAAGTTCAGTCACTGAGAAGTGGTGTGCCACTGGTTAACTTGCATAATTGCTGGCTGAACCTGCTCCTAACTTGTGAGGTATTGTACTCCACAGTCACTTCTCTTGTAAAGATGGCTGAATTAAGTACTCACTCAGTCCTACTTGGAGCTTCCTGACACCAGATCTCCCGTCTCTCTCCTCCATGCTGGCTCAAGCCGACTCTTGCTCTGGTGAGTCCTCAGCTAAGCCTAGCTGAGACCTTAATTCTGAACTGGATTGCTGAGGTTGCTCTCCCTCTTCTCCTCTCTGCCCCATGGGCACAGGGGACACCTCCAGACAGCTTAACCCTGGTCTTTGCTCCCAGGCCTCAGAGTATTTATAGGCTTTCCCCTCACCTTCCAGCGACACGCTAAACCCCCTTCCCCAGGAATTGGCTGAAGACCCATAAATATTCAGGCTGCTTGTTCTGCTCTTCTTCCCACTATACTTCTAGAACTCTCCAGAAGACAGGGGAAAGCAGCAGACCAGCAATCTGAGAGACACTGCACAGCTCCTAATACAATTAACCCCTGCTCCTCTGCCTACAGGGGAGCCTGCAAAATTTACCCAACGACTATTAAACTAAGACGATGACACAAACTTTTCTGAAGACAAGAAGTCACTGTTCAACATACTATTTCATGCTACAACTGATAATCACACGCAGATTTTTCACATGAACTTGCTGTATCTTTTTATTCCAAGCAACTGTGTGAGAACTTTTAATTATGGCTAACTGCAGCCAAAAACTTCATATTTCCAAAGATTACCATTCACCCAGAGGGATTTTGAAATGTTTTAGGGACCCCATTTAAACAGCTATGATACAGAACACTAAATATGCTGGCCTCTTCCTGCCGGCTACTTTCTCCAAAGATTCAACACCCACCAGTGTCACTATGATGAGTGGTCTGCTGAATCACACACTTTCTCTGAGAACAATCCCACACAGCTTCTCCTAGAAGCATACAGAGAAAATTATCTGTTCTCCAGCTGAGAGATGATTCAGAGGATTTTTTTTATCAATTACAGGAAACATGTGTTTGACTGTATGAAATTAACCAATTCTCAAAGTCGGAATATGACAATGTTAAGCTGACCATACACTACTAGCATTTCATTTGAAAATTTAAATTTTTAGGCCACTTCGACAGTCATTTTCAACCGCAGTGGCATGAAAATTCAAAGTAACAGGGTGTAAAAATTTTCTTAAATGAACATAAATGTTAAAAGCTAATAAAATTTATGAAGGGCTTTTGAGTGGCATTCATCAAGTCTCTGGTGGCATTATCAAATGTACTGCTGAGATTTTTTGTACAAATGTTAATTTGCAAATCTACCAGTGTATGGTCAGCATTAGGTAAACTGCAGGGGCTTTGGGTCATACAACTTGTAAACACATCAAGCAAACACAGGTTAGAAGCCCAAGGAACATTTGTTATTGGAGGACATTTGGTAATGGGATTACTGCACTGGATAATACTATGAGATCAAAATATAAAAGCTTTCATCAAATTATCATCTGAACATTAGGAAAATACATTCAGGGAGGGGGAGGGGGAGAGAGAGCGAGAGAGGGGAGAGAGCGAGAGAGGGGAGAGAGCGAGAGAGGGGAGAGAGCGAGAGAGCGAGAGAGCAGAGAGAGGAGAGAAAGGAGAGAGTGAGGGGGAGAGAGGGGGGCGAGAGAGAGAGGGGGCGAGAGAGAGAGGGGGGAGAGAGAGGAAGGGGGGAGAGAGAGGAAGGGGGGAGAGAGAGGAAGGGGGGAGAGAGAGGAAGGGGGGAGAGAGCGCGATCGAGGCAAAGGGGGAGAGAGAAGGGGGCACTAGCGAGAGATCGAGAGGAGGAAGGGACTGAGAGAATGAAAGGATCGGGGGGTGCAAGAGAAAAAAGAAGGACTAGAGGGAGAGAGAAGGGGGAGAGATGGCAGGCAAGAGAGAGTGAAAGAAGGGGGTAGGAATGGAGCAAGAGAGGGAGGAGGGAAAGAGTGAGAGGAGGGAGGGAGTGAGAGATTGTGAGAGAAAGAGGGGAGGGAGGAAAAGAGAATGAAAGGCGAAAGGTAAAAAAGATAGAGGAGGCGATAAGGGGACAGAGAGGGGGAAACAGATCTACAGAGCACAGGCATTAGGAGGCAAATAACCCCATCCCCAGAAATATGAATAGTAGTGGATTACAGAGAATGAACAGTAAAGTGTAACTAAAAACAAAAACAAAAAAAGGAATATAATGCAGCTTTCCAGTCCTTAGATGTGGTGTCTGTATTAATTTCCTTTGTCATGTTTTGTTCCTTTAATTTTCACCTGGCAATCATGCCAGTAACACGCTTCCTGTCTTACAGTGACAACAGTCATTCGATATCACACTATATGGAAAAGCAGAATTGTCACTCTAGGCTGCTCTCCTGATTTGGATTACAAACACCTTCCTCTTTATTACATAGAAGGTACTAGTTTGGTAGCCCATAGAAGATAGCTGGAAACATTTAATATCTCAGTTCAAAGTTACAAGGACACTGAATTTCTGACAGGATCAACAGATATATTTCTGTACCTTCATTTTCACCAAAAAATGTATCTAAAACGTTCTACAATAGAAAACGAATGTGGTCACCACATTTAAGGACTTGTAAGCGGCAATATATTACATATATAAAATCTTAAGCTGACATAGGGGAGCTTTGGTGAGTCTGAAACAAATCATGAACATTCCATGCAAGAGATCATGTGTACAAGCCTTACAAAGTATGGAAACATAACCAGAGCACTGATGAAAAGATCCTCGGCCTATCAGTCTATAGGCATTTGTTAAACCCTGGTCTATACACCAGAGCTAACTAATTCCCACAACACACATCAATGGTTATTACCTCAATGTCATCTATAAGCTCCTTTTTCCTGCGTCTTATATTCAAGAGTTCCTCCTTTTCCTCTGATGACAGGTCTTCTGGAACTGAAAGAAAAGATTAAAACATATTACTTTTCCCACAGAGCAGATGCACTTACTCTACAAATAAATAATGACCACTTCCTGACCAGAAAATACTATTAATATAAAAGGAAACAAACATGGCCAAGCCACAATGACACCCACAGCTAAGCATGAAGCAAAGCATAAAAACTCAGTCCTTTGATTTCCTCTCAGCCTTAGACCCTGCTGCTGCAGTTTGTTTTAAGGCCATGCTGAAACCCTTACGTACGGACGGCTTGTCGCCAAGGCTACGAACTAATTCAGTTTACCGGTCTCACGGCCTGGTCACGGTGACAGGAAACACACAGCAGCTACAAAAGCAAAGGCTCTGTGATGGCAAGACAACAAAACTATTACCGGTACATTCTATTTTATGTGCAGGATTCTATACTACACAAAAAGAAAATAATTAAGGCATACAAAATGAAAAAATAAAATAGCTGGCAGTGAATACAGCATTAGGTACGTGTTTGCGTGCAGAAGTAAGCCTTCTACCTGTAACAGATTTTGCATATTGTATGGGAAAGTCAGCAGCAACAGTGGATGATATTATTACAAGGGCGGCGGAGAGATGGGTGCCACAGCCAGCGGAGCTCAGTGTGGGCCTTTGATCTGTTGCTGAAACAAGTAATCAGCTGAGTGTCTGCACACGGCCCACCCCATAAAGCTTCTTTACTGCAGAGACTTGAACATTACACATGAATTGGGTTTATAGATGTAAACGTGTAATCAGTGCTGCAACTTAGAATTGTCTCTACTCTACAAAACTGATCAGTTCGGAAAAAGGTAGGAGTCACCAAAACCAGGTTGACCGAGAGCTGCTCTATGGCAAAGACCCTACATTAATAAACATGCCCTGCGAGATTCAGCTTCATTGTCAGTGTGTGCAAGATGGCTCTGTTGACTACTTTAGTAAAGGCGAGGGGGTCAACTTTCTACACTTTCAATACCAGGAGGCCAGGCTTATGCTGGCCATACACTATATGAAAAATCGGCCAAAAATCGATCATGTAGACACTTTGTTCGTTTTTCGGTAAGTTAATGGGCACAAATCGTTAATCGTTGGTGACGTTTTTGTGGGGAAAAAAACGAACGTCAAGTTTGGAAAACTTCTGCCAAACGAACGATAAATTGAAAGGTTAATGTGTTTCCTGTCCGAACTGTCTGCACTAGGTATATGTAAAAAAAAACTAACCAAATGTTTTTTATTTATGTCCTCTGAACGATGTATCCGTCATTACATGATGGCACCATCGTTTGCGCTCGCAGCCGAATGTTCGTTTTTCGAAAATGACACGTATAGTGTATGGCCAGCATTAGGCATAGGGTTATTTGCTTCATGTTACCACCAACCATAATCTCAACTCTATCCTTAAAAGCATCTAAACCCCCAGATATATTTTTTAGATTACAGTTTACCAATTAGTAAAGATGGTGGTGGTTCCACGGAGGAACAATGGAGCCACTCTTGAACAGCAGCACTGCCACCCTTCGTAGAGTGTAGTGTTAGATAGACTAGTACATATAGATGGACTTTACACATAAGTGGCTAACAAATGAAAGCTGAATTCCAGCAAGACGTTTTACCCCTTTCCCACCCAGCTCCGGTATCCCTTTAACTGGGCTTTACACTTCTAAAGCGAGAAGGGCTGCTCTTTCACGTGACCACTTTGCATACACCAAGAAACACGCCCCGATATGGAAATGTTAGCCTACCACACTACTTAAAGCGGAAGTAAACCCCTCCATAAAACAGTTTCATTTCTGGCACGTGCCGGAAATGTAACACTCCCATTGGATGTCCTCTCAACCAAACTGCCAAACCATCCAATGGCTGGTGTCTAAACTGATCACATGTGGAGCATCATGACAGTTGTAGAATAAACAGAGGCAAAGATGGCAGCTTCCTTGTCTGAAAACAATAGGGGGGTTTACTTACACTTTAAGGGGTCATTCTGCAGCACTCCAAGATAATGAGTGCTGCATGTGTAACATGCCTTGCAGTGCCATCCATCTTATAATGGCACCCAAGTAACTAAGGCAAAGCACTTGCGTTGTAGCAGGCCACAAGGCAACATAAGTTATTGTTTTGGCATGCCTTGTGATAGGAAAAAAAGATTACAGTATGTGCAATTTTAAAATAAGTTCACTTTTCAAAAAAGTAAATACAAATAATAAATGCACATTTTTTTTTGCAGGTAAAGAAGCGCTGGTGCCATGCAGGACTCTTGTAGACTCTCAGTGTGAGCTGTCAGCCCATACATTGTACTGGCAGGCAGTTTCACACTTACAAGAATTGTCAATAAACTACTATAGCGCTCAACAGCGCCATGGTAGTTCATTGAGAACTAAAGGCCAGCAGCCACAAGGGCTGTCGGTGCTTGTAGTTTCCCCATTCACAGCACTCTACAAATGAATGACGCGGCTGGGCAGGCAAAGTGTGACAGCTAGCGGGGGGAAGAGATCAGAAGGGGGGTGTTAGTGGCCAGTCCTACAGTAACATGTTACAACCTGAATAAGTGTGTAACATGTTTCAAAGGGTGAACTCGTCTTTTAAGCACATTGGAGTCGGTTGGCAGCCCATTTATTATTATTATTTTTAAAAAGTAGGAGCATGCACTACTTTTTATGTAGTCCAGTGTGATATCAGCCTATTCAATTTGTATAGGCAGATATCACAATGGATTGCATAAAAAGGAATATGTACAGTTTTCCTGTGCAATTCAGGTGCAAATCGCCCCAAACTGCAGCAACAAAAGTTCAGGCATCCATGCTGGCTGTGCTATCTGGCAGGGCTCCATACATTTCAAGACTGGATAGGCAAAACTAATTTCCTGGTAAAACAGATCCTATACAAGCATTTCAATGTATTTTGGGGTGTGCCTGGATTTCAGACATAAAGAGATTCTGTCACCACCCCACGCTTAACCAAATAATAAAATTAAGTAAAAGTACTGCTTTAGGCCGGGTTCACACTAGGACGACATGACTGTCATCCTACTTTGCCCTGCAACATCGGTCCTAATTCCATCCGACTTGAATGAACAGGAAAAGATTTTGCTCCGACTTTGAGATAGTCTGACTTGTCCTTTGACCAATCAAAACAATCCTAGTGTGACATAAAATTCCTTTTACTGCTGCTGTAATCATCATGTCAGATGTCACAAGTCGGATGGTTAGGACAAGGATCCGACTTCAATGATATTCAATGGGCCGAAGTAGGACCAAAGTCGGACCAAAGTAGTGCAGGAACCTTTTTCAAAGTCGGACTGATATGTGTCAGACCAGTTAGGATGGCTTTCATAGGGAATTATTGATTTACAAACGTCATGCAACATGTGCCCTCAAAGTCAGAGCTTATGTCGTACCAGTGTGAACTGGGCCTTAATCATAACTCAAGCTGACTTTCTTTTATCAGTTTTGCTCTGCTACCATTCTGAAACTAGGCTTTATATTTTTAGCTACTTCTATTACTTCCCGAAGTGTAGTTCCAGAGAGACCCAGATTAGCACTGGCAGTCTTTGCAGATTCAGAACCTCAAAACAGTGACTAAACAGAGAAGTGCAAACACCAACTCCATACAGAGCCCCAGCCAAACCTTTAGGACACAAAGAAACTCTTGTAAAAAATCAAGGAGCAAACGTTGACCTATGAACTGGAAAGGATTACGAAAAGCCCATGCACTTTCAAACACTAAATTGTCAGGTTAACTAGCTTTCACCTGAATGAGGTCCTAGTACATCTATGCATGACTGTTACATTCCTCCTCCTTTGTTTAAAATATGAGCTTTAGAAGGTAAAAATAAAAAGGTTGCAAAGACAGAAAATGTAGCTCAGCCTGCAGAGCGAATATACCAGCAAGAGTTACAGAAGTGGTTAGCACATTAAGAGATCTCAAGTCATCTTCCTGTACTAGTACTCTTATTACTCAGCTCTTCGGAGTGAATCAAAATAAACCATAGTCTGAAAGGTCACACAATAAAACCAACTACAGATTTTACAATAAACCCATGCTTTGCCCATGCAGCACAACACAGGTTAATCTACAGTAGATATAAAAAGTCTACACACCCCTGTTAAAATGTCAGTATTCTGTGATATAAAATAAATGAGACAAAGACAAATCATTTCAGAACTTTTTCCACCTTTAATGTGACCTAAAAACTGTACAACTCAGTTGAAAAAATAAAAGTAAATAAATAATGTGGTTGCATAAGTGTGCACACCCTCTTATAACTGGGGATGTAGCCGTGTTCAGAGTTAAGCAATCACATTCAAACTCATGTTAAATAGGAGTCAGTACACACCTGTCATCATTTAAAGTGCCTCTGATTAATCCCAAATAGAGTTCAGCTGTTCCAGTAGGTCTTTCCTGACACTTTCTTAGTCACATCCTACAGCAAAGCCATTGTCTGCAGAGAGCTTCCAAAGCAACAGAGGGATGTCACTGTTAAAAGGGATCAGTCAGGAGAAGGGTACAAAAAAGTTTCCAAGGCATTAGATATACCATGGAACACAGTGAAGACGGTCATCATCAAGTGGAAAAATATGGCACAACAGTGACATTACCAAGAACTGGACATCCCTCCAAAATTGATGAAAAACTAGATGAAAACTGGTCAGGGAGGCTGCCAAGAGGCCTACAGCAACATTAAAGGAGTTGCAGGAATATCTGGCAAGTACTGGCTGTGTGGTACATGTGACAACAATCTCCCATATTCTTCATATATCTGGGCTATGGGGTAGAGTGGCAAGACGGAAGCATTTTCTTATGAAGAAAAACATCCAAGCCTGGCAAAATTTTGCAAAAAACACATCTGAAGTCTCCCAAAAGCATGTGGGAAAATGTGTTATGATCTGATGAAACCAAGGTTGAACATTTTGGCCATAATTCCAAACAACACTGCACATTACCAAAAGAAAACCATACCCACAGTGAAGCATGGTGGTGGCAGCATCATGCTTTGGGGCTGTTTTTCTTCAGCTGGAACAGGGACATTAGTCAAGGTAGAGGGAATTATGAACAGTTCCAAATACCAGTCAGTCAATAATGGCACAAAACCTTCAGGCTTCTGCTAGAAAGCTGAACATGAAGAGAAACGTCACCTTTAGCATGACAATGACCCAATACTTATATCCAAATCAACAAACGAATGGCTTCACCAGAAGAAGATTCAAGTTTTGGAATGGCCCAGCCAGAGCCCAGACCTGAATCCGATTGAAAACCTGTGGGATGATCTGAAGATCTGTGCACAGATGCCCTCGCAATCCTTGGAGTGTTTTTGCAAAGAAGAGTGGGCAAACATTGCCAAGTTAAGATGTGTCATGCTGATAGACTCCCACCCAAAAAGACTGAGTGCTGTAATAAAATCAAAAGATGCTTCAACAAATGTATTAGTTTAAGGATGTTATGCAACCATATTATTTAGGTTGTTCACCTGATTTGTACAGTTTATAGGTCACATTATAGGTAGGAAAAAGTTTAGCCTTGTCTTTTTTTAAATCGCAGAAACCTGACATTTTAACAGGGGTGTGTTGACTTTTTATAACCACTGTATCCTTTGCTCAACCCAGTGCTAGCAAAGAAAGCAGCCCTGTGTAGACTCCAAAAACTAGGCTAAATACAATCCTCCAATGTCTAGAGAACTAAACCCAACAGCTGTCACTGGAACAACAGGTGAGAGAAACACGCCTAATAAGTGAACCAAGTTCACGTTGGGATTTTTCGCTCGCTTCCTCTTGTGCGACCAGAAAGACGTTCAAACCCTTTATCCAAAAGCAGGGGAAATTTTGATTGGAGACACATTTAGCTATTTTGTTAGCTACTAGATCAGCTTTTCTCAACCTTTTTAATCCTTGAAGCAATGTTCCGGTCTCAAGCCTCGTACACACGGCCGAGAATCTCGTTGCAAAAAAAAACCGTTGTTTTTCTCGACGGGTTTCTTGTCAAGCTTGACAAGATTCTTGTCAAGATTTCCTTGCATACACACTGTCAATCCAAAATCTTGTCGGTCTAAAGCGCGGTGACATACAACACGTACGACGGCAGTATAAAGGGGAAGTTCCATTCTCATGGCGCCACCCCTTGGGCTGCTTTTGCTAATCTCGTGTTACTGCGTGTTAGAAAAAGTTTAGTGAGAGACTATTCGCCCTTTTCAGTCTGTTACAGAGTGACGAATGTGCTATCTCCATTACGAACGCTAGTTTTACAAGAAGGTGCGCTCCCGTCTCATACTTGATTCTGACCATGCGCGGTTTTTGAAGACAAGGAAAAGTATACACACGAACGGTTTTCTCGTCCAAAAGCACGACGAGATGAGAATCACGACGAGAAAAATGAGACTCCTTACGAGAAAAAAGAAAGCAGGTTTTCTTTTTTTCTCGTCGAGATTCACAACAGTTTTCTTGACGAGAAACCATACACACGAACCGGTCGTGTGTACAAGGCCTCAGGGAACCCCTGCTAAAAATACTGCACTTGCAGTTCACTGTACTTAGTGTGATGGTCAAGGAGAAGAATGCTCCTTACATTTGTGGTCAGTGAGAATAATCTCCCTCTAAGGCCCCTTTCACACTGAGGCGTATTTCAGGCGTTTTAAAAACTAAAAATAGCGCATAAATAACGCCTGAAATAATCCTGCCCCAGCATTCTCAATGTGAAAGCCCGAGGGCTTTCACACTGAGGCGATGCGCTGGCAGGAGGAAAAATCTCCTGCAAGCCGCATCTTTGGAGTGGTGAAGGAGCGGTGTGTATACCGCTCCTTTCCATTGAAATCAATGGGACACCGCGGCTATACCGCCCGCAAACTGCTGCTGTAGCAGCAGTTTGCGGGCGGTATTAACCCTTTTTCGGCCGCTAGCGGGGGTTAAAACCCCACCACTAGCGCCCGAATATCGCCGTAAAAACTACGGTATAGCGGCTCTAAAAATAGTGCCGCTATACCGCCAGCGCACCTGCCCGCCCCAGTGTGAAAGGGGCCTTACAGATAGCTGAAATGATCGCTGGTTTCAGTGGCAAGTGGCAGAAATTGCTCCTTGCTCAAGGAAACCGTAGCAGCATTTAGAAGAACCCTGGCTTAGGAAGGCTGTCCGAGATTATGTGTCAATTTATGAACTGTATAAAACATAGTTTACTCCAGCTTCACGTGTCACAACACAGAAAATTACGCTGGATGACAAAAGTGTGTCCTATTTAGGCACAACATTGAAACTGCAATCTGGTAAACCTTAGGAGGGAAAAACAAATACTGGAAGGGTATGTATAATACAGCATTTACAAAAAAGTTGTGTTACACTCTGCTCTATTTAATATACCGTACTTGTAACAAGTGGTGCTAAAAAAGAAAACGAATGCAGCCGTCACATCTAAGAATTGGTAAGCTGCAATAAAATAAATGTTTGCTTTTGAGTTTAATACTTCTTTAATTAATAGCATCAAACCTTGCTGCAGGTGTCTCTCTAGGGTTAGATATGTTTGATGTATGGACATTCAATGGCCACTGACAGTCCGAGGGGACCTAAAGTGGGGAAAATTATTTGATCCCTTGCAGATTTTGTAAGTTTGCCCACTTACAAAGCAATGAAGAGTCACATTTTTTTTATCATAGGTGTATTTTAAATGATAGAGACAGAATATAAACTAAAAATCCAGAAAGAAGAAAAAAAACACACATGATACAAATGTTATAAATTAAGTTGCAGTTCAGTGAGTAAAATAAGTATTTGATTCCCAAGCAAAACATGACTTAGTACTTGGTGGAGAAACCCTTGTTGGCAAACACAGAGGTAAGACATTTCTTGTAGTCGGTGACCAGGTTTGCACACATCTCAGGAGGGATTTTGGTCCACTCTTCTTTACAGATCCTCTCTAAATCCTTAAGGTTTCTTGGTCTTCACTTGGCAACTTGAAGTTTCAGCTCCCTCCATAATTTTTTTTATAGGATTAAGGTGTGGAGACTGGCTAGGCCACTTTGTGACCTTAATGTGCTTCTTCTTGAGCCACTCCTGTTGCCTTGGCGGTATGTTTTGGGTCATTGTCATGCTGGAAGACCCATCTACGACCCATAGTCTGTGTTCTGACTGAGGGAAGAAGCTTCTCTTCCAAGATTTTACAATGCGGCAAAGTCGGCCTATACGTTTAGGAAAGAAACAGCCCCAAAGCATGATGTTTCGACCTTCGTGCTTGACCGTAGGGATGATGTTCTTAGGGTCATAGTCAGCATTTTTCTTCCTCCAAGCATGGTGAGTCAAGTTAATGCCAAAGAGCTCAATTTTGGTCTCACCTGACCACACTTTCTCCCAATACTTCTCTGAATCATTTAGATGTTCACTGGCAACCTTCAGACAGGCCTGAACATGTGCCTTCTTGAGGAGGGGACCTTTGGGAGCTGCAGGATTTCAATCCATGGCAGCGTATTGTGTTACCAATAATTTGGTGGGTGACTGGTCCCAACGGCCTTGAGATCATTCACAAGCTCTTGCCGAGTAGTTCCAGGCTGATCCCTCACTTTTCCCATGATCATCCTTACCCCATGAGGCAAGATCTTGCAAGGAGCTTTAGACCGAGGGCAATGGATGTCATTTTGTATTTCTTCCATTAGCGAATAATCACTCCAACAGGTGCCTTCTTCTCACCAAGCTTCTTGCCGATGGTCTCGTAGCCCATTTCAGCCTTGGGCAGGTCTACAATCTTGTCACCGATGTCCTTTGTTAGCTTTTTGGTCTTGCCCATGATGGTGAGGTTTGGATGGAAGAAACAGATTCTGTGGACAGGTGTCTTTTATACACATAACGAATTGTCGTTAGAAGCATCTTCTTAACCATTTGCCGACCGCCGCACAAACATTTACGTCGGCAGAATGGGACGGACAGGCAAATGGGCGTACAGGTAAGTCCCTTTAAATTTTCCTCCATGTGGGTGCACTCGCACGCCCCAGCCGCGAGCTCTGTTATCATGCCCGCGGGACCCGCAGGCTCGATGTCCGCCGGGGGCCCGCAATAGTGTGTCATGGAGCTGCAGAACGGGGGATGCCTGTGTAAACAAGCATCTCCCCATTCTGCCTAGTGACAGGACACTGATCGTCTGCTCCCTCTCATCGGGAGCAGCGATCAGTGTCGTGTCACAGTAAGCCCCGCCCCCACACAGTTAGAACACACTTAACCCCTTCCTAGCCCCCTAGTGGTTAACCCCTTCACTGCCAGTCACATTTATAAAAATAAATCGCTGATTGCCGCCATTACTAGTATAAAAAATAAATATTAATAAAAATGCCATAAAACTATCCCCTATTTTGTAGACGCTTTAACTTTTGCGCAAACCAATCAACGCTTATTGCAATTTTTTTTACCAAAAATATGTAGAAGAATACGTATTGGCCTAAAATGAGGAAAAAAATTAGTTTTTAGATATTTTTTGAGGATATTTATTATAGCAAAAAGTAAAAAATATTGCTTTTTTTTTCAAAATTGTCGCTCTATTTTTGTTTAACGCGCAAAAATTAAAAACCGCAGAGGTGATCAAATACCACCAAAAGAAAGCTCTATTTGTGGGGGAAAAAAGGACATCAATTTTGTTTGGGAGCCACGTTGCACGACCGCGCAATTGTCAGTTAAAGCGACAGTGCCGAATCGCAAAAAATGCTCTGGTCTTTTGGCAGCCAAATGGTCCGGGGCTGAAGTGGTTAAACTGACAGGACAAATCTGTGTACCACATGAGCACATACTGTAGCCAGTCTGTGGGAGCCAGAATTATTGTTGGTAGGGGATCAAATACCTATTTTAACCACTTGTCCCCCCGCCCACTGTCAATTGACGGTGGGCGGAGGACACTCTCGTTCTGGGAGGACGTCCTGACTTTAAAACGAGCTAGGAGGCGCGCGCGCGCCCGCCGCGTTCACAAGGCACCGATGCGCGTGCCCGGCGGCCGCGATTGCCGCTGGGCACCCGCGATTGCCCGGGAAACGAGCAGGAAAGTGGATCTCTGTGTGTAAACACAGAGATCCACGTCCTGTGAGGGAGAGGGGACCGATGGTGTGTCCCTTGTACATAGGGACAACCATCGGTCACCTCCCCCAGTCAGTCCCCTCCCCCCACAGTAAGAACACATTGAGGGAACATATTTAACCCCTTCCCGCCCCCTAGTGGTTAACCCCTTTCCTGCCAATCACATTTATACAGTAATCAATGCATTTTTATAGCAGGGATCGCTGTATAAATGTGAATGGTCCCAAAAATGTGTCAAAAGTGTCTGATGTGTCCGCCGCAATATCGCAGTCACAATAAAAATCGCAGATCGCCGCCATTACTAATAAAAAAATAAAATAAAAAAAATGCTATAAATCTATCCCCTATTTTGTAGACGCTATAACTTTTGCGCAAACCAATCAATACGCGCTTATTGCGTTTTTTTTTTACCAAAAATATGATGTAGAAGAATACGTATCGGCCTAAACAGGAAAATTTTATTTAAAAAAAAAAAAGTGTATTTATTATAGCAAAAAGTAAAAAATTGTGTTTTTTTTCCAAACTGGACGCTCTTCTTTTGTTTATAGCGCAAAAAATAAAAACCGCAGAGGTGATCAAATACCACCAAAAGAAAGCTCTATTTGTGGGAAAAAAGGACGCAAATTTCGTTTGGAAGCCACGCCGCACGACCGCGCAATTGTCATTCAAAATGTGACAGCGCTGAAAGCTGAAAAATGGCTTGGGCAGGAAGGGGGTTTTCGTGCCCGGTAGGGAAGTGGTTAATTACTGAACTGCAACTCAATTTATATCATGTGTTTTTTTCTATTTTTATGGCTGATATTCTGTCTCTATCATTTAAAATACACCTATGATAAAATTTATAGACCCTTCATTTCTTTGTAAGTGGGCAAACTTTAAAAATCTGCAGGGGATCAAATAATTATTTTCCCCACTGTATACCTAGACTGCATAATGCTCTCGAGAGTGTTTTTAAGGAGATACTGGTTATAGGAAGAAAAATACCCTATTTTCAGAGGTAACTATTTTAAGTAAAAAAAGTTAGGATTACAACCTGAATAAAAAAAAACAGTACTGTATACTGTATATATTGGCATGCATACTTTTTAGAACTAGTCAGATAAGCCCCCCTTCTCCCCAATGCATGAAGTTCTTTGGTAGGAGCAATTACACTAAGTGGCTTGCAATCATTAAGAGCCAAAACGGGAGTTTGGGTGACAAGCTGAGATTGTTCATAAAGGCAAAATGACAAAACCTTTTACCAGTGTAGCACTACCCCCCATAGGAGCTGCTGGTTTAGATTTGGGCCTGGCACGTTACCTCAACATTCCTTGTCTAGGGGTTGAGAGTCTACAGTAAGTTATGAATCCTTTTTCTTCAGGCTTTATTTCCAAACAAACTTGTATAGGTAGAGGGATGGCGGGTTAGGGGAAGGTTCAGGCACACACACAGCAGATCACTGGGGAAAACTCCTAATATACAAAGTCTCACTCACCACTCTCCTTCGAGTGGGTATTGCTCACCCGGATAGGCCCCTCTCACTTGGCCTAGCAGCCGGAATGATGCACGAATGTATAAGAAATAACAGTCTCTGCCACAGACCTTTAAGATGGTTAAGTTGAACCGTTCAGTTATCCTCTGCCACAGGATTTTAGTACCCGGATATCCAGCCTTACAGTCAAAGAGCCTTTAAGCCAACCCGGCAGACTGTAAGGTAGAGCTGCACGATTCTGGGAAAATAGGATTTTTATAACAGCTTACCTGTAAAATCCTTTTCTTGGAGTACATCACGGGACACAGAGCGGCATAGTCATTACTATGTGGGTTATATAGATACCTTCAGGTGCTGGCACTGGCAACTTCCAAAACCGAAAGTACCCTCCCCTATATAAGCCCCTCCCATCCGGGAGCACCTCAGTTTTGTAGCAAAGCAATAAGTGTCCCCAAAGAGGGGTGGGAGCTCTGTGTCCCGTGATGTACTCCAAGAAAAGGATTTTACAGGTAAGCTGTTATAAAAATCCTATTTTCTTTCTCGTACATCACGGGACACAGAGCGGCATAGTCATTACTATGTGGGATGTCCTAAAGCAATGCCCAATGAGGGGGGGGATACACCATACATAAGCTGAGCGCTATCAGACATGAGGATCTTTTGCGGCCTGCAACACACTGCGCCCAAAGGCGACATCCTCCTGATTTCTAACGTCCACCTGGTAGAACCTAGTAAACGTGTGTACTGAAGACCATGTTGCGGCCTTACAGATCTGAGCCAGGGATGCCTGGTGATGCACTGCCCATGAAGTTCCAACTGCTCTCGTGGAGTGCGCCCTAACTTTGAACGGAGGCGGTCTCCTTCTCAAGCCATAGGCTTGCATTATGACCTGTCGAATCCACTTGGCTAAAGTAGATTTTGATGCTGCCTGACCCCTTCTGGGGCCTTCCGGCAGAATAAACAAAGTATCCGTTCTGAGAATCTGAGAAGTGGCTTTTAGATAAGCTTTAACTGCTCTTACTACATCCAAAGAATGCAATAACTTTTCCTCTACCGAACTAGGTTTGGGGAAAAAAGAAGGAAGAACCACATCTTGGTTCAAATGAAACCTCGATACCACCTTAGGAAGAAAGGCTGGATGAGGACGTAACACTACTCTGTCCTTATGGATAACCAGATATGGCTCCCTACAGGACATAGCGGCTAATTCCGACACTCTTTTAGCCGAACAAATGGCTACTAGAAAAATCAATTTCCTGGTGAGAAGAACCAGGGAAATATGCTGTAATGGTTCAAATGGTTGTTTCTGTAGAACAGACAGAACCAGGTTTAAGTCCCATGGACATATGGGAATATTAACCGGAGGACTAATACGCATCACTCCTTGTATAAAGGCTTTGACTAGTGAATGCGAAGCCAAGGGCCTTTGAAAAAATATTGACAAGGCCGAAATCTGACCCTTGATAGTACTCAAGGCAAGCTTCCGATCTACAGCCCATTGTAGGAAGTCCAGAATCCTACCTATTACGTACTTACGTGGATGCCATTTCTTGGCTTCACACCAGGCGATGTACGCCTTCCAGATTCTATAGTAGATCTGCCTGGATACTGGCTTCCTGGCATTGATCATGGTAGATACCACAGAATTAGAGAGCCCTCTCTTTTTTAGAATGTGGGCTTCAATAGCCAGGCCGTCAAACCTAGGGCTGGTAAGGAAGGGTGGTATATCGGTCCTTGCGAAAGCAGGTCCGGACGATGTGGGAGGGTCCAAGGACTCCCCACAGACATCTTTACAATCTCCGCGTACCATGCTCTTCGGGGCCACACTGGAGCCACCAGAATCACTGGTTTCTTTTCTACCCTGATTCTGCGGAGTAATCGAGGTAACAATTGTGGCGGTGGGAATGCATATATCAGCTTGAACTGATCCCAAGGGAACACTAGGGCATCCGAGCCGCAAGCTAGGGGATCTCATGTCCAAGAGACAAACCTGTCCACTTTTGCGTTGAATCTGGATGCTAGCAGATCTACATCCGGTGTTCCCCACCGCTGACATATTGTCCGGAAAACCTCGGGATGAAGGGACCATTCCCCTGGGCATAATTGTTGGCGACTTAGAAAGTCCGCCTTCCAATTCTCCACTCCTGGAATGAATAAATACCGCAGATATGGCTGGGACATATCTTTCTGCCCATTTCAGGATGCAATTTACTTCCCTCTGGGCTGCACGACTCCTGGTGCCACCCTGATGATTGATATATGCCACTGCCGTGGCATTGTCCGATTGAATTCTGACAGGGGACCCTTGGAGTTTGGATGTCCATGCTACTAGGGCATACCGGGCTGCTCGTATCTCTAAGAGATTGATGGGCAGGGCCTTTTCTGCATCCGACCATCTGCCCTGGAGAGACCATTGCTCCAGTACTGCTCCCCAGCCTATAAGGCTGGCATCTGTAGTGACCACCTTCCAAGAAATCGGACTGAAGGATTTCCCTCTTTCCAGATTCTGGGGAACCAACCACCAACGGAGGCTCTTGCGAACGGAAGGGGACAAGGACATTGGTAAGTCTAGGGCCTGAACTTTTTTGTTCCAGGCTGACAGTATGGCCCTTTGCAAATTCCTTGAATGGAATTGACCGTAGGGTACTGCTTCGAATGATGCCACCATTTTTCCCAGCAGCCTCATGCACAGGCGTATGGATGGCTGTCTTTTTGTACCCACTAGGTGGATCAAATCTCTCAAAGACGACCCCTTTTCTTGAGGCAAGAAAATTTTTCTCTGGTCTGAATCCAGCCTTAGCCCCAAGTATTCCAGACTTTTGACTGGTTTTAGGGCTGACTTGTCTCGGTTGATAATCCAACCGTGATATTCCAGATACTCGATTGTCTCGTGAACAACCACTTCTAGTTTTTCCACTGAGTGGTCTATCAGCAACAAGTCGTCTAGATATGCCATTATCGTTACACCTCGTGTTCTTAGATTGGCCAATAATGGGGCCAGAATTTTTGTGAACACTCGTGGTGCTGTGGCCAGACCGAAGGGTAAGGCTCTGAACTGAAAATGGCACCCTTCTACCGCAAAGCGTAGAAATTTTTGGTGGGCTGGAAAGATGGGAATGTGCAAATAAGCATCTTTGATGTCGATCGAGGCTAACCATTCCTCCCCTTGTAGGGCAGTGGCCACCGATCGGATTGACTCCATCCGGAAAGTCCTGATATGTAGGAATTTGTTTAGCCCTTTTAGATTTAATATGGGCCTCACGTTCCCGTTTGGCTTCGGGACTGTAAACAGGTTTGAGTAAAACCCGAACCCCCATTCTTCCAGGGGAACCTCTATAATTACTGCTTGGAGCAATAATTGTTCTAGTGCCAACAGGAGGGATCCTCTCTTCTGGGGATCCCTTGGCACGTTTGACCTTATAAAGTGGGAAGGAGGGGAGTCTTTTAACTCCAATTTGTATCCCAGACTTACTGCGGAGAGCACCCATCTGTCTCTGATCGTGTCCCGCCAGGTCTCTGTGAACAACTGAAGTCTTCCCCCCACCCGATTGAGTGGGGGCAACCCTTCATGCATTTGACTTTGGGGGAGGTTTTGTACCTCTCCTGATCCAGGGCTTCTTGTTACCCTGCAATTGTCCCTGATTTTTACCCCCGGGATTTGACCGAGGAGGCCGTCGGAACTGTTTCACAGCCGATGTCCTAGGGACTGGAGAAGCAGGCCTCTTAAAAGAGGGACCTCTAACTCTGTTTTTAACCGGCAAGAGTGTACTTTTACCGCTGGAAATTTTCTGGATATATTTGTCCAGGTCTTCCCCGAATAAGCGTTCACCATGAAATGGGAAGCTGACCAGCAATTTTTTACAGGGAGCTTCAGCAGACCAGTTTTTGAGCCATAGAAGCCTGCGCATATGTACTACAGACAGTGTAAGGCGGGAGGCCTGTTGGATTGAATCCTTTATAGCGTCCACCGCAAAGCATAAGGCTCTAGGTAGATCAGCTAGGGCAAGAGCCTGCTGATCTGGCAAGTCCCTTAAGACCTGTTTCAACTGATCCTTCACTGCTTGGCAGACCCCAATAGCTGCCACTGCTGGTTGTGTCACCAAGCCTGCTGTAGCAAAAGCAGATTTTAATAAGGACTCTAATTTTTTATCTATTGGGTCCTTGAACATTTGGACATTATCCACTGGACATGTCAGTGATTTATTCACACAAGAGATGGCTGCGTCCACTGTAGGGACCCTCCATTTTTTGACGAACTTATCCTCCATGGGATAGATCACCTGAAATCTCTTGGGAGGAGTAAATATGTTATCAGGATGCTCCCAATCCTGGTAAATGAGCCCTTCCAGTAAAGGATGGATCGGAAAGGAACAAACAGTCTGGGGAGCTTTTAGCGACCCCAACGAGGAGACAGAAGTGGATGATGGCTCCGCAAGGGGCATTTTAAATGCTGATCGGACCATGTTAGTCAGGGACTGAACCCATAATCTTTCAGCATGTGATGCTGAGAATGGCTCTTCCACTGTTGATTCCTCTACAACAGAATCGACCTCATCCTGATCCCCCTCAGGTAGGTCGATCCCTGTATAGGACTGTTGCTCCGCTAACAGGCACTCTGAGGGAGGAGACGGAGATCGAGCGCTTTTTCCCTGTGACAGGGAAGCAGCGATCAATGCTGACAATCTCTCTTCCAGCCCTCCCAGAGCTGAGGAAAAAACCTCCTCTGTTACATACACAGGAGCAGGTGAACTGAGGACAGCCACAGTACCAGGTACTCCTGAGGGTGCTCTACGGTCAGTAACCTCTGATTCTTCAGGGGAGATTGGTGCAGCCGAAGCATGCCCAAGATCCTCAGAGCCCGATGGAGACCCCCTATGCTTCCTGGGATTTTTAGTCCCGGAGTTTTTAGACGGCATATTCCTAAGCCCAAAGCTGAGGTATTCCAGCCGAAATACACCACTTACTGACAATAGTCTAGCACAAATGCTGCTATAAAACAGTTGGTGTCTACTAATGTGCCTTTCTATGGGGATGCCTGCATCAACCGCTTGCTGTATGCCTTTTTTAAAATGTTGCCAGCTCTGTCTCTGCACTCCATAGCCAGCTCACAACACATAATTGTGTTTAACATGCTGGGACGCCCGCACATGCGCAGAAGCGCTGCGGCGCGCACAGAGCGTCATCCCCCAAGCTCCGCCCCCTTTCCCAGCTCACCTCTATATATAGAGGCGCGTGCACGCGCGCGGGCACGTGCGCCTTCGGCGCTCTTTTTTGAAAAGGGAAACTAGGGACAAGAGCCAGGGCCCCTTTTGCCGCAGGCCGGGGGATGGACGAGCATTGCAACATGGCAGAGGAAGCAGTTTCCCACAAGAGAACTCACCATCTGCCTGGACTTGCTCTGATGAAAAGAAACTAGTCCACATGACAAGAAACGTTCCACAGCGGCCTCTAGTGGATTAACACAGGTACCGCAGTTTTTTTTTTTTTTTCTTGACCACTATTAAAATATTACATTTTTTAGTAGTTACAGGCATGCATAATATTTAGCGGGAATACCGTTAGGTAACAGGCAGAAAGACATATTAGGCTTGGGGGTCCCCTCAATAGAACCAAGTTCCTGAGGGGCCCCCACTTACCTTTTCCCCGCCGCAGGACTCTGTTTGGTCCACAGAAGCCCAAACTTCACCTATCACGGCAGGCATTGTAATCAAACCTTCAGGGACCGGGTTCCCAAGGATTCCACTCCCCTGGACCTGTATAGCACCCTGCACAGAAAACATCTTGGTCGTGGGTATGACCAGAGCTCTGGATCCCAGGGTCCAGCTCTCCTAAGAGAAGCATTACAGGCAAAACCTTGCTCTTCTCTGCAAGGCCCGGGTACCGACCGTTTAGCTATGAAGCTTTTTTGGTCGGATCCGGAATAGCTTACTGAGGCCCAAAAGAACCTGTACGCAAGCTCAGTGAAAAACACATGTTACTTCTTGGCCAACACCTTAGACACTGGCAAAAAACTGAGGTGCTCCCGGATGGGAGGGGCTTATATAGGGGAGGGTACTTCCGGTTTTGGAAGTTGCCAGTGCCAGCACCTGAAGGTATCTATATAACCCACATAGTAATGACTATGCCCCTCTGTGTCCCGTGATGTACGAGAAAGAAAAATGAGAATCACGATTCTTTTGCATAGAATGAAGATCACGATTCTCAAAAAAATAAATATTTTACAGATTTACAACCTCTGAACATGAGAGATATAAAATATCTGTGCGCAGTCTCGTAAGGGACAGTGGTTGGTATTTTAAGTCCTCCTTTAATAGCCTGTCTGCAAGGTCTGGGTAGCGGACTCAGACTGTGCTGTGGTAATATTCATAATATTTTATAAGGGACAGTGGTTTCTGGTATTTTAAGTCCACTCCTCACATGCCCCCCTTGAATAGCCTGTCTGACTGTCACCTGCAAGGTCTGAGCCCCAGACCTTGCAGATGACAGTCAGACAAGCTATTAAAGGGGGGCATGTGAGGAGTGGACTTAAAATACCAGAAACCACTGTCCCTCATAAAATATTATGAATATTACCACAGTCTGAGTCAGCTACCCATATTATGAATATTTCCACAGTCAGCTACCCCAGAGTTTGGTGGTTGCCGGTACTCACGTGCGTGTTCGAATCATCGGATCAATACTGGTGCACACACAGACTCACAGTGTGCAATGCGCACTCACTGTGGTGTTTCATTAACAGGTGTTGTGCCAAGAATGGTTCGCCGCCGGATTCTGTTCCCCCTAATGAGCAGAGGGCTGGAGCGGCCGAAAAAACGTGGTGGTACCGCCCACGATGATGCGGCGCTGCGGCGCATCACGCTCTCTGCTGACTGACGTCAGTTCCTATTGCTGACGTCAGTTCCGATCAGCGCCATTTGCGTTCCATGCTGGTTCCGGCGCGGAAATACAAAAATCTAGCTAATCCAGCCTGGAGATCGCGGGGGGGGGGGGGTGAATCGAAATCGCGATCTTATAACGATTAATCGTGCAGCTCTACTGTAAGGGTACTTTAGCTACGGTGCATCCTCCATTGGGGTCACCAGGCCTTCCGCAAGATACCAGCCTTCCACTTGGTCCTCTCCTGGACAGGTCCTCCCCTGGTTTCCTCTATTGAGTGGCTTCCTCCCGCAGGATGGACAGCACAGGATCACCCTCAAGCGTAGGCCCCAGTCAGGACAACTGGGCCTGCCTGGCATAGATGCAGCCTTGGGCCCTGAAAAATGGCGCCTGCCCCTTAAGTACCCTTCCCCAGCATGCTCAGTGGGGAGACCACACCCACTGAACTGTTCCCGAGGAAAGACACCCAATGCACTTTGGCCTGTTTGTCTTCCACATTGGCCTGGGGTGGTAACGCCACCTACAGGCAAACAGTGGGAAGTCCTTCCAAACACAGCCATAGCCAGAACAGAGGCCGATTTAGCCTTAATTATTTACAAAGTCTTAGCCAATACCAGCTCAGACACCCACTAAGTTTAACATAGCGCCTGATCATCAGGAGCAGGGCGCGACACCAGTAAATGTGTTGATCATTTTCTTATTACTACAATTAGAATGCTGTTGTTTTCAGAGGACATTTTTGCTTTAAGGGTGGGCTACAGAGAAGACACAAGAACAGGCAGGAAGCCAGCATTGCACTTCCAACATAGTATTTCCGAACGCAGATACAATGACAGTCTATTAGATAAAATAAGCAGATCTTGTGGAAGTATTGTAATGGAGCCAGTAGGCTTTAATACAATTGGCATCTGTAAAGGAAAAAGTTTGGGAACACAAACTACGCTTTGCTTTCTTCACGGTTTAGGTTACTTTTGTCCAGCTCAGGAGGCTCTAATGTAAGTACCATTGTGAAGTCAGGAAGGATTCCCAGTTTTTGTTTAGATGGGGGTGGTGCACCATCTGTGTCAACTGAACTGATTTGGAGATCAAATATTTAAAACAAAAAAAAAATTACACCTTTTACAAACCCATGCAATTAAAACTAAAATATAATCAATATAACAAAAAAAAAAAAGTTAAGCTTGCCAAAAAGGACTCAAATTTTGGTCAATTTCTGTTGAATTGGCATTCAAACCACTGGTGTCCCTGTCAGCATCACCTGGTTTGACCACCTTCAATTTAAAAAAATCGCAGAAGCCAGGTGCAAAATTGTTGGCATAACAGTGACAGCTTCCTGTTCAATGCAGCAGAAATTTCTCCATTCACATTGTTTACCGCGGATGGATGGATCTACTAGATTAGGAGAAATCCGCCTGTGTGTTTAGCTAGACTAAACAGGGCCATACGTGGATCAGTGTTGGAATCCTCTCTGCTTTGTCTTTGTATTCTGACAGGGGAGAGACTCCGGCCTCGTACACACGGCCGAGATTCTCGTCGAAAAAAACATGTCGTTTTTTTCGACGAGATTCCTGGACAAGAAAATTGTCCCGGCCGAGTGTACACACGCTCGTTTCAAAGAACCCGCGGTTCTTTGAATGGAGCATACGCGGTGACGTCAGACTACGACGAGCATGCGCTCGTCACAATCGATGCCGTCGCCGCCATCTTGGTATACCCTACGTATGCCTAGGAAGCTACCGCGCATGCGTCGAATTCATTTCGAACATGCGCGGGCTTCCCGGCGGACAGGAAAGTGTATACACACTCACTTTTCTCGTCGAGAAACAGGCTGACGAGAATCTCGACGAGAAAATAGAGAGCAGGTTCTCTATTTTCTCGTCGAGGTTACTTGTCGGTTTTCTCGACGAGAAACCCGATAGCCGCGTAAACACGACCGATTTACTCGGCAAGACATCTCTGCCAGCAAGTTTCTTGCTGGTTCTTGCCGAGAAAATCGGTCGTGTGTACGAGGCCTCCCCCTCCATCAAAATACATAGATCAGCACTGCAGCCTATTGATCGTGGAGCTAATCGAGTGAGAATATACCAACAGGGGCGGTTCAGAACAAGTCATTCCCTGCTGAACCAGCTGAATTTCAATCAGTGTATGGCCAGCTTTACTTTCATTGGAAAATCACAACAAAACAATCAGTACAACCTGACATACAGATATACAGACCTCGACTTTTCTTGTAAACATCAAGGTTAGCTTTGCACCATCCACCTTCTCATAGCCCATGCTTAACAAAACCACTGATGACATTAAAGGGGTTGCAAAGGTTTTTTTTCTTAAATAACAAAACATGTTATACTTACCTCCTCTGTGCAAGAGTTTTGCACAGAGTGGCCCTGATCCTCCTCTTCTGGCTCCCCTGGCTCCTCCCCCAGTGGCGCTCCTGGCTCCTCCCCGCATGGAATGCCCCCTCAGAGACCTGCATTCCAAGGAGACACTCGTGTGGGTGCGTTCCCGAGTCCTGCTGCTGCGTCCATTGACACAGACAGCAGGACACGGCCCCTCCCCCCAGCTCCTGTGTCACTGGATTTGATTGACAGCAGCAGGAGCCAATGGCGGTTGCTGCTGCTATCAATCTATCCAATGAGGACCTGAGACAGCGGCTGGAGCTGCTGGGCTCGTTCTCGATCAGGGTCAGGTAAGTAAAAAGGAGGTTTTGGGGGGCTCCTGCACTACAGAAGGTTTTTCACCTTAATGCATAGAATGCATTAGGCCCCTTTCACACGGGACGGATCCGTGAAGATCCGCCCCATGAACCTCCGCTTGCTCAGCGGGGATCGCTCCGTTAATCCCCGCTGAGCCGCCGGATGACAGGGTGGTCCCCGCACACTGTGCAGGGACCACCCTGTCAGATCTCCGCTCTCCCCTATGGGGGGATCGGATGAACACGGACCGTCTGTCCATGTTCATCCGATCCGCTCTGCAGACGGATTGAAAAATAGGATTTTCCTCCGTCTGCAGAATCGGAGGATTGCGGACACGGATGAGATCGGGTGTCAGCGGATGTTCATCCGCTGACACCCGCCATCTCATAGGGACCAATGAATGTCCCTTTTTCATCCGTAAACGGATGGATGAAAAAGCGGACATACGGTCCGCATGTGTGAAAGGGGCCTTTAGGTGAAAAACCTTGAGGGTTTACAACCCCTTTAAAAGGACCGATTAAGAGGTAGAAAGGAACACACCAAGTACCATTGATACAGGTAAAGTTAGGATCTGCCAATTAGTTCTACAAGACCAACCAGATTTTTGTCTGAGCTGCTTGTTATCACTTAAGGCTAAATGATTACAAGTAGGATTCGCACACCAGGATGCAAGTATCTTCCCTAAAATAACTTATCGCAGACACACAAAAGGGTAGGGAAAGATCACCCAGCCTACTAGTAAATCCAACCGTTCACTCCACTCAAAACAGATTGACAGGTGCCTGCGACCACTTCTGCAGCCCCCCCTTTTCGGGACACATCACAGGTCCCAGAAGGCTGGAGGGATCACTCACAAAGCACAAAGAGATCACGCATTGGTCAGTGGGCAGCCGGCTGTGAAGCCACAAGGAGTCATAGCCAGCTGCCCACACTTAACATGTCAGCGCCAGGGAAGGAAACAGCCCAGGTGAGAATAGCACTGGATCCTCAGACAGGTGAGTGTCTGTTTATTAAAATTCAGCAGCTACAGTTTTTTGTAGCCGCTGACTTAATTTCAAAGAAATGATCGAAGAACCTAAACCTAACTAATTCTTTTGCACTATATGATAATCCAATATAATCAGAAAGCCATTTGTGGGCTTGACTAATATCATTTCTACATGTGGGACAGACGTGTTTAATTAACTGAGCGATGTAAAACACTGTCTGCAATACACGATCAGAATCTGCCAAAATCCATCCATCAGACCATCACCACCGATGGAGTCTTTATGCAATGTCATATTTCCATAATGTGTCAGTTTTACATTCTGAGATTTCCCAGCTTGCTAAATAAAACCCAGAAACAATATAAACAGATGAACTGGTCTATAACCCAACATATTAGCTTGACAAAACCAGAGGATTAAATTACCGGGAATGTACAATTGCTGTTTATGTGTCTGAGTTTCCCTCCTATTACAGCCCCTGCTGGAAATCCACCCACATGTGTTTTCAAAGCTGCTTCCCAGCCGCTGAAATCCTTTTCCCATTTCCCACTAGTGTCAGACAGGAGACTTGTGATGTCCAGACCTCTGCACTGTGTGATGTATGGGAAACAGCTCAATATTGTACAGCACACACGGACCAGGCCAAAGGGCCACCACCCAAATACAATGGAAGTAAAAAAAATAAAAAGTGCACCATGTAAGAGTAAACCTGGCCATCAGGGCCGCTGTTAGAAATTGTGGGGCCCTGTACAGCCTACCTGACAGGGCCCCCTCTTTAACCCCACCCCAGGCCCCGCCTCATAGCAAAGTGCATTGCCCACCCAGCGAAGCATTTGAGTGCCGTGTGGCCGTTGAAGCCCAGTTTTTTGCGGCCACACATATGGGTTCCTTGGGCATAAAGGGGTTAAAGGGGAGTGGTTGGGGGCAGTAAAAACACAACGGTGTAAAACCATGGAGAATATTCAACCAATTTTTCATATGTTGCGCCATCAACACTGATTTTATTGATGGGGCAATCAAGCAATTTTCTGGGAAAAAGGGAAGTCCCCCCCCCCCCCCGCCCCGAGGTTTTTTTTAGCGGCATAGTGTATTTCCTCAAGAAAAAAAAGGTACCATAAATGTTGTAGAATAGTCAACAATACAATACAATACAGTCTATGCAATGAGAAATTGGCATCCATGTGGGTACCCCTACCCAATATTGAAGAAAAAAAACAAAAAAACGCATGGTACAAGAGTCCGAGAGCTGTGCACCCCAATATTATGTAGGAAGAGGGAAGTCCCCCCCCCCCCCAGGTTTTTTTAGCGGCATAGTGTATTTCATCAAGAAAAAAGGTATGGTCAAATCTATGTATTTTATAATACAATGAATCAAAATGCAGTTGCAAAAATTGGTTAAAATATGTACACTCAGTCTATAAAAAATACAATAAATGTTGTAGAATAGTCAACAATACAATACAGTCAATATAGTGAGAAATTGGTATCCATGTGAGTATCAAGCAATTTTCTTTACTTCAACCCATGGTTGAAGAAACAACAATTGCATAATGTATGGCCAGCCTAATGGCCCGTAAACACAATCTGAATATCGTACGAAAACTGTCCTCCGAGGAAGAATCGTACGATAATCGGATTGTTAGTACAGAGCTTTCGAGAGCCGATCACAACAATTCATCTGATATTATTAGATCGGACAAGCACGAAAAATGTCCTTGTACGATGCCAGATCGTATGATTTTCGTTTAGTCAGTAAAGTTGTCGTCCGAAAATACAATACAAATACACTACAACACATGACATCACTTCCGATATTTTTTTCTGTCGTACGAGAACTTTTGTGACTTTAGTAACCTATTAAATTTCTACTTGTGACTATTTAGCGAAAAAAATCGTTTGAGATATAGTTCAGTTGTTAGTTACCACCAACTCTGTCTTGCTTGCTCCTATTTCCAAAATATAAGGAACAGCAAAAATAAAAAAGGTAGCATCCTCTTAAAAAAAAAAAAAAAAAAAAGATTGTGTCCTAAAACTGAAGAATGCGGAATCCACCCACATAATCACAAACTGTTCCTTACAAGGAGCCCTAGAGCTGGACCCCCATGGGGCGATCACTCTTCTGCATTCATCAAGGTGACAGCAGGGCTCTGCAAACCAATCTCAGATGGGGACAGCAAACACAAGATGGCAGCAATAGCAGACAACTAATCTATTTTTTTTAAATCACATTTATACATCATTTATCAGTGCAGAAATATATATCTATATCTAATCTATCTGTATACACACACACACACAGTATCTCACAAAAGTGAGTACACCCCTCACATTTTTGTAAATATTTTATTATATCTTTTCATGTGACAACACTGAAGAAATGACACTTTGCTACAATGTAAAGTAGTGAGTGTACAGCTTGTATAACAGTGTAAATTTGCTGTCCCCTCAAAATATCTCAACACACAGCCATTAATGTCTAAACCACTGGCAAGAAAAGTGAGTACACCCCTAAGTGAAAATGTCCAAATTGGTCCCAAAGTGTCAATATTTTGTGTGGCCACCATAATTTTCTAGCCCTGCCTTAACCCTCATGGGCATGGAGTTCACCAGAGCTTCACAGGTTGCCACTGGAGTCCTCTTCCCCTCCTCCATGATGACATCACGGAGCTGGTGGGTGTTAGAGACCTTGCGCTCCTCCAACTTCCATTTGAGGATGCCCCACAGATGCTCAATAGGGTTTAGGTCTGGAGACATGCTTGGCCAGTCCATCACCTTTACCCTCAGCTTCTTTAGCAAGGCAGTGGTCGTCTTGGAGGTGTGTTTGAGGTCATTATCATGTTGGAATACTGCCCTGCGCCCCAATCTCTGAAGGGAGGAGATCATGCTCTGCTTCAGTATGTCACAGTACATGTTGGCATTCATGGTTCCCTCAATGAACTGTAGCTCCCGAGTGCCGGTAGCACTCATGCAGCCCCAGACCATGAGACTCCCACCACCATGCTTGACTGTAGGCTAGACACACTTGTCTTTGTACTCCTCCCCTGGATGCCGTCACATACGCTTGACACCATCTGAACCAAATAAGTTTATCTTGGTCTCATCAGACCACAGGACATGGTTCCAGTAATCCATGTCCTTAGTCTGCTTGTCTTCAGCAAACTGTTTGCAGGCTTTCTTGTGCATCATCTTTAGAAAGGCTTCCTTCTGGGACGACAGCCATGCAGACCAATTTGATGCAGTGTGCGGCGTATGGTCTGAGCACTGACAGGCTGACCCCCCACCCCTTCAACTTCTGCAGCAATGCTGGCAGCACTCATACGTCTATTTCCCAAATACAAACTCTGGCTAAAAAAAAAAAAAAGTTTTGCCTTTAGTTTTACTTTAACCCCCCTGGCGGTATTCCCGAGTCAGGCTCGGGGTGAAGTTTCAGCACCAAAAGCGGTAACCCCCGAGCAAGACTCGGGATTGCATCCCAGTAATCCAGGCAGAGTTACTTACCTTGTCCCCTGGATCCTGCGATGCCTCCCCGCTGTGTGATCGAGCGGTCTCCTCGCTCGATTCACACACTGCCGAGTGCCGCCGGGCTCCGTTCCCTGCGACGTTACGACGCACGGGGACGGAGATCGGCGCCAAATTCACAAAAGTTAAAAACACAATACACATACAGTATACTGTAATCTCACAGTACTGTATAAAATAATTACACACCCCCTTTGTCCCTAGTGGTCTGCCCAGTGCCCTGCATGCACTTTTATATGATAAAAACTGTTCTTTCTGCCTGGAATTTGGAGATTGTCCATAGCAACCAAAAAGTGTCCCTTTATGTCAAAAGTGGTTTTAGACCAGCTAGAAAACAGCGATAATAAATTAGAATCACTCGCAGAATTATGCGATAGCGATTTGTGGGGAAATTCGTCATCAAACCGTGAAAAACACTTTTATTATTATGATTATATTATTTGTTATAATTATTTTATAGTTATTTATTATATTATAATTTATGATTTTGTTTTTTTAACTTTATCATACCCGGGATGTCTACTAGACTCTGGTTTGGACAGATTTAAGCGAGTTATTCCTAAGAATTACAGGCCTACAATATAAAACACCAAATTTCCATGCAGAATAATGGTACCGCTTTCAGCACCTAAAATCTGACAGAATCATACCGCCAGGGAGGTTAAAGTGACACTAAAGGTTCCCTTCTTTTTTTTTTTTTAAATAACAAACATGTCATACTTACCTCCACTGTGCAGTTCGTTCTGCACAGAGTGGCCCTGATCCACCTGTTCTGGCGTCCCTCTCGCGGCTCCTCCCTGGGATAACCCCCTCTGGGAAGCTCTCTCCCGAGGGGAGTTACCTTGCGGGCGAGCTCCTGTGTCATACACTCGGCGTCCATAGATGCCGAGTGTATGACTCGGCCCCGCCCCCGTCATTGGATTTGATTGACAGCAGCAGAAGCCAATGGCTGCGCTGCTATCAATCTATCCAATCAAAGCCGGGACTCCAAGGAGAGAAGGACGGCAGAGACGCGCCCACGGAAATTCTGGGCTCAGGTAAGTAAAACGGGGGGCTGGGGGCCGAACACTGCATAGGATGCATTAAGGTAAAAAAACACGTAGAATTACAACCCCTTTAAGTCTGAAGGCTAATTGACATTGGGCAACATAGCCAAACGATAAAGGTGTGAACAAGTCATAATGTATCTTGTGCCAAGAGGCTGTTGTAGGCTATTTATTGCTCCATTTCTCATGTCACAGCTCTCTGGAAATGCCTAGATAGCAGCTATGGAAAAAACCCCCACACAATTTCACTTTAGCTCCCTTCATTCCTTTTTTCCCCTATTTGGTGGATCTCTTTATTTTTTATTAGGCAACTTCAGCCAAAAAAGGTATTACCGGTATATTAATAATATATTTAAGTATTATAAAAATACTACCTAAACCATACAAATAATGACGCTTATATTTAAACACAGGAGCCAAGTCACAAAATAACTAACATTTACAACAGGCACTCACCTCCGAAACTATACATCATAACCTAAGTTATGTGTAATGTTTTAAGGTATGTAAAGTATAAATGTAAAAAAAAAAAAAAAGAAGGACGACATAACTGTATTTACTGCACAATCTGATGTCATCCAGAGATGAATAAAAGCGTGTATTCCACTCAGTGCACATGACACCCTAGGGACAGCTCAGTTAATCGCTTCCCTTTGGTGGAAAAAAAAAAAACACACACACAACACTATACAATATGTACATAGCAATTTAGACTATTAGAATGGTTCAGGAAAATGGAAGGGATTTATGACCAATAAGTACATGACACAGATTAAAGGGGCCTAAAGGTTTGTTTTCTATTTTCTAAATAGGTTCCTTTAAGCTAGTGCATTGTTGGTTCACTTACCTTTTCCTTAGATTTCCCTTCTAAATATTTGTTTTCTTTGTCTGAATTTCTCACTTCCTGTTCCTCCTCAGTAAGCTGTTCAGTAAGCTGTTCTGGCTGACTCCACACCACTCGGATGATGGTGTGAAGTTTAGTGAGGAGAAACAGGAAGTGAGAAATTCAGACAAAGAAAAAAAACATTTAGAAGGTAAATCAAAGGAAAAGGTAAGTGAACCAACAATGCACTAGCTTAAAGGAACCTATTTAGAAAATAAAAAACAAACCTTTACAACCCCTTTAATTATCAAGACACATCATAATACATACTAAAACAAGCATAGAAGCTAGTCAGGATTTAACTACAATAAAGCTTCTCATTATGTGTGAAATAAAAGGTGCATCTAAAAAAAAAAAAAAAAATAGAATATCATCAAAAAGTTAATTTCAGCAATTCAATTAAAAAAATGAAACTCATATTATATAGATTCATTACACACAAAGTGATATTTTTTAAGCATTTCTTTTTTTGAATTTTGACGATTATGGCTTACAGCTAGTGAAAACCCCAAATTCAGTATCTCAGAAAATCTTATTACTAAAGACCAATAAAAAAATAAAATAAAATTTAATACAGAAATGTTGGCTTACGGAAAAGTATGGCCATGTACAGTATAGTATGTACTCAATACTTGGCCGGGGCTTCTTTTGCATGAATTACTGCATCAACGCGGCGTGTCATGGAGGCGATCGGCCTGTGGCACTGCTGAGGTGTAATGGAAGCCCAAGTTACTTTGATAGCAACATTGTTGGGTCTGATGTCTCATCTTTCTCTTGACAATATCCCACAGATTCTCTATGGGGTTTAGGTCAGGCGAGTTTGCTGGCCAATCAAGCACAGTGAGACCATTGATCATTAAGGCCCCATGCACACGAGACGCAGGTGCAAACTCTGCTGAACACACGTTTTTAAACGCTGAAACCGGCGTTTATAAACGCGCGTTTTGCCGCGTTTGCGGCCGCGTTTAGCGGCGTTTAACCGCGTTTGCGTTTATAAGCGTTTCATCATAGACCCTCCCTAAGCTCAAAAAACAGTAAATTTTAACCATTTCAGCCAGTTTGTGAGACCAGAGTGAGTAGCAGCAGCTGAGAGAGCAGCAGTGTACTTGTATTTAGCGTATCACTTGCCACATCATCTGCCACAAGTTGTGGATTGTCCACTTGCCACGTCACCTGCCACGTCACCTGGCCACATCACCTGGCCACGTCACCTGGCCACGTCACCTGGCACAAGTTGTGGATTGTCCACTTGCCACGTCACCTTGCCACATCACGTGCCACGTCACCTGCCACAAGTTGTGGATTGTCCACTTGCCACGTTACCTGGCCACGTCACCTGGCCATGTTACCTGCCACGTCACCTGGCCACGTTACCTGCCACGTCAGCTGGCCACGTCACCTGCCACAAGTTGTGGATTGTCCACTTGCCACGTCACCTGGCCACGTCACCTAGCCATGTTACCTGCCCACATTACCTGCCACGTCATCTAGCCACGTCACCTGCCACAAGTTGTGGATTGTCCACTTTCCACGTCACCTGGCCACATCACGTGCCACATCACCTGCCACAAGTTGTGAATTGTCCACTTGCCACGTCACCTGCCACGTCACCTGGCCACGTCACCTGCCACAAGTTGTGGATTGTCCACTTGCCACGTCACCTGGCCACGTCACCTGGCCACGTTACCTGGCCACGTCACCTGCCACGTCACCTGCCACAAGCTGTGGATTGTCCACTTGCCACGTCACCTGGCCACGTCACCTGGCCACATCACCTGACACAAGTTGTTGATTGTCCACTTGCCACTTTACCTGACACAAGTTGTGGATTGTCCACAATGCGATGCAAGCAATTACAGTTTTCTTTTATATTTTTTAATAGTTTTTCATCATTTGCCATCATTTTTGAGATTTCTAATGTTAAAAAATAGGTCACCTTTAAAAACGCTTATAAACGCAAACGCGGCAAAACGCCGGTACCGCGTTTAGCCGCGTTTAGCAGCGTTTAGCGTCTGAAACGTGAAAACGTTTGCGTCTGAACCCATTTTTTTGCTTCTGGAAAAACGAGGTTAAACGCAACTGCTTGTAAACGCCAAAAAACGAGAGTGTGTGCATGGACACATAGGATAACATTGAATGGGTTCAGGAGCAGTTGAAAAAAGCGTCCAACTGCCTCTGAACGCGCGTTCAACAGCAAATAACAGCGTCTCGTGTGCATGGGGCCTTAACCAGGTATTGGTACTTTTGGCAGTGTGGGCAGGTGCCAAGTCCTGCTGGAAAATGAAATCAATATCTCCATAAAGCTGGTCAGCAGAGGGAAGCATGAAGTGCTCTAGAACTTGATGGTAGAGGGCTGCGCTGACTTTGGACTTGATAAAACACAGTGGACCAACACCAGCAGATGACATGGCTCCCCAAATCATCATTGACTGTGGAAACTTCACACTGGACCGCTAGTAACTTGGATTCTGTGTCTCTGCACTCTCTCTGCCTCAATCGGAAAGGGATTCATCAGAGAAAATGACTTTACCCCCAGTCCTCAGCTGTCCAATCCATGTGCCTTTTGCGGAATATCAGTCTGTCCCTGATGTTTTTCCTGGAGAGAAGTGGCTTCTCTCCAAATGTCTTTGTCTCACTGTGTGTGCAGATGCACTCACACCTACCTGCTGCCATTCCTGAGCAAGCTCTGCACTGTAGGAGACGGTCCTGGCGCTTGCTGGACTTTCTTGGGCGCCCTGAAGCCTTCTTCAAAAATGTAGAGGAAAGGTTTTTTTTTGGGGGGGGGGGGGGGGGTTAAGTTCATTTTCATGGCAAAGACGGACTTTGCAGTTAATTGCAAGTCATCTGATCACTCTTCATAACATTCTTGAGTATATGCAAATTGCCATCATAAAAAGTCAGCAGACGTTGTGAAAATTAATATTTGTGTCATTCTCAAAACTTTTGGCCAAGGCTGTACATTTAGGTGATGTGCAATGTATTTGTAGCGGGGTGTTCAATTTAGGGGAAGTGTCTGAGTGGTAATTAGGCTCAGACACACTGATTGTTAGGCCGGTTTCACACTGGGGCGGTGGCGGTACAGCGCCGCTATTTTTAGCGGCGCTATACCGTCGGGATTGCAGAGGTATTCGGCCGCTAGCGGTGCGGTTTTAACCCCCGCTAGCGGCCAAAAAAGGGTTAATACCACCCGCAAACCGAGGCTACAGCCGCGGTTTGCGGACGGTATTACCGCGGTATCCCATTCATTTCAATGGGAATGAGCGGTGGAGGAGCGGTAAACACACCGCTCCTCTCACCGCTCCAAAGATGCGGCTAGCAGGACTTTTTTTTAAGTCCTGTTAGCGCACCGCTCCAGTGTGAAAGCCCTCGGGGCTTTCACATTGCAGACACAGGAGCCGCTGTTTAGGCTCGGTTTGCAGGCGCTATTTTTAGCAAAATAGCACCTGCAAACCGCCCCAGTGTGAAAGGGGCCTTAGGGTTAATGGACCATTTCTGTTCATGGGAGATAGTGTTGGTGTGCAGTTCCCTGTGGCCTACAGGTGGCGCGCTGTTGCCGTAGGCCAGGGTTGAACCACTGATACAAGGCTGTGCCTTTTTTGTCCCCTCTCGGCAGTAGTACGGCGGGGCGGGGAACCTGCTGTGCCCGTCGGGAGAGGGTATAAAAAGGGGCGGCCATCTTCCATTGGGGTTCGTCCGCGCCCAGGCACCTTCAGCCTGGGTGTGTGTGCGTGTTATCTCCAGAGGCCTGGTTCCTGTTCCATCCCAGACACCTTCAGTCTGGGGTGAGGTACTAATTTGGAAGGCCCGGAGCCCAGCACCTTTGGCTGGGGTCCGCTAGGGATCGAGGACTCCCAGGGTGCCGCCTTGCGAGGGGACCCAGATCTAGGACGAGGAGGCCAGGGAGGTTACCTTTCCCGAAGACCCAGCGCAGAGTCGTGGTGATGGTGGGGACCTCTGGTAACTCTCCGGAGGGATGTCTTCTCCCTTACATGGGCCAGATACTCTTAAGAAGGTAGTTCTTCAGGTCAGTGGCAGTGACCCTACTCGTTCAGGTCAGTGGCAGTGACCCTACTCGATTCAAGATAGTGGCAGTGCCCTATTCACCCGGTCAGTGGCAGTGACCAGTTCTCCAAGTCAGTGGCAGTGACTTTATTCACCCGGTCATAACTGTTTGTGAAACCTAAACAGTCAAAGAGTTGATTCAAGTTTGTGCCTTCACCTCCTCCCACCTAAGCTGTCCTGTGTCTTGTTCCAACCTGTCTGCTGTTAAAGAGACTATTTATTATCCGCGAGAAATAAATATTGAAGTTGGACTTTCAGTTGGTGTGGACAGTTACATTCCTGGGGAAAAACAAGGACTTGCATCTATCTAAGGTAGAGGTGAGAATCCTCCTCGGGAGGATTCAACTCCAGCCGCAGGCAGGCCCGAAAACTAACACCGCTCAACCTCCTCACACAGGAGGGTACGGGCTTGTGGTGCGGTGTGCCTCTCCCTCCCTGTGAGGAGGCAGAAATTAAAGGCAGGTAAGGGGCGAGGTGGGTGCGCTACATATTCTACACAACATTTGAATGCAGAATGTATGATTTTCATGTGGTCTAAGCTTGAATCATTTTTTTTTTTTTTTAAAGAAAGTATATTCAGGCTCGGTTCACACTGGAACCGGCTGCGGATCGCACAGGAATGCTGTGCGTCCCCATTCTCCGTTTCAGGGACAAAGCCAAAGACGCACATCGTTTCTGTGCAGTATGCTCCGCAGCCACCCTGGAGATATGTGAACCTGCACCATAGAGAGCCAGTTACATTCTCCTGCTAGGGGAATTGGATGTGGGGATCCAATTCGCAAAGGTGTGAACCCAGCCTCAGGACTCGTTCATACCACGAATGCTTGACTGCATTATCCAATGCAGGCCCATATGTGCGCTTGTTTTGCAAAGAATCACAGTGTGCTACATCATGGTGCACAACAAAATCTGCACATGAATACAATGCATTTAAAAAATTCACAGTCCCACCATCACCACCAAAAAAAAATCCACAGCAACACAATGGGGGTTATTTGCTAAAGGCAAATCCACTTTTCCCTACAAGTGCAAACTACACTTGAAATTGCACTTGGAAGTGCAGTCGCTGTAAATCTGAGGGGTAGATCTGAAATGAGGGGAAGCTCTGCTGATTTTATCATCCAATCACGTGCAAGCTAAAATGCTGTTTCTTAATTTTCCTTGCATGTCCCCCTCGGATCTACAGCGACTGCACTTCCAAGTGTACTTTCAGTGCAATTTCAAGTGCACTTTGCACTTGTAGTGCAAAGTGGATTTGCCTTTCGTAAATGACCCCCAATGCGTTGTGGAAAAAAAGAAGGTCCACACACAAGTCAATTCATGTGCACGAATCCAGACTCAGACATACCCCAGCTGCTTAACTGCCTTCAGGATTTTACAAGCAGTACGTAGGTGGTGCAAGGACAGTCCAACAATGACATCTTCCCTTTGCAATATGGCTTCTATAATTTTTTGGAAGGGACATCCCAAAGAGGGGTGGTCACTGTTAGCACAGTCAAATGAAGAAAAAAGGCAGGGAATTGTACTGCTTTGTGAAACTGGGCCTTATTTATAAAGACTGTATCAATCCAATGAGATACTGAACTGCAATGGAAAAATGACAATTGAGGCATGAATATTTGAGTGTGACTGGTTATGAGAAAAGAAAAGTATACATATTAAAAAAAAAAAAAAAGAAGGGTTTATTTTTTGCAGCCTGTGCCCCATTAAAGATCTGCCATCACTTTGTGCAGTAATAAAGGGGATAATTCACCAATATAGACAACACCACAATGAATTGCTGTCCCTTCCCCACTCTATCCAAAAGAAAAAAAAAGAAAAATTCTTGAGTTCCGCTTTAGGCATGCATTCGAAGACAGACAATATATTGGGCAATGCATATTTTCCTTTGAAAACCTGTACCATTCATGGGGTTTGCTGTACTTTAACCACAGCAGAAAATAGATTGTTGTTTCAGCACATTCCTCCATTCAAGTATTAACTGTATGAACACAGACAGTTAATGACAGAACATCTGATTAAATATTTTCACTATCTCCACCAACCAGTAAAACATGTCATGGGTAGTGTTGAGCGAACTGTAAAGTTCGGGTCCGTACCGAGCTTTAGCTTTTTCCCGAACCCGGACTTTGCGCAAAAGTCCGGGTTCGGGTTCGGCAATCTAATTACGCATTTAGAAATGCTTCAGGGGCCAGCCAATCACCTTTTGATTAGCTGGTGTGCCCTTAGAGGCCATCATAGCCATGCCTACTAATGGCATGGCTGTGATTGGTCAGTGCAACATGTGACCCAGCTTCTATATAAGCTAGAGGCACACAGCACACATGTCACTCTGCTTCAGAATAGATAGGGAGAGGATCTAGTCTGCTGCTGCTTTTAGGGAGAGATAGAAAAATACATGAGTTAGTCCTGATTCTGGAATCTGAGGGAAAAGATAGAGAGACAGTGTAGTGTAGGGCCAGGTTCCTGTTTTTTGCTTTTAGGGAGAGAGATATATTATATAGGAATAGGAGTCCAGATTCAGAGATATAACTCAGCGATCTGCATAGGTTTACCTGTTTGTGTTGTAGTGCAGTCTTTTTACACTGCTATGAGCCCAGTGTCAGAGAAAATCTACCTTTTATCTGCAAGCTCAGTGCACCAGCACTGCATATATTACGTTGAGAGATACACCGTTTCCATACTGTGGGTGTATTCTGCTCTTCGAAAAAGATCCATTTAGGGCAAAAAAAAAAGGCACTTTATTGTGCTCTTTTCCAAAAGACCCGTTTAGGGCAAAAAAAAATAAAAAATTTGCACTTTAATGTACGCTTGCAAAAAGAGCCATTTAGGGCCACAAAAAAATATTTTGCAATGTGTTATACATATGTGGAGGTGTATGAAATAAACAATTTATATATAGTTTTCTTCTACTGCGCTATACTAAAAAAAAAAACATTTTTTTTGAATAGCATTTTCTGCAGTTCTGTAGCTGTGCGATTCAGCGGTTACGTACTGTGGGTGTGTTGTGGTCTTCCAAAAAACGCCATTTAGGGCCACAAAAAATATTTTGCAGTGTGTTATACATATCTGGAGGTGTGTGAAATAAACAATTTCTATATATTTTTCTTGTACTGTGCTATACTAAGAAAAAAAAATTTTTTTGAATAGCATTTTCTGCAGTTCTGTAGCTGTGCGATTCAGCGGTTACGTACTGTGGGTGTGTTGTGGTCTTCCAAAAAACGCCATTTAGGGCCACAAAAAATATTTTGCAGTGTGAAATACATATCTGGAGGCGTGTGAAATAAACCATTTCTATATATTTGTCTTCTACTGTGCTATGCTAAAAAAACGACATTCGACACATCACCGGCCTTACCCAGCCATTGTTGTATTTTTGAACCAGTGTTGACTACCTCGTCCTCCTCCACCGCTGCTTCCACCTACACAGCCACATCCACCGCCACTTCAACCTCCTACTCCATATGGACCTCGTCCTCCTAAGTCAAGATTATCATTTTTATTTTATTTTTTTGTAGCCCACAGATCCTTTCCCCCTTACCTGCCTTTATGTTGTTGGCTCCTCGCAGGAGGGAGAAAGGCACACTGCACTACCAGCCCGTACCCTCCTATATAAAGAGGTTGAGCGGTGTACTTGACAGGTCGTGTCCACAGCCGGAGTCAAAACTCCTCCAGAGGATGATTCTCACCTCTACTGTAGGTAGAGGCAAGTCCTTTAATTCCCAGTAAAGTCAATGTCCACACCAGCTGAAACTACAACTCTTATTCTCTCATGGCAAAATAAACTCTACACGGATAGAAAAGGTTAGAGCAAAGAAACAGGACAGCTTAAGGTGTGGAGGAGGTCCAGGCACAAACGTAGCACATTCACTTCACTGCTTATGTTTCTCAAACAGTTTTAGGTGCACGGTCTCTGCCACAGACCTTGAGGTTGGTCTCTGCCACCGACCGGGTGTACAAGGCCCCTGCCACGGACCTGGAGAACTTTGGTCTCTGCCACAGACCAGGGTGTATAAGGCCCCTGCCACGGGCCGGGTGAATAAGGCCTCTGATACACTCAAGATGACCTTGAGCTTCTCCTTCTATGTACCTAGCCCATATCAAGGGGAAGACATCTCTCCAGGGAGTCAACAGACCCTTCCTTCACCGTGACTCCCGCATCGGTCCATCAGAATGATCCTCCCTTCCCTGGAACAGGGTCCCCTACACGAGGCGGCACCCTAAGACTCCTCGACCCTTAGCGGACTCCAGACGAAGGCTCTGGACTCCAGGCTTTACTCCCGCCCCTAGGCCTCCATACCCAGGGCAGCAGGAACTCCAGGATAGTACCTCACCCCGGGCTAAAGGTGCCCGAGATGGAACAGGAACACATGCACCCAGGCCGAAGGCACCTGGGTGCGGACCCCACTGGACATCAGCCCCCAGGTCAAAGGTCTGCCCCTTTTATATGCTCTCCCGGCCTGCACAGCAGGTTCACCGCCCCGCTGTACTACTGCAAAGAGGGGACACAAAAGGCACAGCACTGTATCGCGGTTCAACCCTAGCCTACCATGGCAGCGCCACCTGTAGACCGCAGGGAACTGCACACCAATACTGTCCCCCGAGGACAAAATGGTCCATGAATCCTACAGAATTAGGGTGTTTGAGCCTATTTACCACTCAAACACTTCCCTTAAATTTAGCACCCCACTACATTTTTATTTCAAAGTATTTTATTTTCCCACTAGCTTATCCATTAAATTGAATAATTTATTCCAGAAAGGGCGTATTCTGGGGCATTCCCACCATATGTGTGGCATCGTGCCGTTGAGTTTCTGAGGTTCTTAATGACTTCCCGTACCTCTTCTGCTGAAAAGGGGGCCTCCAGCATATATTTTTTTTATTTTATTTTTTTTATGTTATTTTAAGTTATTTCCCTATCCACATTTGTTTGCAGAGCACTTGCCATGCTCTTAACAACATTTTGCTGCCATTTGCAGCCCTCTAGCCCTTTCCATTACTTTTTTAGAGCCTTTTTAGTCCTCAGAAGTCCGGGTCCCCATTGACTTCAATGGGGTTCGGGTTCGGGTTAGGGTTAAAGTTCGGTCCCGAACCCGAACTTTTTTCTGAAGTTCGGCCGAACCTGTCGAACCCGAACATCCAGGTGTCCGCTCAACTCTAGTCATGGGACAACTGTTGGTATTTACTCACAATATAGGTGTCACATTATAGTATTTCAAGTGGTAAGAGGGGCTGTATACTTGTCAAGAAATAATAACCTTCGACTTGCAATTCGAGTCATGGTTAACGAGACCGTACAATGTCAGGATTAACAAGCAGACAGGGTGAGGTCAAGTGCAGGGTCGGATCCACAATGAGGTGGCATCAGATTGGGAAAGAAACACAAGTACAAACGTGCACACATGACTTTACTTTTACTTTCTTCTACAAACTATGCAGTCAAAGTCAACGCCCCTGACAAGCCTTCAGTTATGCAGACCAGGAAGAATTACTATGCAAAAAATGATTTGTTAAAAAAGAACCTGGGAGCATGGAGCTTTGTACCTTAACTGCCCTTCGCCCACCCCACAAAGCCCCCCCACCAATCTTTATATATACACACATTATATATATATATATATATATATATATATATATATATATATTGTGAGGGGGTTAACTCGGTAGCGGGTGTGTGTGACCCCCTGGTTGGGCTCCCCACACAAAAACAGGGCCAGCAGACGGAGGTTGTGGTTTTCAAAATCAAAAGGTGCGGTTTATTTCTCTATGTACAGTGACAAAAACACAGCAAAGCCAAAAAGAAACATAAACAAAATAAATCCTGGTCAGTTTGACCTCTGACTAAACATGCAGGTTTCCTAAACTAACAACTGGGATCAGCCTGGTGCTGTCCTAGTCCCTAAGTCCCTGGTTTAGTAAAAGTCCAAACAAATAGCCACACAGGCTTTGCCTCACCGCACAGGGGTTCACTCTCCCTAGACAGTCCACACAGGTCTGGTTCCAGGCATGAGCTAACATCTAATGAAGCTGGGAGTTCTTATAGAGGCCTAAATGAGCTGACAAGGTTCAGCTGGTCTCCTCATCTCTGTCTGCACGACGCCCCACACTCTCCCTAGAGGTATGAGTCATCCATGAGCCCACTAGCCTTATACAACTCTCCACCTAGTTGTATAAGTCGGCATAAAGCCTGAATCTGGGAGAAATATATCTACCCCCCTGGATGCAACCAGGTGACTTTACCTTCCTGCTGTCACATACCCCCCCCCTCTTGTTTTAACCTTGGGGTTGGAACACCAGCAATCAGGCATTCATGTACTCGAGACAAAGCATCCACATTCCCCATTTGAACGCCAGGGCGATGCTTTACTGTGAAGTTGAATTCCTGTAGGGCCAGGAACCACCTATTCACTCTTCTATTTGTCTCCTTGTTTTGAGCCATCCACTTTAACGGAGCGTGATCCGTAACCATGTCAAAGTGCCTACCTAGCAGATAGTACCGAAGGGAATCTAGAGCCCACTTCACCGCTAAACACTCCTTTTCAACCGTGGCGTAATTTACCTCATGGGACTTCAACTTCCTGCTGAGGTAAATGACTGGGTGCTCTTCCCCGTTCCAGACCTGGGACAATACTGCTCCTAACCCCACATCTGACGCATCACTTTGTACGACAAAGTCTTTAGAGAAGTCGGGTGAGTACAACACTGGCTGGCTACATAAGGCTTGTTTCAAGAATTGGAATGCTGCCTCAGCCTCGGGGGTCCATTTAATCATGACCGACCCTTTCCCTTTCGTCAGGTTGGTTAGGGGCACAGCCTTAGAAGCAAAGTGGGGAATGAAGCGCCGATAATAACCCGCGATTCCCAGAAAGGCTCGTACCTGCTTCTTGCTGTTGGGACGTGGCCAACTCTGGATGGCCTCGACTTTGTTGAGTTGGGGTTTTATTACTCCCCTGCCAATGGTGTACCCAAGATATTTGGCCTCCTCCTGCCCAATGGTACACTTCTTGGGGTTAGCCGTAAACCCCGCTTCCCGAACAGAGTCCAGGACTGCTTGCACTTTTGGCAGATGTGAGGCCCAATCTGTGCTATGGACAATTACGTCATCCAGGTAAGCCGCAGCATACTTCCGATGGGGCCTCAGCATCTGGTCCATTTTCCGCTGGAATGTGGCCGGCGCATTCTGTAACCCGAACGGCATTCTCTTATATTGGAACGCCCCGTCTGGGGTTACAAATGCGGTTTTCTCTTTGGCCGACTTGGCCAGGGGAATTTGCCAATACCCTTTTGTGAGGTCAAGAGTCGTCATGTATCGGGCTGTTCCCAGCCGGTCGATCAACTCATCTATACGTGGCATGGGGTAGGTGTCAAATTTTGTAACTTTGTTCAACTGACGAAAATCGTTACAAAATCGCCAGCTCCCATCCGGTTTAGGCACCAACACAATGGGACTAGACCAATCACTTTGGGACTCCTCTATCACCCCTAAGTTCAGCATTTTCTGTACTTCCTCCCGTATTGCCTCCCGTCGGGCCTCTGGGATCCGATAGGGTTTTAACTTCACCCTTTCACCGGGCGGGGTAATAATATCATGCTCTACCCCAGATGTTTGTCCCGGCAGCTCAGAGAACACCTCCTTGTTGCGAAGCACAAACTCCTTAACCTCCTGTTGTTGGGGTTGTGACAAGGTGGCTGCTATTCCAACCTCCGGAATCACGCAACCAGTTTGAGCTGGTGACCAAGTTTCTGCGACTAGGGACTCTCTATCCCTCCAGGCTTTCAACAGATTAACGTGATATATCTGTTCGGGCTTTCGCCTTCCTGGTTGTCTGACCTTGTAATTCACTTCGCTCACTTTTTCCATTATCTCGTAGGGGCCTTGCCATTTGGCAAGGAATTTACTTTCAACCGTAGGGACAAGTACCAATATCCTATCCCCCGGGGAAAAGGTACGGGTCTTTGCTCCACGGTTGTACACTCTCTGCTGTGCCAACTGCGCTTGGGCCAAATGTTCCTTCACGATGGGCATTACCTGTGCAATTCGATCCTGCATCAGGGCGACATGCTCAATCACACTCCTGTGGGGAGAACTCTCACTTTCCCAAGTTTCCTTGGCAATATCCAACAGCCCTCTTGGGTGTCTCCCATACAGTAACTCAAAGGGGGAGAATCCCGTAGAGGATTGGGGCACCTCCCTAATAGCAAACATCAAATAAGGAAGTAGACAGTCCCAATCCTTTCCATCTCTATCCACCACTTTCTTCAACATTTGTTTTAGGGTTTTGTTGAATCTTTCAACCAGCCCATCGGTTTGGGGGTGATACACAGATGTACGCAATTGCGTCACTTTGAACAATTTACACAGCTCTTTCATAACCCGGGACATAAAGGGTGTACCTTGGTCCGTAAGCAGTTCTTTACAAATACCCACCCGGCTAAAAACAAGAGATAGCTCTTTGGCTATGGTTTTGGCCGAGGTATTTCTGAGAGGGATCGCTTCTGGATAACGGGTGGCATAGTCCATTATAACCAATATGTACTGGTGCCCCCTAGCGGACTTGATTATAGGACCTACCAAATCCATTGCGATTCTCTCAAACGGGACCTCAATGATGGGTAGAGGGACCAGCGGGCTACGGAAATGTGGCATCGGGGCCGACCTCTGACACACAGGGCAGGAGGAACAATAATTTTCTATGTCCTTCATCACCCCAGGCCAATAGAATCTCTGTAATACCCTCCCTCGGGTTTTCTCTGTCCCCAGATGACCTCCAAGAATGTGCCCATGGGCCAACTCCAACACCAACTTCCTGTAAGGTTTGGGCACCACCAGCTGCTCAACGGTTTCTTCTGCCCTTTTTGCCACCCGATACAGTAGGTCCTTCTCTACGCTGAAGTATGGGTAAGTGCAGGTATTATCTGGGTTCACTAACTCGCCATCTATTTCCACTACGTTTTCCCGTGCTTTTATTAGGGCGGGGTCTTTTAACTGTTCTGTGGCAAAATTTTCCCTGTGAACCTCCAGATCAGAAAACTCCACAGACGGTAGGTTTTCGTCTGAGGAGGTGGGCTCCTCTCCAGTTTCTTGAGTCTCCCCTGCCAATACTGACAAGGGAAATTCTGGAGAGTCCTCACCACTCTCAGAGGAGTTCTGGCTATCACATTCCTGGTACATAGGGGCACCAGTGGGGGGCTCAGGATCATCCCACAGTTCCCAGAACTTCGGAAAATCCCTTCCCACAATGGCATCATGCGGTAATTGAGATACTAACCCCACTGGATGAGAGAGGGTACCTTTGGGGGTCTCGAAACACACTGTAGTCACTGGATACTCTCGGGTGTCCCCATGCACACAAATAACAGCTACCTTGCTATTCCCAGAGACCTCTGTTTTAACTAATTCAGCCTTTATCAGGGTCACAAGGCTACCTGAATCCAATAATACCACAACATTTCTACCATTAATACACATTTTGCATAAATGTTTCTCAGTTCCCCGAATGGCAGTGCATGAGACTGTCGCACACAGCGACTGACGTCTGTCCATCAGAAAGTCACATTGCATGGGTTCCTCCACAACCGGGCAATTTGCTGCAATATGTCCCGCTTGCCGGCAGCGGTAGCAAACGATCCTTCTTGCGGCCTCTTGAGCCGCTGATTTCCCAGGCTGTTCTCGCCAAACTTGGGGTAGAGCTCCCACCCTCTCACTCTCTCCACCCTCACCCCTTGGAATCCTCTTATCCGCCCCTGGGGATGGTCTGGTCTTAGGGTGGAAAGTCCGAGAGTCTCTGGAAGAGGCCGTCAGGTTCTCTGTAGCCAAGTATCTCTCTACACGATCCACAAGTTTACCGGCCGTTTCTGGGTCTCCATGGCTTACCCACTTTTGAATGGCGGTAGGAAGAGCTCTCAAGAAACGATCCATCACAACACGTTCCACAATCTCCGGTGCGGACAAAGTCTCTGGCTGTAGCCACTTCCTGCTCAGGTGAATGAGATCATACATTTGAGACCTGGGGGGTTTTCCAAGCTGGAAAGTCCAGTTATGCACACGCTGAGCCCGGACCGCCAGGGTGACACCCAGCCTTGCCAATATTTCAGCTTTTAGCATCACATAGTCTTTTGCTTGGTCAGGCTCTAGGTCATAGTAAGCCTTCTGCGATTCACCAGTTAACAGAGGAGCCACCAGTCCAGCCCACTGCTCCTCAGGCCACTTTTCTCTTTCAGCAGTCCTTTCAAATGTGGTCAAAAATACCTCTGGATCATCCTCTCCAGTCATTTTTGTCAATAAACGACTCACCCCAAAGGACGCGGTATTAGTGGGACGGCTTTCCTCACTGGTCTGCGGACGTTGCTGCATTACTGCTTCCATTTGTTGTAGTCTCTGCTCTTGCTTCTGTAACAGGTCTATGAAGCGGGCCTCAGATTGCTGCTGGGCTTGTTGATGAGCTTGCTGCTGGGCTGCAAGGCTCCTTTGCAAACCTGCATTTGTCTGCTGTTGATTGGCATTTGCTAGAGCCAGCTGTTTCAGTATCTCCTCCATGCTGGCTTAAAAAAAACTGCCACTGGTTCTCCACCAACTGTGAGGGGGTTAACTCGGTAGCGGGTGTGTGTGACCCCCTGGTTGGGCTCCCCACACAAAAACAGGGCCAGCAGACGGAGGTTGTGGTTTTCAAAATCAAAAGGTGCGGTTTATTTCTCTATGTACAGTGACAAAAACACAGCAAAGCCAAAAAGAAACATAAACAAAATAAATCCTGGTCAGTTTGACCTCTGACTAAACATGCAGGTTTCCTAAACTAACAACTGGGATCAGCCTGGTGCTGTCCTAGTCCCTAAGTCCCTGGTTTAGTAAAAGTCCAAACAAATAGCCACACAGGCTTTGCCTCACCGCACAGGGGTTCACTCTCCCTAGACAGTCCACACAGGTCTGGTTCCAGGCATGAGCTAACATCTAATGAAGCTGGGAGTTCTTATAGAGGCCTAAATGAGCTGACAAGGTTCAGCTGGTCTCCTCATCTCTGTCTGCACGACGCCCCACACTCTCCCTAGAGGTATGAGTCATCCATGAGCCCACTAGCCTTATACAACTCTCCACCTAGTTGCATAAGTCGGCATAAAGCCTGAATCTGGGAGAAATATATCTACCCCCCTGGATGCAACCAGGTGACTTTACCTTCCTGCTGTCACAATATATATATATATATATATATATATATATATATATATATATATATATATATATATACACATATACACATACATACATACATACATACATACACACACACACACACACACACACACTATATTATATATATATATATATATATATATATATATATATATATATTATATACACACACACACACACACACACACACACACACACACACACAGTGTATATTTTATATATTTATTATATTTTTCTTCCTGGACCAAGTGGCACTTGCTTAAACCTGAAATAATATAAGCCTAGCCTGTGTGAGGACACCTCCAAACGCATATAAACAGACTGGGCTCACAGGAAGTGGGCAGAATAAGAAGAAATGTCACTGTGCCCAAAGACGCCTGGTGGGGCTAGATGAAGGAGGAAGCCAGGGACAGCGCTGGAGATTGGAAAGGGCAAGCAGAACATTTGGAGCAATATTTGTGGGTACTCTGGTGAATTCTTTGCTTTTACAAGGGGCGAACAAGACCCCCCTGTTATAGCTATGGCCTGTGACAGGTACTCCTTATAGCGACATCAGGGGTCTATTAGACCCCTGATATTTCCCCTGCCCTTCAAAAGCATCTGATGAAACACAGATCTGTATGATCAGATCCTTTGCTGGCTGTACTGGTGAGGGATAAAAACAAACAATCTCATGAAAAATATATTACAGAGCCATTATGTATAAATCATTTTTGAAAAGTAATTGTTTAGGCCCCAATCAGGTCCGACTGTCTGTTTTTCAGGCGGACCATCCATAGCTCTGACACCAAATGGAAACGAACAGGCGATCTGTTTCCATCCAAACGCCTCAGAGAAGAGCGGGCTCTGTCCGTGTCCACTCTGATTAGCTGAGCGGACAAAGACCTGTCATCCACCTTCTCAGCAGGGATCAGCAGGGATCAGCGGACAGATTCCCCGCTGAGCAAGCAGATCTGCTTGATGGGACTTTGTCTAAATAGGTAGGGAATGTACAAGTTCCCTTTAAGAGGCTGCCTGTTTTGGCAACCTACCACATTTACTACATACCTTGCACACTTGCTAATCATTACCAGCCTAAATGAGCAAACATGTTTCTTTCAACAACGCCTTTACCACATAATTCCCCGAAGCTGCTGAATGTGGTAGATGGAGATGACAAGCAATTTGCTAGTATCCAATTCTGGTAAGAAGAAAAAAATAAATAGTCTTTGTAATGGACAAGAAATAGCCAACTTGTAACATTCTGAGCAATGAGAAAACACACATGGCAGGTTACACAGACAACTAGTGCCTTAGCAAGATCTCAGCATACACTCTTACAACAGAGATCACTGCTATTATATTCATTAGTTTGCACAGACACATAATTAGAACTTGCAGAAGATGTAATTACCACATTAGGCTCTCACAATAGTTTCAGATCACAGATCTAAAGGAATGCTGAAAGAACAAATATGTGAAAAGAGGAAGGTATCACCCGCATCAGAGGTGGCAGACAGTTTTACATTCCATGTAATGTTTTGTCACAACAGAGCGCTAGTGACATGAGCCACCTTAAAATTAAACCTGTTGCAAACTTGGACAATTCAAACTGCTAAAAAATGATATACATAGGTCATATTCAGGGCTGATCAATGCCATGTGTTTACCTACATTTGATGCAGTTTGGCCCCCAACCCCTCATTAGCCTCCCTATCGGTCATTTAAAGTGTTACTAAGCCCACAACAGTAAACGCAGTCTGTATATACAGTAATGCATGCATGTTATACTCACTGTGGAACCTACAGGGTTAATCCACTGCATTGTGTAAAAAGGCTGTTTGATCCTGTCTTCTCTGACCCCCCCCCCCCCTTCTTCCACAGTCCCCAAACCATCTCCTGATAGAACAGAGCCTTGGGGGAAGTTACACATGCTCAGGTTGGTGTGTATTGCTAGAGAGTTTTTTTTTTTTTCTTGGGAGAATTCATGTGATCAGCACAGGGCAAATCAGCACTGTCCAGATAAAGGGCCAGGGGTCCTGCAGCCTCATAGGACAATCAGGGGAGAATGAAAACTCCTTCTACAAGCTTTAACCAGACACTGATAGAAGTCACAAGACTGCTCTAACTGCTGATGAGAAAAGGTATTTAGCAGTTTATATTTACTAAAACTATTGCATGTCCATGTTCTGTGTACTGTGGAAGACCAGATATAGTGAATGCAGGGTCCTGGGCTTAGTAACACTTTAAAGAGATGACCATAAAGCTATGCAGTTTTTACTAAAATGAACTTAAGCTTATAATGAAAATATGCATAATCAGAATATATCTTGCCCAGTTTTTTATTGAGGACATCCACTTTTTATTTGGAGTGTAAATTTGCAATGTTATAAAACAAGCTAAAAAAATCTAAGCTGACTATGTGTGGTCTCTCCAAATTAGGAGGCAACTCATAGTCCACTCACAAGAAAAAACTGTTTTACGTTTACCAAGGACCATACACAGCCATAATTTCCAGAACAGTATGGAACAGCTAGGGGTGTCAAACTGGCGGCCCTCCAGCTGTTGTGGTTGCTATCATGCCTCTGCCTGTGGGAGTCATGTTTGCAACTGTCAGCCTTGCAATGCCTCCTGGTAATTGTAGTTCCACAACAGCTGGAGGGCCAACAGTTTGACACATGTGGAGCTTAGGTAGAAGCTTTTCTAGTCCAAAGCAACTAGTTTTTGCTAAATTTAGATGAGCTAGGCCAGCTGGTGCTTCCCCTTTTTTAATGGAGCAAAGGCGAGGTAATCGCTAGCCTCACAAAGTATTATGTAGCATCAAGTCCTTCTACTCATGCACCATGATTGTTGACTGTTGAGTTGAGAGGCATCTTAATATAGCGCGGTCTTACCCCGAAGGGTCCCGACGCGCTGAGCAGAGTTCATGGGAGAAGAGGACCCAGGGACCAGGAGCTGCACAGAGCGGCAGAAAGGATGGAGTAGAGAGGCTACGCAGGAAAGGCTTGCGTGAAAAGCCAAGTATTCAGTAACCCGTGGAAGACCGGGATAGTAGGGACCTCCTGGAGCTCGACAAGGAGGCTATTCCACAGTACGGCGCCCTGGTGGGAGAAAGCTCGACCACCACGCCGGATCTTCTTGGGCACCGAGATGTAGAGGAGATCTCTGCCGGTTGATCTGAGTGATCTGCCAAGAGCTCGTTTATGAAACTGCAACATCTATTCCTTTTAAAAAATTTATATATAGTGCTGTGCAATATGTTGTTATTAAAAAGGAGGGATAATGAAGAACTCTCATGACGGCCATTCTTTTAATCTGGTACAGAGACTTGCCTATGTATGGCAAGACTAAGGCATTTTGCACCATGTAATAGAAAGTTGTTCATGTCACATGGCACAGAAAAAGCCAAAAAGGTTGCTTGACTGATGGTTTGGGTAGAGAAGTTTACAGGCAGGACTTCTAAATCACCAAGGCTGGTTTCACACTGGGGCGGTGGGTGCGGTGGCGGTATAGCGCCGCTATTTTTAGCGTCGCTATACCTTTGGAATTGGAGGTATTCGGCCGCTAGCGGTGCGGTTTTAACCCCCACTAGCGGCCGAAAAAGGGTTAATACCGCCGGCAATGCGGTTTTATTACCGCGGTTTCCCATTGCTTTCAATGGGAAGGAAGCGGTGGAGGAGCGGTAAACACACCGCTCCTCTCACCGCTCCAAAGATGCGGCTAGCAGGACTTTTTTTACCATACTGCTAGCGCACCGCTCCAGTGTGAAAGCCCGAGGGCTTTCACACTGGAGAAACAGCCCCTGTTTAGGGACGGTTTGCAGGCGATATTTTTAGCACAATAGCGCCTGCAAACCGCCCCAGTGTGAAAGGGGCCCAAGAGATTTTTTTTTTGCCAGTCGTCAGGCTGACCTCATTTGACCAGCCATGCCTAGCGTTACTCCTAGGTTCCTAGCCTTATAGTCTGTAATTATATTTATGAAGCCTATAAATCAATTAGATACGTCAATAATTATTGGAAATAAGTTGGCTTTCCATCCTAGCATTTGAGCCTTGGACAAGATCAGTAGAAGCCGTTTTGCTCCCATCCCCAAGCAGGCTCTCCTTTTTAGCACGATGCCTCCTGAGATTGCGAAAACTCACTTAAGGTCATCCCTGTCTTTAACAAGACCGAAAACAGATGCGTTTCCACTAAATTAGGTATAATATAAAACCTGTTTAAAGAATATCTACTCAGAAAGACGGATATCTTTCATTTACAAAAGTAAAGGAGTTGGGTATGAGCAATTTCCGTTTCATGAAAAGAATGCTTTTAAAAACAGAAAATACTAAATGCTGCCCATTTACAGAGCCTGAGGAACATCACAAGGACTGTGGCTGACTAGAAAGAAGGTTTTTAAGTAACAACCAACTTTCAGCTTTTCAGTTTTCTGTATATTCCAAAGCAATCAAGCAGAAGACCATAACAGGCCATCAGTATTATGTGGTCTGTTTAGGCAGCAGCTCTAAATTGGATTGCTCCAAGCACATAGTAAACATGTCTGCAGAACATTTTTTTTTTATTAGTCAGTAATACACATCTTAAAAGTTCTCTCACATTCTTCGGATATAGAGAATCAATATTTTAAAGCTGAATTCCAAGTATGTTTTTTCCAGTTTGGACCAATATAGGTATGCATATTTCATACTTGGCCGATCCATGTTGAAGTGAAGAATCATTGTAGTAGCTACTCCTTCGCTGTTTTCTGAATCCCGTGCTGCTCAGCTACCCTGCTGCATAGTAAACACATGGGGTTGCTCATTCAGCATGTAATATATAGAAGGGAAAGGGAAAGGGAAAAGGGGGGAAGCACTCACATTGCCACATCCATATATCGAGGGAAAATTTAGTTTGTTACTCAAGAAAGAGTAAGACAAGGCAGGACTTTACAGGCAACACACACAATTAGAATACAAAAAAAGTTTATTGAATCACAAAATTAACATAGATTAAAAAGGACCATACAATGTATATAGCAGTGGGGAGTCCCTTGAACGTCAAGGGACTCCCCACTGCTATATACATTGTATGGTCCTTTTTAATCTATGTTAATTTTGCGATTCAATAAACTTTTTCTTGTATTCCAATTGTGTGTGTTGCCTGTAAAGTCCTGCCTTGTCTTACTCATTCAGCATGGACACCATTATTGAGAAAATGCACAGCATTCTCTAAAATGCAAATCGTTCTCCGATTGGATGAGGCGGAGAGGCAGGGCGGTGCCATCACGATCTTCACCTCGTCCAATCCCAGAACACCTTGGAGTTGCTGAGAAAAATGCAAGCCGTTCTCTGAATGGGGCATGGGATTTGGAAGACAGCGAGGATCATTGTAGTAGCGACAGCTGCTACAGAGATTTTCTGCTTACACAGGTATTGACAAGGTATGGAATATATATACTTATAGTACATTGGGCCAAGCTTTACCAACTTAACTATGCAAAAAAAAAATTCTATGTCTTAAGATAAAAAGCCTTCTGTGTGCAGCAGCCCCCCGTTCCCCTATTCCCCTAATACTTACCTGAACCCCATCTCTATCCAGCAATGCCCACGAGTTCCTCGGCCGTCCAGGACTCTTCCTCCTGATTGATAAGACACAGCAGTGGCGCCATTGGCTCCCACTCCTGTCAATTAAACTCAGCAAATCAGGAGAGGGAGGGGGTGGGGCCGGGCTGCAACTCCATGTCTGAATGGATACACAGAGCTGCAGCTCGGCTCGGGTGCCCCCAGAGCAAGCTGCTTGCTCTGGGGGCACTTAACAGGAGGGAGGGGCCAGGAGCTTCAGTCAGGGACCTGAGAAGAGGAGGATACATGCTGGCCTGTGCAAAACCACTGCACACAGTAGGTACGTATAACAGCTTTGTTATATTAATAGAAAAAGCAAGCAAGTGGGTAATGGGACTTTAAATGACATGCATGATTACATGCACCTCCATCCCTAAAGAAGAAATGATGATGATGAATCACAGTTGAGGTCAAGCTATGTGTTGAGAACATGCTGACATTGATAGGCTCAACGCCTTTCGTGGTCAGTTGCCACTCTTCAGGAGCAAACGCATAGCATATCAGAATGTTTTTTTTTTATTAGTACCAAATAGGATCTAATGTTTTGCCCAGATGGTGAGAGAGAAGGTAGGGGCAAGGGGAAACAAGATATGTATCTCCCTGGAATACTTGCATATTAAATTAAAAACAAAATCATCAAAACGAAATAAGCAATGTTGCAAGTCAGTATCTGCAAAGCAAGTCTATCCCAGGAGCTGAGGGAATGAACCCAAGGAAGAAGTGAGCGCACCGACACACCCCAAGAGCACCCTCCAAACATAATGGGCAAAGGTGAAAAAATTCAAATATGTCTGTAGATTAAATGATATTGGACCAATATGTATGAATAGTACCGGCATATACATATTCATGGATTATAAACCAACACCCATTATTGCCTGATAAAGTGAAAACCTTAGTGGATACAAAAGTGAAGGGAATCATATCACATGAAGAGAAAAGAAAAAGTGAAAATAGAAAAAAAATTAAAAACAAAATTCATGAAAATCATGCAATTCCCCAAAGGGGAAAAGGGTGAGGAAAAACACAGGGATAGTTACCTAGTGACATTGCACAGATTATTAATAGAAAACAAACAAGACTTTACAATAACTTTAAGCACTAATATGCTATACTCATGAAAATAAAAGGGCTTTGAAGGAAAAAAAAATAAAAAATAATCCATTTATTCTTAGGCCCCTTCCACATGAGGCGGATCTGCTCAGTGGAGTCCGCCACCTCAGCTGGAGATCGCTCCGTTGATCTCCGCTGAGCCGGCGGATGACAGGTCCGTCTCTGCTCACTGAGCGGGGGAGGGGCCTGTCAGAGCGCTGCTGATTCCTATAGAGAGATTGGACGAAAATGGACAGCATGTTCGTTTTCATCAGATCCCATCTGATCCAATAAGACGGATGGCGAACGTACCGCCATACGTCTGTCTTGAGTGGATCGGACAGCAGACACATCTCCATTGACATCTGTCTCTCCATAGTAGTCAGTCAATGATTGGCCCGCTCGGATCCACCTAAAAAATGGAAAGATGAATCCGAGTGGGCATGTCGTGTGAAAGGGGCCTTAAAGTATGCCCATTGAAGGCTTTGGACAGTCAAGAATCAACACATCTTTAACAAGAATTAAAACATAAGCTTTAAAAAGATACCCTCCCACACCTGAAGACCCCTTTCACACTGAGCCGCGGCCGTGTTAGCGCTAAATTGCTGCTCTTTTTTGCCGCCAGCGGGGTGCTTTTAAAGTCAAAGAAGGTTGCAGGGCTTCCGAAGCACTGCCCATTCATTTCAATGGGCAGGGTGATTTAGTAGGAGCTCTGTATACAGCACTCCCAAACCGCCCCAAAGATGCTGCTTGCAGGACTTTTCCCAACGTCCCGCAGACACACCGCCCCAGTGTGAAAAGACACACTGAAATGAATGGGAGGCGGTTTTCAGGCATTATTTTTTAGAGGCCATTTCTAGTGCTAAAACACCTGAAAACCACCTCAGTGTGAAAGGGGTCGTAAAGCAATCCACTTTGCAGTTTCACAGATCTGCTTTGCAGCTTCAGGAGTCACCTTTATGCCTCCAGTCTTGGTGGAAGACAGGTGTAAATCACAAGACTGGATGAGCTGACAGTATTTCAACTGTGTGTTTTGTAATATGCCTGGAGTTCAGGTTTTAAACACGTGACGGCTGTCAATGTAAATATATGCGACACAGAATGCATGGAAAATGAAATTCTTCTTTGGGTTACTAACATTTTTCTTGTGTAAAACAATAGAAACACGGTATCCATTTGCCGGAAGGTTCTTCCCATTGACTGAGAGGCATTTTTCAGTAAACACTGAATATTCCAGACTGTGTTGCCCTGCTCCTAGCAACCTGACAGGCTCCCTGACCTTACATAAATTACTTCAGGAAAACATAATGCCATTGCCTCTACAAACCATAAACACACACATGGAGCGCCTGTACTGTGCCCAAATACCTTTCCTGGGCGCTTTGCTGGCAGAAAAAAGGGTCTGCTGACTTTTACGTCTGAAAGTGCTGGTTGATCGGCTGTAATAATTTGCGAGTCGCTGACCCAGAACATGTATGCAGATCAGTATTTTTATTCTAACTTCACTTTACCTTCTCTTGTTGCATGCTTTCTCTGGGTCAGTAACTACTGAAGTCAGAAGACAGTGTGAACCATACAATGCTGTCAGGTAGGTAGCGTGCCAGAAATCTTGCATTTTCAGAAAGGTTTGCCAGTTGTTCATCATTAAAGCGTTCATGCTGAATCCAATGGAACCACCCTTTCCTAAGGGCCCTTTCACATAGGCTGTCTGACCAGATCCGCCTGTCAGTTTTTCAGGCAGACCCACATGTCCGCTGACACCCGCCGCCATCCAAACTGATCCTGCCCGCAAAAAAAAAAGGCAGGTTGTGGTCCTTTTTTCCATCCAATCCAATTTTCCCATAGAGGAGAGCGGGACTGTGTCTGTGTCCGCTCTGCACAACGGAGCGGACACGGACCCGTCATCCACCTGCTCAGCGGAGCGATTTCACGCTGAGCAAGTGGAATCTGCTACACAGACGCCTGTGTGAAAGGGGCCTAAAAGGTTGCCAGCCATGTCTCTTATGCCCCTTTCACACTGGGGCGCGGGCGGCATTGGCGGTAAAGTGCCGCTATTTTTAGCGGCGCTTTACCGTCATGTATGCGGAGGTATTCGGCCGCTAGCGGAGCACTTTTAACCCCAGCTAGCTGCCCAAAAAGGGTTAAAACCACCCGCAAAGCGCTACTGCAATGGCGGTATGGCCGCGTTCCCATTCATTTCAATGGGCAAGAGCGGTGGAGGAGCGGTATACACACCGCTCCTTCACCGCTCCAAATATGCTGCTTGCAGGACATTTTTTAACGTCCTGCCAGTGCACCGCTCCAGTGTGAAAGCCCTCGGGCTTTCACACTGGAGTCAAAGGAGCGGTTCTTTCAGGGCGTTATAGCGTCTAAGACCCCTTTCAGACTGGAGCGGTTTGCAGGCGCTATTGCGCTAAAAATAGCGCCTGCAAACCGACCTGAAACAGCGGCTGCTGTTTCTCCAGTGTGAAAGCCTAAGGGCTTTCACACTGGAGCAGTGCGCTAGCAGGACGGAAAAAAAAGTCCTTTGGAGTGGTGACGGAGCGGTGTGTTTACCGCTCCTCCACCGCTCCTCCACCGCTCCTGCCCATTGAAAGCAATGGGGCACCACGGCTATACTGCCGGCAAAGGGCCTCTGCAGAGGTGCTTTGCGGTGGTTTTTAACCCCTTTTTCAGACGATAGCGGCCAAATAGCGCCGCTAAAAATAGCGGCGCTTTACCGCCGACACTGCTCCCGCCCCAGTGTGAAAGGGGCCTTAGAGGGACTGTAAGGTTCTCCATGTGCAAAATATAGTTTACTGTACAGAACCAATTTACCATTTGATCAGACAAGGAAAGAATGCCTCGAACAGGTCCTGCCTGAGGATGCACAGATCTTCATTAAGCCTGGTGTGATTCATTTTGGTTTTGGAAAAGAGAGGAGGAAATGAGTGATCCTTGATCCTTCCGGAATCCAAGAGCATTAGAATCAGAGTCTATTTGTAGTTGATCATGTATGTGCCAGTCCATGTGGAACAACTAGTGTGTGACATATTTTTTCTAATTCAAGCAAGGAAAATTATAGGTAAAACTTCCCCCCCCCCCCCCCGTTTTGGATAAAGGGAAGGCTATAATTCGTTCAGATTCTTTTACCCCTCAACGGTGTCCTACTGCAGAGATTTCCCTTTACTTCCTGTCCCATAGCCAAACTGGAAGTGACAGAAAATCCCTGCAAATGAAGACAATTCCTTCAGGACCCACAGTGTCCCCATTTAAAAAATTTCCCCAAAGGGATTTTCTTTTATTTTTAATGATATCGGTAAACAGGACAAATAGGAGGAGGGTGAATCTCCCTAACAGGGGGCACAGGCAGCAATAAAAGATGACAAGCGTTCTAATCCCTACTCTAACCAAAACGTAGGAAAAAAAAAAATTGCCTTTAGTTATACTTTAACTGTGGTGTTCTGTCAGATTAGCGAACCCATCAGATCAACGAATAGAAGTGACGCTCTGTCATTTGACTGACCAAAAATACTCACTGCGCATGCGTTCCACCGCTAGCAGGTTTGTTAATCTGACAGAACACCTGCAGTCAGAAGGCGTCAGTGGACATCTTGTTACACCTAGCCAAGTCTTGAATTTCACACTCAGCAATAAAGTGAGCATATATGCTTATACAGTATTTTGAAACCCATGAGACTGTTTTGATGTTAAATTTTGAAAGCCCGCAGTAAGAAGGCAGGCGAAGGCCATCTTGGTACACCCTGCACTGCTCAGTTCAAAACCTATAGTCATAAAGGTGCCAACAGACATTTTTGGACACCCTCACTCGGTCGCGGTGTTCTGTCAAATTACCAAACCCGTATGCTCACTTTATTGCTATAATAAGTGTGAAATTCAAGTCTTGGCTGGGTGTAACAAGATGTCCGCTGCCACCTTCTCACTGCAGGTGTTCTGTCAGATTAGAAAACCTACCAGTGGAACACATGCGCAGTGAGTATTTTTGGTCAGTCAGCTGATGGAACGTCACTTCTGCTCGCTAATCTGACAGAAAAGTGGCACTTTCTGTACATCAAAGCAGGGTCTGCATGCGCCTTAGACATCTTTCGCTATCCTCCAACAAGCCAAGATCTCTTGGCTGTTTGTTTCCATAGATGACAACAACATACCTTAGCCATGTAAATGATAGAGAAGTCATTCTCCAATGGGAAACACAAATAAAAAAAAAAAAAACAGCTGATGAGTACAGTAGTACGCAGAGTGTGTCATGAATTCACAGCTGTAACATTCCACACTAATCTTCAGCTAGCTCCTGCATGCGGACCGTGGATGACGATTCATGCCATAGAAATGTACGCCTAGACCTGGCAGGCTAATTGCGGCTTAACACTACGCAGATAAAAACTGGCTAATCATGCCAACTCGATTGAGTTTTATTCCCAGCAAAACAATATCAGTTTGTTTTTAAAATTAAACACCTCTAATCCAGGCAGCACTTCTTGGTGTACTGCTCCAGTTACCTGCTCACTGAACCAGGAATACCCTCAGTTGACCATTGCTTGCATTATAAGGGCAGTACATTTAAGAGGACAAGGAAAAGTAAATATGCTCCTTTCTGACCCCCTCTACCATTTCACAGCCCAAAACACTCATCTCCCACTGTAGAAGCTGCTGTGCACCCTCTGGCAACAACACATTAGGGTTTACATGGAAATGGGAGTGTTGGAGATCTTTTTAACTTGGCACGTGTCCCACAGCCCCACAGGCTGTAATTGATTCATGTCAATCTGTATGTTGATGAGAGGGGGGGGGGGGGGGATCGATTACAGCTTTTGAAGTTTGCAGGGCACATGGGCAAATTTGAAGAGGAAGCCTCCAGTGCTGCATATCTATAGAAACTCAACTGCCAAAATGCCAGGTAGCATGCAGTGGCTTTTGCATCAGAAAGGGAGTACAGTAAAACCTTGGATTGCAAGTATAATTTGTTCCAGAAACATGCTTGTAATCCAAAGCACTTGTTTATCAAAACGAATTTCCCCATAAGAAATAATGGAAAACGCAAATGATTTGTTCCACAAACATTTATTCATAGGTCCTTCAGTTTAGGGTCCATATAAAAAGATTATAGCAATGTGACCAGGTTGTGTAACCATAAAGTGTCCATCAACAAATGGAAGCTTCCACAAGGTGATTAGAAGCAAAATCCAGCAGGAGCTGCAGAGTATAAAAGAGAAGAGAGGCGCCTCTAAGTGTAGCAATATGTTGCTTGGGCCTCATTCACATGGGCACCATCAGTTTAGCCACGTTAAAAACGTATCAGTTCTTATCCGTTGCTTCATCCGTCTTCCATTCCGGTAATCTCCGTTTTCATCCGTCTTCCATTAATTTACCCCTTTACCTCCGTTTTTTGCATCCGTTTCAATTTGTTTACAGCAGTTTCTGTGGCTTTGATGACATTACCCAGAGGGCTTCTCCCATGCTGCATTGCAGTTTTTAGTGAGTGACATGTCCTTCCTTTGTCCTTGTGTGTGCTAGCTGCGTTGTGCGATGGAATCAAAATCCAGCAGGAGCTACAGAGTATAAAAGAGAAGAGAGGCGCCTCTAAGTGTAGCAATATGTTGCTTGGGCCTCATTCACATGGGCACCATCAGTTTAGCCACGTTAAAAACGTATCAGTTCTTATCCGTTGCTTCATCCGTCTTCCATTCCGGTAATCTCCTTTTTCATCCGTCTTCCATTCACATCCATTAATTTACCCCTTTACCTCCGTTTTTTGCATCCGTTTCAATTTGTTTACAGCAGTTTCTGTGGCTTTGATGACATTACCCAGAGGGCTTCTCCCATACTGCATTGCAGTTTTTAGTGAGTGACATGTCCTTCCTTTGTCCTTGTGTGTGCTATCTGCGTTGTGCGATGGAATCCAACAATTTTTGGGACAGCGTGTCATTGTTGGTCATATTTGCCTATATGTGGAGAAAGGAGAGCAAGAAAAGCAGATTGTGACTAGCAGCTGCTCCTGGGAGACATCTCTGGCCGTGGTCCTTCTTGGGGATGTACTTCCAATGTGCTTCCTATTGTCCAACTACTGCCTGGGTCAAAGGTTGAGCTCACATATAAAAAAAAAAACTTAACTGATCGAACGCTGACGGACATTGTCAGATAATATCCGTTTTCACGGATCTCAACGTAGCCTTGTACGTTCAAAAAAAGGATAAAAATCGGAAGCGGAGGTTAACAGATGGTAACGGATGGTCATCCGTTTGCCCATAGGAATGCATTGTCGTCCGTTGACGGATGGAAGAAAAACGGATAGACGGTCCGTTCGTATGAAAGGGGCCTAAATGTTGTACCTTCATTAAATGCAACTGTATTGCTACACTTAGAGGGGCCTGTCTTCTCTTTTAAACCCAGTTGTGACATACTACTTGTATATCAAGACATCACTTGTATATTAAGTCATAATTTTTTTTTAAATGTTGCTCGTCTTGCAAAACGCTCTTAACCCAAGTTGAGCATAATTTTTTAGGTATTATATTGCATTATTAGGTAGAGTGGGAACCACTTTAGAGGAAATTAAGAGATCTCACCAACAGCTTATGCTCGCATTGTTTAGAGTTATCACTTTAACAGAAGTTACAGTGTTACTAAACCCACAACAGTTAATGCAGTAAAGCATGCTGGTTATACTCACTGTGGAACCTAAGAGGTTAATTCTCCGCATTGCGTAAAAAGGCTGTTTGATCCGGTCTTCTCTGATTCTCCCCTTTTTCCACTGTCCCCAATCCATCTCCTGATACGACAGAGCCCTTTGAAGTCACTCTGCACATGTTGTTTGGGGTTTACTGTTAGAGCGGCTTGTTTGTTTTTTTTGGCCATTTTGGCATGTGATCACACAGGGACAAACAGCACTGTCCAGACAGAGGGTCAAGGGTCCTGAAACCTCATAGAACAGTCAGAGTAGAAAGAAAACGCCTCCTACAAGCTTTAACTAAACACCGATAAAAGTCACAAGCCTGCTATATACTTCTGATGATAAAAAAGGTATTTAGCAATTTATATTTACTAAATAAATATATTTACATGTTCTGTTGGAGACCAGATATAGTGAATGCAGAGTCCTGGGTTTAGTAACACTTTAAGTTCCAGAGAGCATTAGAGATCAAGGAACACAACAGGACATAGCTGTCAAAAAGGTAGACAATTTATTTTTGCTCTGATGGCCCACCCCTAGAAATGTTACAAAAGCGCCAAAAGTGGCTCTTTGACCACTCACAAAATAGCAGCTGGACAGGGGGGGGGGGGGGGGGGGGGGATTGCCGTGATCAGAAGAAGCCCCCATAAAGGGCTGTTGCAGTTTTCCAGCCTACTGAAAAGCCAAATCCAATTCTGTCACCATAGACATCAAGCATGTTCAGAACTGCCAATGTAAAAAACAAAACAAAAAAACACACATACTACAGGGTGGTTACTCCTATCAATCCTCCAAAGGCATACATAAGAAATGTACCCCACAGAGAACAGTTCAGCTCACAGTATGCTCCGGAACTCGGATTGAGGAGATATCTTCACAATAGTGGACAGTAACAAACAATATTATAACCAGACAGACTAACCATTTCCCACGCTACTCAAAAATAATAATAGTTATGAGTAAAGTTTTACTTTAACTGCTTATCTTTGTCTTCCAGAAATAGCCAATCACTCATAAAAGTATATAGCTCTCAATAGCTGTGTGGACGGAAACTTGGGTGTGATCAAGTGAGAGCAATTCATTTATTTCCGTTATATTACGACATTTCATTTTAGAAAAAACACCACATGGACATTCTAAAAAAAACATTGCATGAAATATCAACTGTGACAGCAGGAAGGTAAAGTCACCTGGTTGCATCCAGGGGGGTAGATATATTTCTCCCAGATTCAGGCTTTATGCCGACTTATACAACTAGGGAGTTGATGAAGCCCAGCTGAGGCTAGTGGGCTCATGAATGACTCATACCTCTAGGGAGAGTGCTGGGCGTCGTGAGGCAGGGAGTTGATGAGACCAGCTGAAGCCTGTCAGTTCGTTTAAGGCCTCTATAAAAACTCCCAGCTTCATTAGATGTTAGCTCATGCCTGGAACCAGACCTGTGTGGACTGTCTAGGGAGAGTGAACCCCTGTGCGGTGAGGCAAAGCCTGTGTGGCTATTTGTTTGGACTTTTACTAAACCAGGGACTTAGGGACTAGGACAGCACCAGGCTGATCCCAGTTGTTAGTTTAGGAAACCTGCATGTTTAGTCAGAGGTCAAACTGACCAGGATTTATTTTGTTTGTTTCTTTTTGGCTTTGCTGTGTTTTTGTCACTGTACATAGAGAAATAAACCGCACCTTTTGATTTTGAAAACCACAACCTCCGTCTGCTGGCCCTGTTTTTGTGTGGGGAGCCCAACCAGGGGGTCACACACACCCGCTACCGAGTTAACCCCCTCACAGTTGGTGGAGAACCAGTGGCAGTTTTTTTTAAGCCAGCATGGAGGAGATACTGAAACAGCTGGCTCTAGCAAATGCCAATCAACAGCAGACAAATGCAGGTTTGCAAAGGAGCCTTGCAGCCCAGCAGCAAGCTCATCAACAAGCCCAGCAGCAATCTGAGGCCCGCTTCATAGACCTGTTACAGAAGCAAGAGCAGAGACTACAACAAATGGAAGCAGTAATGCAGCAACGTCCGCAGACCAGTGAGGAAAGCCGTCCCACTAATACCGCGTCCTTTGGGGTGAGTCGTTTATTGACAAAAATGACTGGAGAGGATGATCCAGAGGTATTTTTGACCACATTTGAAAGGACTGCTGAAAGAGAAAAGTGGCCTGAGGAGCAGTGGGCTGGACTGGTGGCTCCTCTGTTAACTGGTGAATCGCAGAAGGCTTACTATGACCTAGAGCCTGACCAAGCAAAAGACTATGTGATGCTAAAAGCTGAAATATTGGCAAGGCTGGGTGTCACCCTGGCTGTCCGGGCTCAGCGTGTGCATAACTGGACTTTCCAGCTTGGAAAACCCCCCAGGTCTCAAATGTATGATCTCATTCACCTGAGCAGGAAGTGGCTACAGCCAGAGACTTTGTCCGCACCGGAGATTGTGGAACGTGTTGTGATGGATCGTTTCTTGAGAGCTCTTCCTACCGCCATTCAAAAGTGGGTAAGCCACGGAGACCCAGAAACGGCCGGTAAACTTGTGGATCGTGTAGAGAGATACTTGGCTACAGAGAACCTGACGGCCTCTTCCAGAGACTCTCGGACTTTCCACCCTAAGACCAGACCATCCCCAGGGGCGGATAAGAGGATTCCAAGGGGTGAGGGTGGAGAGAGTGAGAGGGTGGGAGCTCTACCCCAAGTTTGGCGAGAACAGCCTGGGAAATCAGCGGCTCAAGAGGCCGCAAGAAGGATCGTTTGCTACCGCTGCCGGCAAGCGGGACATATTGCAGCCAATTGCCCGGTTGTGGAGGAACCCATGCAGTGTGACTTTCTGACGGGCAGACGTCAGTCGCTGTGTGCGACAGTCGCATGCACTGCCATTCGAGGAACTGAGAAACATTTATGCAAAATGTGTGTTAATGGTAGAAATGTTGTGGTATTGTTGGATTCAGGTAGCCTTGTGACCCTGATAAAGGCTGAGTTAGTTAAAACAGAGGTCTCTGGGAATAGCAAGGTAGCTGTTATTTGTGTGCATGGGGACACCCGAGAGTATCCAGTGACTACAGTGTGTTTCGAGACCCCCAAAGGTACCCTCTCTCATCCAGTGGGCTTAGTATCTCAGTTACCGCATGACGCCATTGTGGGAAGGGATTTTCCGAAGTTCTGGGAACTGTGGGATGATCCTGAGCCCCCCACTGGTGCCCCTATGTACCAGGAATGTGATAGCCAGAACTCCTCTGAGAGTGGTGAGGACTCTCCAGAATTTCCCTTGTCAGTATTGGCAGGGGAGACTCAAGAAACTGGAGAGGAGCCCACCTCCTCAGACGAAAACCTACCGTCTGTGGAGTTTTCTGATCTGGAGGTTCACAGGGAAAATTTTGCCACAGAACAGTTAAAAGACCCCGCCCTAATAAAGGCACGGGAAAACGTAGTGGAAATAGATGGCGAGTTAGTGAACCCAGATAATACCTGCACTTACCCATACTTCAGCGTAGAGAAGAACCTACTGTATCGGGTGGCAAAAAGGGCAGAAGAAACCGTTGAGCAGCTGGTGGTGCCCAAACCTTACAGGAAGTTGGTGTTGGAGTTGGCCCATGGGCACATTCTTGGAGGTCATCTGGGGACAGAGAAAACCCGAGAGAGGGTATTACAGAGATTCTATTGGCCTGGGGTGATGAAGGACATAGAAAATTATTGTTCCTCCTGCCCTGTGTGTCAGAGGTCGGCCCCGATGCCACATTTCCGTAGCCCGCTGGTCCCTCTACCCATCATTGAGGTCCCGTTTGAGAGAATCGCAATGGATTTGGTAGGTCCTATAATCAAGTCCGCTAGGGGGCACCAGTACATATTGGTTATAATGGACTATGCCACCCGTTATCCAGAAGCGATCCCTCTCAGAAATACCTCGGCCAAAACCATAGCCAAAGAGCTATCTCTTGTTTTTAGCCGGGTGGGTATTTGTAAAGAACTGCTTACGGACCAAGGTACACCCTTTATGTCCCGGGTTATGAAAGAGCTGTGTAAATTGTTCAAAGTGACGCAATTGCGTACATCTGTGTATCACCCCCAAACCGATGGGCTGGTTGAAAGATTCAACAAAACCCTAAAACAAATGTTGAAGAAAGTGGTGGATAGAGATGGAAAGGATTGGGACTGTCTACTTCCTTATTTGATGTTTGCTATTAGGGAGGTGCCCCAATCCTCTACGGGATTCTCCCCCTTTGAGTTACTGTATGGGAGACACCCAAGAGGGCTGTTGGATATTGCCAAGGAAACTTGGGAAAGTGAGAGTTCTCCCCACAGGAGTGTGATTGAGCATGTCGCCCTGATGCAAGATCGAATTGCACAGGTAATGCCCATCGTGAAGGAACATTTGGCCCAAGCGCAGTTGGCACAGCAGAGAGTGTACAACCGTGGAGCAAAGACCCGTACCTTTTCCCCGGGGGATAGGATATTGGTACTTGTCCCTACGGTTGAAAGTAAATTCCTTGCCAAATGGCAAGGCCCCTACGAGATAATGGAAAAAGTGAGCGAAGTGAATTACAAGGTCAGACAACCAGGAAGGCGAAAGCCCGAACAGATATATCACGTTAATCTGTTGAAAGCCTGGAGGGATAGAGAGTCCCTAGTCGCAGAAACTTGGTCACCAGCTCAAACTGGTTGCGTGATTCCGGAGGTTGGAATAGCAGCCACCTTGTCACAACCCCAACAACAGGAGGTTAAGGAGTTTGTGCTTCGCAACAAGGAGGTGTTCTCTGAGCTGCCGGGACAAACATCTGGGGTAGAGCATGATATTATTACCCCGCCCGGTGAAAGGGTGAAGTTAAAACCCTATCGGATCCCAGAGGCCCGACGGGAGGCAATACGGGAGGAAGTACAGAAAATGCTGAACTTAGGGGTGATAGAGGAGTCCCAAAGTGATTGGTCTAGTCCCATCGTGTTGGTGCCTAAACCGGATGGGAGCTGGCGATTTTGTAACGATTTTCGTCAGTTGAACAAAGTTACAAAATTTGACACCTACCCCATGCCACGTATAGATGAGTTGATCGACCGGCTGGGAACAGCCCGATACATGACGACTCTTGACCTCACAAAAGGGTATTGGCAAATTCCCCTGGCCAAGTCGGCCAAAGAGAAAACCGCATTTGTAACCCCAGACGGGGCGTTCCAATATAAGAGAATGCCGTTCGGGTTACAGAATGCGCCGGCCACATTCCAGCGGAAAATGGACCAGATGCTGAGGCCCCATCGGAAGTATGCTGCGGCTTACCTGGATGACGTAATTGTCCATAGCACAGATTGGGCCTCACATCTGCCAAAAGTGCAAGCAGTCCTGGACTCTGTTCGGGAAGCGGGGTTTACGGCTAACCCCAAGAAGTGTACCATTGGGCAGGAGGAGGCCAAATATCTTGGGTACACCATTGGCAGGGGAGTAATAAAACCCCAACTCAACAAAGTCGAGGCCATCCAGAGTTGGCCACGTCCCAACAGCAAGAAGCAGGTACGAGCCTTTCTGGGAACCGCGGGTTATTATCGGCGCTTCATTCCCCACTTTGCTTCTAAGGCTGTGCCCCTAACCAACCTGACGAAAGGGAAAGGGTCGGTCATGATTAAATGGACCCCCGAGGCTGAGGCAGCATTCCAATTCTTGAAACAAGCCTTATGTAGCCAGCCAGTGTTGTACTCACCCGACTTCTCTAAAGACTTTGTCGTACAAAGTGATGCGTCAGATGTGGGGTTAGGAGCAGTATTGTCCCAGGTCTGGAACGGGGAAGAGCACCCAGTCATTTACCTCAGCAGGAAGTTGAAGTCCCATGAGGTAAATTACGCCACGGTTGAAAAGGAATGTTTAGCGGTGAAGTGGGCTCTAGATTCCCTTCGGTACTATCTGCTAGGTAGGCACTTTGACATGGTTACGGATCACGCTCCGTTAAAGTGGATGGCTCAAAACAAGGAGACAAATAGAAGAGTGAATAGGTGGTTCCTGGCCCTACAGGAATTCAACTTCACAGTAAAGCATCGCCCTGGCGTTCAAATGGGGAATGTGGATGCTTTGTCTCGAGTACATGAATGCCTGATTGCTGGTGTTCCAACCCCAAGGTTAAAACAAGAGGGGGGGGGTATGTGACAGCAGGAAGGTAAAGTCACCTGGTTGCATCCAGGGGGGTAGATATATTTCTCCCAGATTCAGGCTTTATGCCGACTTATACAACTAGGGAGTTGATGAAGCCCAGCTGAGGCTAGTGGGCTCATGAATGACTCATACCTCTAGGGAGAGTGCTGGGCGTCGTGAGGCAGGGAGTTGATGAGACCAGCTGAAGCCTGTCAGTTCGTTTAAGGCCTCTATAAAAACTCCCAGCTTCATTAGATGTTAGCTCATGCCTGGAACCAGACCTGTGTGGACTGTCTAGGGAGAGTGAACCCCTGTGCGGTGAGGCAAAGCCTGTGTGGCTATTTGTTTGGACTTTTACTAAACCAGGGACTTAGGGACTAGGACAGCACCAGGCTGATCCCAGTTGTTAGTTTAGGAAACCTGCATGTTTAGTCAGAGGTCAAACTGACCAGGATTTATTTTGTTTGTTTCTTTTTGGCTTTGCTGTGTTTTTGTCACTGTACATAGAGAAATAAACCGCACCTTTTGATTTTGAAAACCACAACCTCCGTCTGCTGGCCCTGTTTTTGTGTGGGGAGCCCAACCAGGGGGTCACACACACCCGCTACCGAGTTAACCCCCTCACACAACACAAACATGCAATATCAGCTTTAAAAGGCTATAATGGCCCTTGTACTAAGTCCCCAGAGATTATTTTGGTATAAAAAAAATGTAAGTGGAGTGGTGTGCAATACCCCATGTTACTAGAATTTGTTGCTATTGGTTACAGCACACCACTGCTCAGTACATTGTGCTATTAATACAGAACTGAAGGATCCAAGCTCACTCCCTCATTTTTTAAATTCCTGCCGCTTTCTATTCTCTGATGATGTCACGGCAGCCGCCTCATTTTCCCCCACTGGTGGGCAGGCAGTCTTCCAGGACTGTGCGTCACTCATGTAATGACATGTGAGCACCATTAACCACTTCCATACTGGGCACTTATACACCTTCCTGCCCAGACCAATTTTCAGCTTTCTGCGCTGTTGCACTTTAAATGACAATTGCGCGGTCATGCTACACTGTACCCAAACTACATTTTTATCATTTTTTTTCCCCACAAATAGAGCTTTCTTTTGGTGGTATTTGATCACCTCTGCAATTTTTATTTTCTGCTAAAAAAATAATAAAAAAAGACCGAAAATTTTGAAAAAAAAAAGTTTTTTTTTGTTTCAGTTACAAAACTTTGTAAATAAGTAAGTTTTCTCCTTCACTGATAAGGCGGCACTGATGGGCACCGATGAGGCGGCACGGATGGGCACCGATGAGGCGGCACGGATGGGCACCGATGAGGCGGCACGGATGGGCACCGATACATCGAAACAGATGGGCACCGATACATCGAAACAGATGGGCACCGATAAGGCGGCACGGATGGGCACCGATAAGGCGGCACGGATGGGCACCGATAAGGCGGCACGGATGGGCACCGATAGGCGGCACGGATGGGCACCGATAGGCGGCACGGATGGGCACCGATAGGCGGCACGGATGGGCACCGATAGGCGGCACTGATAGGTGGCATGGATGGGCACTGTACTGTAATGTGTTGTACTAATGGATGCCAATCAGTGCCAAACAATAATGCCTGCCAATCAGTGGTGCCCATTGTGGGCACTGATTGGCATCCATTGTGGGCACTGATTGGCATCCATTAGGCATTTCTAATTGGCATCCCTGGTGGTCTAGGGTGGCATACCTTATGGTGGGCATGCCTGGTGGTCTGGTGGCATCCCTGGTGGTCCAGTGTGGGCATCCTCGGAGGGCTGCGCTAATAATCGATCAGCACAAACCCCCCCTGTCAGAGGAGCAGCCGACCGGCTCTCCTCTACTCGCGTCTGACAGACGCGAGTGAGGAAAAGCCGATCACCGGCTTTTCCGGTTTACATCGTGATCAGCCATGATTGGACACGGCTGATCACGTGGTAAAGAGTCTTCGTCGGAGACTCTTTGCCTAGATCGGTGTTGCGGGGTGTGTCAGACTGACATCCCGCAACAAGGATCGCCGCAATGCGCGCCCCCGGGAGCGCGCAGCGGCTCAATATCCTGAAGACTTCATATGACGTCCAGTCAGGATATTGAAACCACTTTGCCGCCTTTTTGCAATAGGGTGGGCGGCAAGTGGTTAAATTACTGTGAGCCTAGTCTGCAGAATGGGGGAGGGGGGGCATGAGAATGACAGGCCGGGCTCACAGAAAAAGGGCAGAATGACATGGGTATAGGAAAAATATAAAAGAATAAAAAGAGGTTTTGGGGAACTATTTTAACTATTCCACAATCGGTGCATAATTCATGCAGCTGAATATTTGTACAAGACATTCATAACTACTTTAATCTAAATCAGGGGACTCCTCCAAACTACGGCCCTCCAGTTGTTCAGGAACTACAATTCCCATCATGCCTAGTCATATCTGAATGTCAGAGTTTTCTCATGGGTCGTGTAGTTCTGCAACAGCTGGAGGGCCGTAGTTTGGAGATCCCTGGTCTCAATCATGAAAAATCCTAAATTGTAAAAAAATAAAAAAATAAAGTAGTTGTTTCAACTCGGGTTCAGTACAGAAATTTGTCCTGAAAAATATCCCCACTCATAGTAAGCAACAAAAACTTCCATCATAAGGGACTTGAACAGTTTCCCTTACATCGTTCTAGTCATGAACACAAAAGTATTGCCCCCAAAGAACAGGCTTAAATCTCCATACAGTGGAAACCTCGGATTGCGAGTAACGCGGTTAACGAGCGTTTCGCAATACGAGCACTTTTTTTTGTAAACTCCTGACTCGGTTTGCGAGTGTTGTCTCACAAAACGAGCAGGATTCAAGCCACAGCGGTGTGCGGTACCGCATTTGGCCAGAGGTGCGGGGGCGCCGGAGCCGATCGGAGCCGTTCGGAAATACTCGAAAAAACTCAGTTCCCGAGCCCTTCCGAGCCATCCCGAGTATTCGAGGCTCTCCGGCGCCCCCCCACCTCTGGCCAAATGCGGTATTGCATGCCATTGAAGTCAATGCGGAACAAATTATTTTCGTTTCCATTGACTTCAATGGGGAAACTCGCTTTGATATGCGAGTACTTTGGATTATGAGCATTCTCCTGGAACGGCTCATAATCCAAGGTTCCACTGTATAATTACCTCAACTTGGAAAGGCACTTTTAGCAGGCCAATCATTTGGTTTTCCTTTTCACGGTTTTGCTAAATCCAATTTTTGTCATCCATCGCCTATAACCCGGGATATGCTAAAACTTTATACTGCACTGTGTTAATATAAGTGTAGATCTTCCAGCTGGAATTGAATTGTGCCAACGTCTTCCTTTCAGTTGAAAAGATTTTGTATATCCTCTTAGCACAATTTTTTGCAAATGACTTGTGTATGTGCAAACCCTCCTATAGGACAGGGGTAGGCAACCTGGGGCCCTCCAGCTGTTGCAGAACTACAAGTTCCATCATGCCTGTGGGAGTAATTGTAACTGCCAGCCTTGCAATGCCTCATGGGAAATGTAGTTCCACAACAGCTGGAGGGCCCCAGGTTGCCTACCCCTGCTTTAGGAATTGAATTGTGCCAATGTGTACCCTTCAATTCAAAGATTCTCTATACCTTCTTGGCACGTTTTCAATCTGTACAGTATATGTGCTAAAACTTCAAGAAAAATATATGCAAAAATGATTTAATATTATTTGTGAATTATCCTTTAATTCTCTGCGGTTTACCAATGGTGTTTGTATACTCCTGAACATGTATTTTGCTTGTGATGTAAAATTCTCCTTCAAAAAAAAAAAAGCACATCTTATGATATAAATGAGGGAAAACGGTGGAATTTTGTCTTATAAACTTGGCCCTAAAAAGGGCCCCCGTTTCCCATCTCAGGAAGTAGAGAGGTATGGAAAAATTCTGCACAACCGGAATCCAGTTTAAATGAATAAAACAAATGAAACTCGGCTCAGCTATCCTCATATTTTTATAGCTTTCTGTGGATCCACACTATATATTGAGTGAAGCCCGGTAGCATCTGCAGGAGGAATTGTGTGATGTAACCTACAGAGATTATCTCAAAAGATAAATTACTAACTCTGCTCTAGTATAAACTATAGAAAGAGATAGTTGCTGTAACTTTAAAGTCATTTCCTATTAGGTTATCCTATGGTGCTGATGGTTAACATCACATCAACATCACATGTACATACAAATTCGAAAAGATCGGAGTAGGGATTTAAAAGAACACAATTCGTTTATTTACATTTGTTACTGCAATTCACCCAACGTAGATAACCTTATCAATTTTTGTTAAAGATTTAAGGACCAGGTATTGTTTGCATCTCCATCCATACAAGAAGGAAGCCATATTTGCTGAAAAGAGAAAACATACACTGTCTGGCTGATTGCTTTTAAAGTGAACCTATGACCCATAAAATAAAATAAACTACCACTTAGCACAACGAGGTTGGTATGCAAGTTTTGCTCTTCACTGGCTCCAGCCTCCTTCCACCCTACTATTGGCTAGTGAGGTCACCTATCACAGCAACAGGCCAACTGTAATATACAGGCATACCCAGCTTTAAGTACACTCACTTTACGTACACTTGCGAGTACGGACATACCTGCAAGTGTATTAAAGTGCACACATTTTGCAGCCGCAGTAGAAGGAGCTGAAGCTCCGAGAGCGTAGCCCGCCCTGTTCCAGTGTACCCCTGACACCCCCACTACAGCCCACGACACCCCCACTACAGCCCCCGACACCCCCACTACAGCCCCACTACAGCACACCCCCCCTACAGCCCACACGACACCTCCACTACAGCCCACACGACACCCCCACTACAGCCCACACGACACCTCCACTACAGCCCACACGACACCTCCACTACAGCCCACACGACACCTCCACTGTCAGTCAGCCTCTTTCCTCTGTGCTTCTCCACGCTCATTGGAGCGCTGAGCCGTGGAGGGGCGGGGAGAGGCTGTCTCAGTGTCTCAGCAGCTCGCTGAGACTGCCATCAATCAGGGCAGCTGGCGGATTCCGACTTGGGAAGTCGGGGATGACGCGCTGCCCCGACTGATGGCAGTGACGTCAGCGGAGAGCGGACTTCAGACCGCTCCCTGCTGAAAAACGGGTCACAGGAGTGCAAAACGAATTGCACTCCTGTGACCCTGAGGAGAAGCCCAGCCGAAAAAGCTCAGGCTGGACTTCTCCTTTAAGGCTCTGTTATTTTGGTTGATCTAGTAGTCAACCTATATTTCTGTGCGTGCACCCTACCTATGATGTAATACTGTAAACTGATCTAATCCGTGAACTTGAATTATTATGTCTCACAAGGATATGTTGACTGTTGTATTATTTGTACAAACTCAACAAAATATTTTACCCGTTAAAATTACTTTAGGGTAAACTTAACATTTACGTTTAGACAGGGTGTATTTAAATTAAATCAAGTCGCTTTAAATCACGATTTAAATCACTAGTAAAATAGCTTGATTTAAACCAACATTTTTAAAGAGCAACTGTCATTTCTGTCCCGCAGCGGCTCCTCCTCTGACCCGCTGTTGACTGACAGTCTCATTCACTTTAATGGGACGGCTGGTGATGTGGCAGTGACACAACAAGGTGAGGGATGTGGCGGCAGCAGGTGATTGGATGCTAACAGGCGCTGCCATGATGGATCTGAATTGACAGGTGCTCTTTAATTTAAGGACTCATTTATTTAGAATAATAAACTGTCAGGTTAGTAAAACTGCAATATCAGAACCGGTTCAATCACAGTTGGCAGTGTACATAGATTTGCAAAACAATGGAATAAAGGAATATTCCTGAACTTTGTTTTATCTCATGGTTACTGTGAAATTGTGTGAATGCTTTAATGCAGTGCATGTTATCTCAGCTTGTATTCATTGAATGAGTTTACCAAAAATGAAAATACTGCAGAATATACAGCCTCGTGCTACATAACTAAGCTCCATTTCATGCTGAATAAACTAAATTATTAATGTATCTTAAATAGAAAACCATCTTTGATACATTTTTACTTCAAAAGCATTTTTTTATTAAAGTAAATTTGATAAAAAATCCTCCCCCCCAAAAAATCGATTTAAATAAAAAATAAAACTGATAAAAAAAATAAAAAAAAATAAAAAAAAATACTTTAAAAAAAATCATTGATTTATATCCACCCTGCGTTTAGATAAATGTAATATTTAAAGCGGGGTTCCACCCACGATTTTTTTTTTAAAGTCAGCAGCTACAAACACTGTAGCTGCTGACTTTTAATAAGGACACTTACTTGCCCCCCTAGGCCGATCGCTCGATCGCGGCAGGTCCCCGCACCGCCACCCTCACTAAGGGAAACAGGCAGTGAAGCCTTGCGGCTTCACTGTCCGTTTTCTACTGCGCATTCACGAGTTGCGCGGCGCTTTGTGAATGGGCCGGCTGCTCTCTGGGATACACACAGTTCCCAGAAGGCAGTGCGCCCCATTCACCAGAAGACACCGCAAGTAGGACGAGGAAGAAGACCAGCCGCGGAGGATAAAGAGGCAAATTAGGAATTTCCGCATAACAACCGCTTTTTCTGGTAAGTAAAAACATTTTTTATTTCAATTTTTTTTTCGATTTTTGTTTAAAAAAAAAATTTCAGGGTGGAACTTCACTTTAAGACACATACTTACTAAAAATCAACTAGCTTTGCTTCACCCAGCTGCAGAACTCAGTAGTTACTAATGGTCCTTTCACACAGGCTTTCCCCATCAGGTTCGCCTGTCAATTTTTAGGCAGACCTGGTCAGAAGTTCCCTTAGAAAGTCTAAGGACAGACAGATGTAAACGGAGTTGTGTCTGTTTCCCATTTTTCCAAACCTAAACATGACAGATCAGAGGTAGCCTGATGTAAACCGTGCATTTACATCCGGCAGTCCAAAGATCCAACAAGGAAATGCACGTACATTGTGCTGTGCTGTGTAGGAGTGCCAAAATGAATGGCTTAGCAGAGTGTTCCATCTGCTCCAATAAAATGAACATTGTATCAAATGTTACCACAATGCATTAGTGTGAAAGGAGACAGAAAGGGTTGGACATGCAGGCCTAATTCATCCCTCAAGATTGAAAATCTTTGAGAGGTAGAGCACAATCCTGATCTTTCATCGCTGGCTCCGATTGCTTTAAACATTACGTCACCTCAGTTGGAAGGGAGGCGTAGGACAGAGGCATAGGCAATTAATGGTCAGGGTAAGGTTTCTACTGCTTCCTCCGAGAGCCATTATTCAGTGGAGATCTGCCTACCACCGTACATTAGATCTAGTGAATTATCAGGCTGAAGACAGCAAGGCTTGGAGTCTATCCTCTCACGTCTCAGTGTCGAAATTTACCCTAATCAGAAAGGTCTAATATTTGGCCAGGGCGGGGAAGTGGAAAGCTGCTAAAGGTGAATGCATTTCAAGGTGCCTGAACTTTAAACTTGTCAAAAGCTTTTTTCAGATATAGCACAACAACCTATGTTAATATACCGCAGCCAAACACTTTGTGAGCATAACCCGAGTGAAAAACCAGCCTATCAAATCCACAGGGACTGGAGAGGTCAATGTTTCAGGAAATGGCTGCTCTAGTGAAGTTAAGAGTCCCTAGTGAAATGATAGACTGTGATCCAGTTAACAAACAGCCAATAAAACAGCTGCTGCATATTTCACATTGAATTTAGTCATTCAGCTGTAATTGCTAAAAGCAATAAAAAAATAAAAATAAAAAAAGTTCTCTTCAACCAGTGACCACAGCTTTGGGACTATACACAGTCTGATATTTAGCATGATCCAAGGAATAATTTAATATCACGTGTCACAGTTGCTGGAGTCCAGGTCCTGAACGAACCAGGACATCTCCGAAATAACGATTCCCATGATGTTGAACGTCATGAAATTCACTTCATGCAGGGTCTACAATCGCACATTTTTTGGGGGGGCGCAGACAAACTGAAAAAAAAAAATCATCAATTGCCACCACTGTGCCCATTAAACGCAGCCACTGTGCCCAAACGCCACTAGTTTGTCCCCAAATGCAGCCAGTTTCCCCCCCCCCATATGCAGCCAGTTTCTCCCCCATATGCAGCCAGTTTCTCCCCCATAATACAGCCAGTTCTCCCCCATAATACAGCCAGTTTCTCCCCCATAATGCAGCCAGTTTCTCCCCCATAATGCAGCCAGTTTCTCCCCCATATGCAGCCAGTTTGTCCTCATAATACAGCCAGTTTCCCCCCCCCCCCAGCCCTGCACTTACCTTCCTCGAGTCAGCGCCGTCCTTCTTCCGTCCTCAATGTCTTCTCCCGCCCTCGATGTCACTTCAGCCAATCAGGTTACCGGTAACCAGACCCGGTGAACCTGATTGGCCAGGGAACGCACCCCTGTGCGTCCTCTCATTAGATATTTAGAAGCCGATTACAGCCCTCAGGCTGTAGTCGGGAAGCCTATCAGAGCCTACTGGCTCTGATAGGCCCTTCTAAAGGCCAATCAGACGCTGTGATTCAGATGGCCAGCGCTCAAGGGGCCGGCCATCTGAATAGTGGGCGGCAGCAATACATAGGTTCATGCAATGCATGAACCTATGTATTGTTGTGGTGAGTGACGGCCGGGCGCAGAAGCGAGCGGTAGCGGCGCTTCTGCACCCACTATGGTCGCGCCGCCATGTGTCAAGAAAAGAAATAAAAAAAACTGTTAAAGGGCCCGTTTTTTTTTAGTTTATTTTTTTGGTGACCACAGGAGGGGGGGCGGCGCCCGGGCGCCCCCTATGGACGGGCCGCCACTGACCGTGAGACAATTCCTAACCTTAGGTCTCAATATGCAGTTGGCCTCCAAGTTGCATAAAAAAGGTCAGATCTCAGTGCTTGCCATCTTTTTCTATTTGTTAAATCAAGCCTTTGTATAAGCTATATTTCCCCCAAGGTTGATATCCTTATTTCCATCACCCTCAAAAGATGTGTTTCTAAACTGGTGGTCTTATCCTGTAAAGAAACAGGGCAAGATATTTTTGAAGCCTAGAGCTTCTTTTCTGTCTAAAGTGGTTTCAGCTTTTCATCTTAACTGGGACAATGTTTTTACATCCCTCTGTCCAGCCACCAGTACATCAGAAAAAGATTTCCCTTTATTGGATGTGGTTTTATCTGTGCGTGTTCACCTCACAACAACATTTTTCTTTAGAAAGTCTGGCTCCCTTTTGGAATTACTGATGGTCCCCACTAGCTTCTCTCCACCATTTCTCAGTGGCTTAGACAGAAAATCATTAAAACGAATGGTCTTAAGTATCAGGTTCAACCATTTCTTTCAAAGCGCACTCTACTAGATATGCAAGTTCTTTTCTGGCTTTTTGGCATCATGCTAGCGTTGTCAGGTCTGCAAAGCTTTTACCTGGTCTTCTGTTCATACATTCTACCAGATGGATGCTCAGGGCTCATCTGAGGCTAGTTTTGAGCACAAAGCTTCATCAGGTGGTTCTTTAAGCTGTACACAGCTCCCGATTCAGTTTTTTTTTTCTCTTGTTGGCCCGTTAGTATTATGTTACCGTTTCCCACCCCTTATTTGTACAGCTTTTGAATGTCCAAAATGTTCCTGAATCCTGTGTTTCTTAAAACAACAAGCAATAAAAATGGCTCTGTAATAAAATTGAAATCTAATTTTTGGAATTCAGACACAGGTCCCACCCTTCTGTGTCCGTGATCATTGCTTATGGCATTTATTTTTTTACAAAAAGTAGACATGCTGGGAGTGGGAAGAATTATACCAGGATGGTGACTAATTTTTGTGTTGTCTGGTGTCCAAAACTTCCAGTAGGCGGCAGGATAACCCAGTTGTGAAACCTGTGTGCCTCAATGAATTCCAAGGAATGGATTTTCTAGCAAGCACAAAAATCTAATTTTTATTATAAAACTGATGCTTGTTCAGGAGCTTTACTTGCATGTCCTCCACTCACCATTTCCTGTCCTATAGTAGCTACCTTCACTCCTCCACTGTACCTATGGTGGGAGCCAATGTTGCCACCAAAGCTGGATTTCAAACACGTCTGCCTCTGTCCATCTCTATCACATAGGGCAGGGGTAGGCAACCACGGCACTCCAGCTGTGGTGAAACTACAAAGCCCATCATGCCTCTGCCTCTAGGAGTCATGCCTGTAAATGTCTGGGTCTTGCAATGTCTCATGGGACTTGTAGTTTCACCACAGCTGGAGGGCCAAGATTGCCCACCTCTGACATAGGGGATAGAGAGACCAGTCGTTTACATAGTTTACAAAGATAAACAGATCCAGTTCGACGCACAGAGAATACCAAGGACAATTTATTTATGGCAAGATAATACAGTAGTAGTATTTTCTGTACTTGCTAAAAATGTTCTTAGCTTGAAAAAAAAAATGAATGTAGCTACCACATCTAAAGACAGATAACCTGCAATATATTATCTTGGGTTTCGATAACCTCCCACTCATAATAGTGTTTTTGTGCCAGCTTTTAGTAGCAGTTAAGGGCATTCAGCATTTTTTGCTGGCAAATCTCTCCAAAAAACACAATTTGCTTCTAGGAGCAGGAAAAAAAAAACTAAACAGAAAATTTATAGAATTTACATTTTTCTCTACTAAGTGACAAACCTGGCAAGCAGGCCAATGTCCTTTCCAAGCCATATTTCTAAAGTGACTTCAACCTGGATTAACAATGAGCATCTGTTCAAGCATTTGATGAATCTGCTCTTGGGCTTCATTCTTAACATACTTCAAGTGGACACATTTTGAGAATTCTTCTAGTGTACATAAATCCCAATCACAGTATGTTTCTTTTCTTTACATGCACAAATGTATTTCACTAAAGGAATGTAACTTTCTCTGTACTAAACTGGGGAACGAGACCCTTTTGTCAAAACACAGCCTTCAGAAGTCGACAGTTCGACTCTACAAAAAGTCCCAGCATGATGTCAGAAATTAAGACCAAATCCATATGGAACACACACTGCTGAGAGATGTGCCAAATCCACCCACAGGACTAAGCACTGCAAGCAATTATTTGTGATTACTTACATGAAAAAAAAAAAAAAAAAAAAGTAGGGCTGAAAAGGAACAAAAAAGACAGCCCAGTCAACATAAAGCTGTTCAATTATGGTTATAAAATTATGGTTATCTGCCAGGTTTATTTTGTAAAAACATGTTCCTGTACACCATGTTAGGCTTTTTTCGAAGACCTCGAGAAGGTCCTATCCCACCCAATTGCTATTGGGGCTAAAAATGCCCGAAGCTTGAAGTTTGCAGCTCAAAAGAGTTCATGTACTTTTTCAGGCTACAAGCAACACTATGCTCAGACACTATTGAAAACCAAGGGATTTTGGATGTCGAGCATTTTGGAGCTTCAAGCTACATAATCAAGTGTGAATGAAGCCAGAAATGTTGGAAAACCACACGGTTGCTCAAGCCTAAACAATATGGTTTTGAAGCACCTATCCTACTCAATCCTAAATTGATACTAAAAGGGTAAACAAAAATGTAAATAACAAACATATCATACTTACCTGCTCTGTGCAATGGTTTTGCACAGAGCAGCCCTGATCCTCCTCTTCTCAGGTCCGGCAGCACTCCTGACTATTCCCCTTTGCTGAATGCCCCCATAGCAAGCTGCTTGCTATGTGGGCACTTGTGCATACTGAACAATTTTTACCTTCATGCATGAAGGTAAAAAAACTTTAAATGCCAAGATTTCCAAAAACATTGCGATTATATGAATGGTTAAGACTCTTTGAATTTTATCTCTGCAGAGGTTTGCCTATATTTCTAGCATTCTAGTAAACAAGGCTCGGTAACAAACATGCTGTAGGATACAGATATGACATACAGCAGTAGTGAGATCCGTCCCTGTAATCCTGTGCGTTTGCTGCTTTATCGCTCTGCAGAAAGTATGTTTCCTGATGATGAACACCATCTCTTATTTGTGACGGAACACACAGTGTGATTTGATAAAGCTTTTTCCACTGGAAAGAAGGCTAAAAATGGAATGCTTCCCACCAAAGATTGTTCAGGACTTGACAGAGATTTAGTCTTGATTAGAATTCAGCACAGACTATGCAGACATTTCACGCAGCCAAGAAAAGAAAATCACTTCCATGTGTTGGGATCGTGCAGGAGGCACAGCAGACAGCTTGGATATAAATGATTAGAGAGCTGTGCAAAAAGTACCCAGTGTGTTAAACATACAATCTGCAAGCTTTTGGTAAAATATGCAGATAAAGGCAAAAAAATACCTATTGGTCCTGCCAGAAATCTAATGAGCTACTTACTTCCTGTGTAGTCTGCCATTGCTGAACTAGTACCAAGCTGGACTACAAACACCTCTGCCCTAGGTTGTGGAAATAAAGGAGTAGGTGTTCTGTAGTAAATTAAGAGCAAGCAGCCTAGTGACAGTGTTGCTCTTTGATACAGTACAATGTGTGAGCACCGATACCCTAGGACAGTGATGGTGAACCTTGGCACCCCAGCTGTTTTGGAACTACATTTCCCATGATGCTCATGCACTCTGCGGTGTAGTTGAGCATCATGGGAAATATAGTTCCAAAACATCTGGGGTGCCAAGATTCATCATCACTGCCCTAGGACATTAAAGTGGAACTACGCTTCATCTGTGCACCACAAACCAAAAATGCTATTTGAGGTGTTACTAAACCCACAACAGCAAAGAAAAAGCCTGTATATGCAGTAAAGCATGCTGGTTACACTTACTGTGGGACCTAAGGGGTTAATCCTCTGCATTGGTACATAGTTATATAGTAGGTGAGGTTGAAAAAAAAAAAAGACACAAGGCCATCCAGTCCAACCTATGTGTGTGATTTTGTGTCAGTATTACATTGTATAACCCTGTATGTTGCAGTATTTCAGGTGCTTATCTAATAGTTTTTTGAAACTATCGATGCGCCCCGCTGAGACCACCGCCTGTGGATGGGAATTCCACATCCTTGCCGCTCTTACAGTAAAGAACCCTCTACATAGTTTAAGGTTAAACCTCTTTTCTTCTAATCCTAATGAGTTGCTACGTGTCTTGTTAAACTCCGTTCCATAAAAAAGTTTTATCCCTATTGTGGGGTCACCAGTATGGTATTTGTAAATTGAAATCATATCCCCTCTCAAGCGTCTCTTCTCCAGAGAGAATAAGTTCAGTGTTCGCAACCTTCCCTCATAACCAACATCCTCCAGACCCTTTATTAGCTTTGTTGCCCTTCTTTGTACTCGCTCCATTTCCAGTACATCCTTCCTAAGGACTGGTGCCCAGAACTGGACAGCATACTCCAGGTGCGGCTGGACCAGAGTCTTGTAGAGTAGGAGAATTATCGCTTTATCTCTGGAGTTAATCCTTTTTAATGCATGCCATTATTCTGTTTGCTTTGTTAGCAGCAGCTTGGCATTGCATGCCATTGCTGAGCCTATCATCTACTAGGACCCCCAGGTCCTTTTCCATCCTAGATTCCCCACAGGAGGTTCTCCCCCTAGTGAGTAGATTGTATTCATATTTTTGCCACCCATGCATTATTTTCAATTATTTTACATTAAACCTCATTCGCCATGTAGTTGCCCACCCCATTAATTTGTTCAGATCTTTTTGCAAGATTTCCACATCCTGCAAAGAAGTTATTGCCCTGCTTAGCTTTGTATCGTCTGCAAATACAGAGATGGAACCGTTTACCCCATCCTCCAGGTCGTTTATGAACAAATTAAATAGGATTGGTCCCGGCACAGAACACTGGGGCACCCCACTACCCACTAATAACAAAAAAATTGTAGCGCTAATAATACTACATCAAAGAGTATATATCACCCAAGTGAATGAATGAAAAAACAATAATAGAGTCAATCCAAAATTCAACACATTTTGGGAGACTCTACTGCTGCCACTGATACATTCAAAGCGCTCATCTTCTGATGTGATGCAAGTGTTCCTACCTACATTATTAAATGTTTTTTAGACTATATTACGCTATGTGCCCTCCTTTTTTCCTTTTCTGATACGGTTGCACCTTGGGCCATCATCGTTGTGCTACTTGTTTGGAGATGCATTTCAATTACCTGCTTTGAGTCGTGGAATATCTACTTGTGGGATTCCCAGCTGAGGATTCAACCTCTACAGGGACATACACAAAGCCCGAGTTGACCCCATAAACGTATGTTTATCGGGTCCACTTATTCCGGTAAGCCTCAACTTTATCCGGTGGTGGTCATCTTGTAGTCACTTTATCAAGATTTGCTGGAAAATCACAGTTTACTTGGGATTGTTTATTTCATTTATCTGAAAAACACCTACCAGAGACTTTCTGTTTTTTTGTATTCATATACACTATATGTGTTGAATTTTGGATTGACACTATTGTTTTTTCATTCATTCACTTGGGTGATATATACTCTTTGATGTAGTATTATTAGCGCTACAATTTTTTTGTTATTTTGTATTCACCATTGTCTATTGGGTTTGTAGCTGCTCACCTACACCAGCAGCGCAATAATTTTTTTGTATTCACTTGACCGCACTACCCACCCCTGACCATTCCAAGTATTCCCCATTTATCACTACCCTCTGAACTCGACCTTGTAGCAAGTTTTCAATCCATGTATTCACTCTATGGTCCATGCCAACAAACCTTATAAACCTTATTGTGTAAAAAAGGCTTTTGATCTGGTCTTCTCCGATCTTCCTCTTCTTTCATTGACTCCAGATAGTGTACTACTAGAGAGTATTTTTTTTCTTGGAAGAGTGCATGTGATCAGCACAGGGCCAATCAGTACTCTCCAGACAGAGGGTTAGGGGTCCTGTATCCTGATAGGGCAGTTCAATGCAGTATGAAAACTCCTCCTACAAGCTTTACCAGGAACTGATAGAAGTCACAAGACTGCTATATACTGCTGAGAAAAAGTATTTAACGGTTTATATTTACTAAAATGATTGCAGCACTGTGGGAGACCAAACCTAGTGAATGCAGGGTCCTGGGTTTAGGAACACTAGAATTCATTTTTAATGCTCAAAGCAAACTCACCAATTTATCCATGTCTCCATGCTTTATTTTGTTTAAAAACATCCCCTAGCATTTCTGGTCATGGTCATCTTGAGTAAGGGCAGAGGATTCATGTAGCATTTACTTCCTGGAATCCTAAATTTAATAAAGTGCACAAAGGGTTAAAAGCACTTACAAGATTGTTGAGTGTTAAAAGACATGATAAAATCAGGGTCCTAATCTGTGGCATGTGTCCATCCTCGGCACGGTGGTAGAGAGCAGTGTAGAGCCGTCCAGCAGCTATAAAGCATTCTCGTACGTGTTGGAGAAAGGGAGGCAACAGGGAATCCTGTGTTCCGGGTTCACTGCGGGACACACAAGGCTGATGGTGTCAGTAGGGAGAAGGGGGGGGTAACGCGTTTCGGAGCACGTTCGGCTCCTTCGTCAGACTTAGATTTTCTGCAGATTTTTGTCTTCAGATTTACCAAAACCATGTAGTGCAAGGGCCTGCCTGATTGCATACAAATTGAAACTCTTAAGGTTTGACCTCATACTATATGGTTTTGGTAAATCTGAACACAGAAATCTGCAGAATAGTGTGTATGGGGTTTAACACTAAAATTACACGATGTCTAACACTAACCTATTTAGCCTGTAAAGAAGAAGAAATCAGTATTTATACCTTTTCTGAAGCCGATCTGACCCAATCCCACACCGAGCTGTCAGCTGCGGCTTCGCGTAGGCGTGTGCAGAGGAGGCAGCCAACAACGGAAGCCCCATAGTAAGTCTATGGGTGACATCACATCCCATTAATTTTACAGCCCTTGCCGGCTGTGTCCTCTGTAGAGCTTCCGCCGCTGGAGACTGCACCGGTGCTGCTTAAAAAAAAAAAGGCATGTATACCGATTTCTTCATTACAGGGCTACATAGGTTAGTGTTAGATTGTGGATGTCTATAGATGTAGCGATTTAAGTGTTAGGGTGGACTTCCACTTTAATAGAGCCTGAAAGGATCACCATGAAAAAAATAAAAATAAGAGAAATGAAAAATGAGGGGCTCTTACTGTATTTACAAAATAAATAAATGAAACGAAATGAACCGCATGCAACTAAAAACTCACTGCCAAGTTATAAAGCGATTTCAGCAATATCAACATAAATGGGAATGATTCAACACGTGCCATAGTACATGCAAATAAAGCCAACCACAAGATGCCTAAAATATCCTACTTTAAAGGAACGCAGATTTATTAAAAGCACACTGATCACACAGCAGAGGGTACAACACAATATAAAAAGACAACATCTGCATTCAAGGCTTGTGGTTTTTTTTTTAATACATAAAAGGCTGTACACAGGGCTTGTTAATAGACAACTTTCAAAAGACAAGAGAGAATAGTGTGTTGGGGGGGGGGATTAAAATAATAAACCATAGAAAATAAATAACATGAAAAGCTTCTTGGCACATTAGTGAAAAATGTTAGTGAAAGGTATTAATTACCATTATCTACGAAAACAATGGAAGGGTATATAAACAACATCAAAAAGTAAAATCAAAGAAAAGAGGTTTGAATTCTGAATCCTTCAATCCAATATAATTAAATTAGAAGTCAACACTACTTTCCTCAATACTATAAACACCACTAGGAACATCAAAAGAAACACTAAGGTAATATAAAATAAGCTGCGTTCCCACAAAAAGGTAATGGCAAGGTCAAACGGGCGTAGTGGAAAACTAAAGCATGTAGTCCTTATGTAAAGATGAAATATTCTATATCAGGCTCATGGGTGTCCGCTCCATAGGGCAAGGGGGGGCAATTGACCCCCCCCCCCTGGAAAATCGAGGTGTTGAAGAGTGAAGACACCCCTCCGCGACTGAAGCAGTGACAGTGCCGCGGTGACAGGCAGGTTACAACAGGGAGAGAGAGGTGAGCTGCTGGCCGTGGTGTTGCAAGGGGGGGCGGGGGGTGATCTAGTGACATCACTGCACCTGACCAACCATCCCCTTCTCTTGCGGCCGTGGGCTGTCTGAGCAGTCCCGGGCCGGATGTCACACAGGCACAGAGAGCAGAATGAAGCCGCCTCCCCCTCCAGTGTTTATGTGTACACAGGGTGAGGGAACATGCTGTGCCACGCTGATCTGAGGTACTGAATGGGATGGGGGGTCCATCTGTGCTGAATGGGGGGTCCATATCTGTGCTGAAGGGGGGGTCTGTGCTGAATGGAGGGGTCTGTGCAGAATGGAGGGGTCTGTGCTGAAGGGGGGTCGATCTGTGCTGAATGGAGGGGTCTGTGCAGAATGGGGGAGTCTGTGCTGAAGGGGGGTCCAACTGTTCTGAATGGAGAGATCTGTGCAGAATGGGGGGTCTGTGCAGAATGGGGGAGTCTGTGCTGAAGGGGGGTCCAACTGTTCTGAATGGAGAGATCTGTGCAGAATGGGGGGTCTGTGCTGAAGGGGGGTCCATCTGTGCTGAATGGAGGGGTCTGTGCGGAATGGGGGGGTCTGTTCTGAAGACGGGGGGTCCATCTGTGCTGAAGGGGGGTCTGTGCTGAAGGGGGGGTCCATCTGTGCTGAAGGGGGGTCTGTACATTCTCTAGGCTATATTTATATGGGCATGAAGTGAAGCTGAATTATCTCAAGAGCTATTTCACACTGCCAGCTGGCCGCGTTATCGGTAAAGCGGTGCTAAAAAGCACCGCTTTACCATAGTTTTAGCTGTGTTATTCAGCCGCTAGCGGGGCGCTTTTAACGCCCCGTAAGCGTTTGAAGAAAGGGTTAAATGCGACTGTATCGCCGCTGCCGAAGCGCCCTCCCCTGAAAAAATTTCAGCGGACGCCCATGATCAGGCTGGCCGCGTGTTTTCAAAGATAGACCCATGTTTAATAAAGCAAATCTCCTAAGGATTTTGCAGCACACTATAAAAGAACAGACACTACAATTTGTAAATAGGAAAATCAAATCCTAAACAGATCTTCAACAATGCCCACAATCCTAGCACATCATGGCATGAAATGGAGTGGCAGACACTCAACTTTACTTTCGCATCAACAACAAAAAAGATCAATACTACGGCCTGGAAAAATGCCTTACATTGATCGACAATTGGATGACAGAGAGCTCGCTCAAGCTTAATGGATCCAAACCAGAACTGCTCATTTTCCACGCTAACCGAAAGAAAAACTCTAGGACCACATGGACTCCACCCTCCATCCTTGGACAAAACATAACCCCGAACACCAATGTTAAAAGCCTTGGAGTCATCCTTGACTCAGACATGACTATGGACGCACAAATAGGATCAGTAGTCAGCGGATCTCACCACCTTCTCCGCCTGCTACGAAGACTTATCCCCTTCATCCCGGAAAAAGACAGAGCAGTAGTAGTCGGAACCATCATCAATTCCCGACTTGACTACGCAAACTCCCTTTACTTAGGACTACCAAAATATCAGATTACACGTCACAACTCATCCAAAACACAGCGGCCAGACTGGTAACGGGAAAAAAACCCTGGGAAGCAATCGGACCGTCCCTGAGAAGCCTCCATTGGCTACCCGTAAAGGATCGGGTCACATTCAAGACCCTCTGCCTCACTCACAAATGCGCACAAGGAAACGCACCTCAATACTTATGGGAGAATATAAAAGACTACACCACTACTCGCGACCTCCGATCAACTAACCAAAATCTCCTTCACATCCCCAAGACCCATTACAAAGCTAAGGGAGAACGAAGTTTTGCTGTCCAAGGACCAAGGCTATGGAATGCACTTCCCACGAACATCCGCATGGAAGAAAACCATCGGGCCTTCAGGAAAAAACTAAAGACCCAGCTCTTCTGAAGGATCTCAACTACACTGGATAACAAGCGCCTTGAGACGATTTAGTTTGCATTTGCAGCGCTATACAAGTTACTCACTCACTCACTCATGACACCTGGGACATTTTAAATACAATGCACTTTAACAAACCAGTTTTAAAAAGTGTCTGCCACTCAGCTTCGCCAAACCCTCCACTGGCTTCCAATCATCCAACAAATGAAATTCAACATAACACAACCCTGCACCCAGCTACATTACCAAGCTTGTCTTAAAATATCAACCAAACCGTATTCTATTCCTCCCAAGACTTCCTGCTCTCTAGCTACCTCCTCATCTCCTCTTAGGCTCATTTCCCAGGATTTCTCCAGAGCCTCTCCCACCCTCTAGAACCCCTTACCCAAATTTGTACGAAGATCTCCTACTCTGTATACCTTTAGGCAATCCCTGAAAATTCATCTCATCTGGGAAGCTATCATGCCTCTAGCGAACGTCTGAATTTTACTCTCTAACAGCCCATCCCTACACAGTCAGTCCCTTTTGTATCACTTTCCCTTTACTTTAGATTGTGAACTCTCCTAACCTGGTCCCTGTTGATCGAGCCGGGTGGGCTGGCACAACCGGGCTTGATCAACTTTTTGAAGATTGAAGGAGCCGGCCATCACGATTCCGGTATCCGGACAGCTGCAGATTCTGGCTGTCCAAATTACGATAGTCGGCAGAGGAGATTCATCTATCCATGCTACTTGGGCCTAGCACACACGGCCCGAATGTCAGGCGGCATTGGCCGGTTCAATTGAACCTGGCTGACATTTGGCCCTTGTGTACTGCAGACAGCGGGCTTCTGTAGATGAGGCAAAACTGAAAAAGGTCTCCCGGTCAGCGTTCTCAGCCAATGGCTGAGAGCGCTGACCGAAGTGTTCTGGCGGGGATGCCAAACCCCTTGTCAAAACACAATAGACAGCAGGGGAGATCGCTGTACTAACATCGCAAGGTTAGTACAAACAATAAATTGGCACAACCCCTGGGTGTAGTGGATGGCGTGGCTTCCAGACACTGAGTTCAAAGTTCATAAATTACATGTAAAATCCCTATAAATGAAAAGCTCTAAGCAGGAGAGTCTATATGGGGATGATGGCCAACAGTGGCGGTGCGTCCATAGTGGGCGCAGGAGCGCCGCCCCCTCTGCTCCTGTGCCTGTCTCTCACAACAATACATAGGTTCATGCATTGCATGAACCTATGTATTGTCGCCGCCGCTGCCGCCCACTATTCAGATGGCCGGCCCCCTGATGAGCACCGGCCATCTGAATAACAGCGGCTGGTTGGTTTTTGGAAGTGCCTATCAGAGCCAGTGGCTCTGATAGGCTTCCTGTTTACAGCCTGAGGGCTGTAATCGGCTTCCAAATAGTTAACCAGAGGACGTACGGGGGTGCGTTCCCTGGTTAAACTAACAGGCGTTTCAGCCAATCAGGTTCACCGGGTCTGGTTACCGGTAACCTGATTGGCTGAAGCGACATCGAGGGCGGGAGAAGACATTGAGGACGGAAGAAGGACGGCGCTGACCAGAGGAAGGTAAGTGCAGGGCTGGGGACAAACTGTCTGCATTTGAGGGGGCAAACTGGCTGCATTTGAGGGGGCAAACTGGCTGCATTTGAGGGGGCAAACTGGTGGCGTTTGGGCACAGTGGCGGCAATTGATGTTTTTTTTGTTTTTTTCTTTCCGTTTGTTTGCGCCCCCAAAAAATTTTGAGCACCAGCCGCCACTGATGGCCAATGTAGTAGCTGCCATGTCTGGAGCAAGAATCGACTCTGTGAACAGGGGAGGAGAGAGAGATACACAGCGCCAACTAAGTGTAGAATTAAAACAACTTTAATTCCACTAAAAGAATGTTATTAACAAAGGAAGTAGGGTAAAAGGCATTGAAATACTGTGCAAAAGTCCAGGAGCCACCAGCGGTAACCGATCGGGCCAGTAGATGCAGAGCACCGGTGTGTACTTCTACTTCCTGGTTGCGGTGGAATGCACCAACCCTCCAGGCTTTAGCGTGGATAGAGGAATCAGTTAGATTATTTCATTCAGCCTGCAAGCTCAACAATCTATGCATGTATGGCCATCTTAACAGTCACACAGTGAGAATGCTAGATCTGACAAACAACACAGCTAGATCTGACAGACAACTTTGCATATCTGGCTTGTTCATGTTTATTGTTCTATGCGACTCCTGGACTTACATTCTAAAGCCCAGTGACACTTTTTCATTTAAGATGACCTTGTCCTTAAAAACAAAACAAAAAAACATGCCATTTGTTTATAAAGCTGAGATCTCTCCTAAATGAACTTCTGCTTCAGATAACTAGCCAGCCACAAATGTCACATCCATGACCCGCCATGACCTGGCAGACAGTAATCGCCTTCGGGTGGGGCCGCATAAGTCAGAGGGCGTTATTGGGACTTCCGACTTGTCTAATGACAGGAAAATCATTCTAGTATCCAACTGACCTCTGGAGCAACCTGGAAAGCAATAAATTTGTACGGGCGGACGGACGGACTGACAGCAAACATTTGCCAAAAATGAAACTAAAAATCTGTAACAAGGCTTTATTATTGCTTAGGAATCTTGTTCCTTTTTAAAAATACTCTCTTTTAGCCCTGGTTCACACTGGTGCGTTTTGACATGTCAAATCGCATGTCAAAGCTACGATATTTGCCGCAAATTGCCGGCAATGGCACCGTCCTAATCGGTGCGACGCCGCATCTGCGGCGCTGCACCGATTTCAAAAAGTAATTTCTGTACTACTTTTTGCGATTTTGGCCACGATTTACATTGACATCTGTGCAGAAACTTGCACAGATGTCTTTGAAATCGCGGCTGAAATCAGGACTGCCAGCGAGAGTGAAATCGTGCGAGTTCAGCTGAACTCGCACGGCTTCACTCCTGCAGCCCAGTGTGAACCTGGGCTATTATCAAGAATTCATCTTTATGATAAAACTATTTTTGGCCAACGTTCTGTAAATTCTGTTCTATTTCTCTGTAGTTAGCCTTGGTAGTATCAGTGTCCTCTGTACAATACAGCCACTTGAAGCCAACCTAGAATCAGATACAGTGGAACCTCGGATTACGAGCATAATCCGTTCCAGGAGAATGCTCGTAATCCAAAGTACTCGCATATCAAAGTGAGTTTCCCCATTGAAGTCAATGGAAACGAAAATAATTTGTTCCGCATTGACTTTAATGGCATGCAATACCACATGTGGCCAGAGGTGGGGGAGAGCCTCGAAAACACACGTAAAGGCCCGAGGACAGCTCGGCTGACCTCGGCAAACCTCGGAAACTGAGTATTTCCGAGTCTTTGCGAGCATTTCTGATCGCCGCTGTTCGGCTCCGGCGCCCCCCCCCCACCTCAGGCCAAACACCGTACTGCACACCGCTGTAGCTTGAATCCTGCTCGTTTTGCGAGACAACACTCACAAACCGAGTTAGGATTTTTAAAGATACAGTGCTCGTATTGCGAAAACGCTTGTTAACCGCAATCCGAGGTTCCGCTGTATAATTTTTTTACTGATGCATACATACTGAGTACTATCAGAGCACAACCCTAAAATGTATCATCTCAGAGATTGCAGTACTCCCGCTGACAATGTCTCCAACTGCTTTGATTAGTTGTTTCTGCGTTTAGCTACTTTCTAATAAAAACAAACTGTAAGGCCTCGTACACACGACCGATTTTCTCGTCCAAAACAGTCAAGAAAAGTGCCGCGAGAGTTTTTTTGTCTAGAAAAACGTTCGTGTGTATGGTTTTACGACGAGAAACTTGACGAGAATCTTGACGAGAAAATAGAGAACCTGCTCTCTATTTTCTCGTCAGGATTCCAGATTTCCTCGTTGGGGTTTCACGTCGGCCTGTTTTGTGACGAGAAAATGGCTCGTGTGTATGCTTTTACGACTCTTCAAAAAGCGCGCATGCTCAGAATCAAGTATGAGACGGGAGCGCATCTTCTGGTAAAACAAGCCTTCGTAATGGAAATAGCACATTCGTCACGCTAAAACGAACTGAAAGCACAAAGACTGAAAAGCGCGAATCGTCTCTTCCCAAACTTTTACTTCACACGCGGTAACACGAGATCAGCAAAAGCAGCCCAAGGGGTGGCGCCAAGAAAAAAGATCTTCCCCTTTATAGTGCCGTCGTACGTGCTGGACGTGAGCGCAGAGAACCACGAGGAAATTGGAAAATGACAGTGTGTACGCATAGAAAGCTTGACGAGAAAATCTACAAGCTTAACAAGAATCTCGTCGAAAAAAACGACGTGTTTTTACGACGAGAAAATCGGTCGTGTGTACGAGGCCTTAGACATTTAACACCTTTGGTTTCGATGCACCTGGAATTTATTCAGTCAATTTAAGCCCAGGTTCACACTGGGCTGCGGGAATGAAGCCGTGCAAGTTCAGCTGAACTCTCACGATTTCACTCCCGCTTGTCAGTCACGATTTCGGACGCGATTACAGAGACATCTGTGCAGGTTTCTGCACAGATGTCAATATAAAAATTGCGGCCCGAAATCACAAAAAGGAGTACAGAAACGACTTTTTGAAATCGGTGAAGCGCTGCAGATGTGGCGTCGCACCGATTAGGACGGTGCCCTTGCCGACAATTTCCGCCGATTTGACATGTCAAATCGCATGTCAAAACGCACAAGTGTGAATTTTTAAAGCAGATTTTATTTGCTATACAGCACCAGGGACATCTTACCTGTAAAGTAGCGTGTCCAATGTCTGTCTGGTTGCTGCGTAACATAGAATTCTCTCTCCACTGTGCTGATCTTCTGGTGCTGCAAGGTTAAAACCGGCCAATGAGAATGGGACAGAGTTGCACTGCCAAGCGCCCCCTATATTCATAAAGCTTGCACTTTGCCTTCTCAGAATGCATAGCTTTGTGTGAATGGAGGACGGGCAGATGAACAACAAGATCCACTTCCTCTAATCACGAAACATTTTGCATGAGTTCCCTGAATGAAGAGGGGGTGGAAGGGCAGGTGGGCTGCGCAACGTTTTCACACTCTCAGCAGCTGGCGTTAACTCCAGATCAGCGCTGTAGGAAGATGATTTCTACACTATACTGCAGCCAGCTGGACATGGGACACACTTCATTAAAGTACATCATGTCCCTGGAGCTGCATAGATTTGTTGATGCACTGCATTTGTATTTTTTAGTAGAGAAAATCATTCCGTTTATAAAACAATCATTTTTAAGATTATTTATCCACTGGACTGGAGCATCTCACAGGGACCCGGGAGCGTTAGTTCCTGCAGCCTCTGATGTGCAACAGCCTCCTGGTCTATATGCTGCATCAACGATTATAGTCAAAATCTTTCTGTAAAATGTGGAGACTGAAGGCAATATGGCGATGCATGAAGAAGGAGGGAGAGCTCAGAGCGCTGTCGGGGAACCCCAAAAGAGGAGGATCAGGATCGCTCCGTGCAATACAATTGCACGGAGTAGGTAAGTATATTATGTTTGTTATTTTAGAAAGGAAGGAAGGGAGCCTTTACAACCGGCACAGGCCTACTACACCCAATTGAAAATGTATTTTCTAGCTAAACTTGTAACCGATTATTTCAGCAGTTGTTCATCAGGGTTTCTGAATATACTTTCTATTATGAAAAAAGTATAATTCTGTATACAAATACATTCCAGAAATTGAAAGTATTGCAATATGTAAAAGCAACTCTGATAACTTACAACAGAAAGCAAGATTAAAACCACTTAAGCCCCGGACCAATACGCAGCATAAAGACCAGGCCCCTTTTTGCGATTCGGCACTGCGTCGCTTTAACTGACAATTGCGCGGTCATGTGACGTGGCTCCCAAACAAAATTGACGTCCTTTTTTCCCCACAAATAGAGCTTTCTTTTGGTGGTATTGGATCATCTCTGCGTTTTTTTTTTTTATTTATAATAAATATCCCCAAAAAATATATAAAAAAAACATATTTTTTCCTCAGTTTAGACCGATACGTATTCTGCTACATATTTTTGGTAAAAAAAAATAAAATAAAAAAAATCGCAATCGACGTTTATTGATTGATTTGCGCAAAAGTTATAGCGTTTACAAAATAGGGGGTAGTTTTATGGCACTTTTATAATTTTTTTTTTTTTTTACTAGTAATGGTGGTGATCAGCAATTTTTTTTGTGACTGCAACATTATGGCGGACACATCGGACACTTTTGACACATTTTTGGGACCATATAAAAATGGTCTATAAAAATGCACTGGTTACTGTGAAAATGACACTGGCAGTGAAGGGGTTAACCACTAGGGGCGCTGAAGGGGTTAAGTGTGCCTAGGGGAGTGATTACTACTGTGTGGGGGCGTGGCTACAAGTGACACGTCACTGATCTCCGCTCTGATTACACAGAGCGGAGATCGGTGACATTGTCAGTAGGGGAGCGGGGAGATGTTGTGTTTACACTAACATCTCCCCGCTCCATGCCTCCGTGAGATGATCGCGGGGATCCCCACGGCGATAGAGTCCGTGGGACCCACGGTCCGACTCACGGGAAAGGCAGGGGGGGTCGCGAGCGCGACCCCGATGTCGGGCAGTTAAAGGGGACGTACAGGTACGCGATTGTGCCTGTACGAGCCATTCTGCCGACCCATATATACAGTGGCTGGTCCTCAAGTGGTTAAAAGGTCCCTGCAGAGGAAGACAGTATACTCTTTGTGGTTCATCTGTCCTACCTCCTCTTTGTTCCAGCCACTTTTAGTGCCTTTGGCATTTAAAAAGAACTGCAGTCTGCTCATATAATTTGTAATAAAAAACATCTTTGCCATTCTGAAGCTTCCCTCCAACAACTTTGCATATTATTTTATATATACTGTGATTCTGTACTTGCCAAATATGCTGCAGAAATCTCCCTCCACTGAGTCTGGCTGCAATCATTTTAACTGTGGGCAGCTGAAGCTGCTGCCTGTTCACTTCCTGGATTTACACAAAACACACAGAGACACACCTCCAGCTCTGCAGCTATCATTGGTCCTCTTATGACTCAGTGAGAGTGAGAGAGAGAACTGTGCATGATGTCATAAGCCTAGGCTTTTTTACCAGACAAGAAACAGGAAGTGGGCTGTATAAGGTATTTACTGGCAGAAAAAAGAAAAAGTTAAAGCAAGGGATTTAATAGATGGAAAGATGAAAAAATGACTGAAGTCCTGCTTTAAACACTTCTAATGCCGTGTACACACGACCGTTTTTAATGTCATTGAGAAAAACTGAGTTTTTCTCGGCATGATTCTTCTCAAGCCTGCCTTGCCTACACACTATCGTGGAAAAAAAATGCTCGAGCAAAGCGCGGTGACGTACAACACGTACGACGGCACTATAAAGGGCAAGTTCCATTCGGATGGCGCCACCCTTTGGGCTGCTTCTGCTGATCCTCGTGTTAGTAAAGTTTGGTGAGAGACAATTTGCGCTTTTCAGCCTCGTGCTTTTCAGTCCGTTACAGCGTGACGAATGTGCCATCTCCATTACGAACGCTAGTTTTACCAGAACGAGTGCTCCCGTCTCATCACTTGCTTCTGAGCATGCGCATTTTTTTCACGTCATTAAAGCCTACACACGGCCATTTTTCATGACGAGAAAAACGACGATGTGAAAAACGACGAGAAAAATTAGAGCTTTCCAAGTTCCAAATTTTTAATGGTCATTTTTCACGTCGTGAAAAATGCTCTGGAGCCCACACACACGATCGTTTTTAATGACCAAATAAAAAAATAAAAAAAATTCTTGTCATGAAAAACGGTGGTGTGTACGCGGCATGAGAGTTTTGAATGCCGGTGTTCCCCTGCTGTGTTCTCTAGCTCCCTTCTCCACCTAAGTGCTGTAGTGATGGGGTCAGAAGAAGAAACAACGTATGCAGGGTCTATTGCACAGATCTTTAATATTGATTTCTGTCATTAGTCACAAAAGTCACACAAATTTATCTAGTCTAAAATGTACTGAATATACACTGGCTTCTTTTTATTGTTAAAATGGATCCTTTTAACTCCATTTTAACTCCACACCAGTTTTTCTCAGCAGTCTAAAATGTGGAAAAAAAAAAAAAAAAAAGGAAGGTCTGTTCTTTATTTCCTGTTTCTGTTTTAGATTTGCTGTCATGCTTCTTGGCTTGTAGATGTTAAAGATGCTATTGTAGGCAGCACCACAATCCGTTGTCATTGCACTAGTACAACAGCGGAAACATGAATTCATAAAAAGGTCCATGTGGCTGAATTTCCAGATTACAGCTCTGTAATTTTACATCCAGCCAAAAACACATTCACAGCACAACCCATCTTTGTGCATTAAAAGATCTGTAGCCAGACTTGTCAGCTTAAAGACCCAGTGACCCATACAGCCAATCCTTTCTGAGGTCATGCACAATATTAGGACAGACAGGAAGGTCATTGGTTCCACACAAAGAAAAATGGCACAGGCAGCTAAACACATGTGAGATTGGTGAAAAGTGACATTTCAGATACAATGCACGCGACCTGTCAATTCCAGACCCAAATGACTGCTGGCTAGTATGGTAGACATCATGTGACTTGTCGGGATTCAACGGGGCTCTTGTTCCATTCAGTTTAACTGACAGATTTTGAAACTTTACATTTAAAAGCATCAGAAAAAAAGGCAACACTATTTCCTTAAGAATTTATTTCTGAATAATTATTATCTTCTTGCTTTTTGCTGACCTATACATTTTTTTGTGTACATATATAGTACTGAAAATATAGTTTTTTTTATAACCCATCAAACAAGTTCCTGCTATGAATTTACTGTCCTGTATATCAGGGGTCTCCAAACCTTCTAAAGAAAGGCCACTTTTACTGTCCTTCAGACTTTAGGGGGGGGTCGGACTGAGCCCAGTGGGAGTAAACAATGCCCAATCTTTGGTATTAGGGGCAGAAATAGTTGGTGTCAGTAGAAGGAATTGGTGCCCCGTCGTTGGTGTCAGTAGAAGGAATTGGTGCCCCGTCGTTGGTGTCAGTAGAAGGAATTGGTGCCCCGTCGTTGGTGTCAGTAGAAGGAATTGGTGCCCCGTCGTTGGTGTCAGTAGAAGGAATTGGTGCCCCGTCGTTGGTGTCAGTAGAAGGAATTGGTGCCCCGTCGTTGGTGTCAGTAGAAGGAATTGGTGCCCCGTCGTTGGTGTCAGTAGAAGGAATTGGTGCCCCGTCGTTGGTGTCAGTAGAAGGAATTGGTGCCCCGTCGTTGGTGTCAGTAGAAGGAATTGGTGCCCCGTCGTTGGTGTCAGTAGAAGGAATTGGTGCCCCGTCGTTGGTGTCAGTAGAAGGAATTGGTGCCCCGTCGTTGGTGTCAGTAGAAGGAATTGGTGCCCCGTCGTTGGTGTCAGTAGAAGGAATTGGTGCCCCGTCGTTGGTGTCAGTAGAAGGAATTGGTGCCCCGTCGTTGGTGTCAGTAGAAGGAATTGGTGCCCCGTCGTTGGTGTCAGTAGAAGGAATTGGTGCCCCGTCGTTGGTGTCAGTAGAAGGAATTGGTGCCCCGTCGTTGGTGTCAGTAGAAGGAATTGGTGCCCCGTCGTTGGTGTCAGTAGAAGGAATTGGTGCCCCGTCGTTGGTGTCAGTAGAAGGAATTGGTGCCCCGTCGTTGGTGTCAGTAGAAGGAATTGGTGCCCCGTCGTTGGTGTCAGTAGAAGGAATTGGTGCCCCGTCGTTGGTGTCAGTAGAAGGAATTGGTGCCCCGTCGTTGGTGTCAGTAGAAGGAATTGGTGCCCCGTCGTTGGTGTCAGTAGAAGGAATTGGTGCCCCGTCGTTGGTGTCAGTAGAAGGAATTGGTGCCCCGTCGTTGGTGTCAGTAGAAGGAATTGGTGCCCCGTCGTTGGTGTCAGTAGAAGGAATTGGTGCCCCGTCGTTGGTGTCAGTAGAAGGAATTGGTGCCCCGTCGTTGGTGTCAGTAGAAGGAATTGGTGCCCCGTCGTTGGTGTCAGTAGAAGGAATTGGTGCCCCGTCGTTGGTGTCAGTAGAAGAAATGGTGCCACAAGGGCCGGATAAAGGCAAGCAAAGGGCCCCCCAGGGCCGCAGTTTGGAGACCACTGCTGTATATAATCCAATGTTGCCATCATAGTTACACACAAAATACAGGTGAACTGGGTAAAAGCAAATTAACCTAAACAGTATAGTTTCAGGATGGCAAGAGGAAATCTTCAGTGCCTGGGAGGAAAACCAAGAAAGAATGTACAAAATCCCTCAGAAACCATCGCTGCAAGAACACAACCACAGAGCTGCCCAGAAATATTTGTGCTGCTGAGCCAGTTGAAAATAGTAAAATTCTTACTTGCTGCCTGAAGTTTCGGATAAGTTCACGTTTTGAGAAAAAATAATAAATGCACTTTTTTGCAGGTAAAAAAAATTATACCTTTATTTTAATTTTTTGGAGCCTGTAAAGCATTGCACCAGCGGTCAGCAGATCGTGCCATCCAGCAGATCTGCCAGTGTATCTGCTTGCCCATACATCCCGTTCCAGCGATTCATTTTTTAATTTCAATGGCCAGAATCAATTAATATTCTGGCCAATGAAATGAATAAAAACGCCAAAACGCTTGACACACCGGAACGCATCTACACTCGCCTAGACATATTTGAAAAACTAAGCATTAGGCGCGTTTTTAACACGGGTTTTCTCCTGTCAAGAGTAAAACCATTTCATTAGAGCCTAGTGTGCATGAGGCCTTAATTTAGCTAAATAAAGAATTGTCTCAATTTGTGTTTTTCTATAGCAGTCAGATTCACAAAAAAACGTGAAAAAGCAGCCTGCTAAAATATATTATATATATATATATATATATATATATATATATATATATATATATATATATATATATATATAAAATGTTTGGGGGGTTCCACGTAATTTTCTAGCAAAAAAATAATGATTGTAACTTAAACAAGTGTCAGAAAAAGATTTAGACTTTAAAAAGGAGGAAGTAAACCCTCTCAAAAAAAAAATAAAAAAATCACCCTGCAAGACAAAGACATAATGAGCATACTAGCTCATTATGTATTACTTACCTGAGATCGAAGCCCCCGCAGCGACCCTCGTTCCTCTCCTCTGCCGCCGCCATGATACCCGGAGTGACTTCTGAGTATCGCCGCTCCGGCGCTGTGACTGGCTGGAGCGGCGATGACATCACTCCCGCGCATGCGCGCGGTACGGCACGATCCCTGCGCATGCGTGTGGTTCTGGCAATATCCCATTCAAGACCCGGCACGCTCAGTGCGCCTGCGCCGTAGACATCGGTGCTCGATTTTCTGCAAATATCTCCTTAACCGTGTAGGTTAAGGAGATATTGCAAGCACCTACAGGTAAGCCTTAATGTAGGCTTACCTGTAGGTGCACGTATTATCAGACGGTTTACAACCACTTTATGGCCCCTTTCACACCAGCGGACCGTATGTCTGCTTTTTCATCCGTCCGTTTACAGATGAAAAAGGGACATACATTGGTCCCTATGAGATCGCGGGTGTCAGCAGATGAATATCCGCTGACACCCGATCTCCTCTGTGTCCGCAATCCCCCGATACTGCAGACGGAGGAAAATCCTATTTTTCTATCCGTCTGCAGAGCGGATCGGATGAACACGGACAGACGGTCCGTGTTCATCTGATCCCCCCATAGGGGAGAGCAGAGATCTGACAGGGCGGTCGATGCACAGTGTGTGGGGACCGCCCTGTCATCCGCCGGCTCAGCGGGGATCAGTTTCCCTGTTAAAAACTTGGCAGACTGCCCGGATATTTTCTTTTGACAGCTGATAAGTCTCTCCACTTGTTACATGAAAGAATCTGCAAACTCTGCATTGGAGATCATCAGGGGGGTTGAATCGAGATCACGTTTTTTAACGATTAATTGTGCAGCTCTAGCCTATAGTTTCAATCACTTTTAAAGTCATTAAGCAAATCTTAAAGTTTATGTAGAGTAGAGCTGCCACGACGCGTCGACGTAGTCGACTAAGTCGACTACGAAAATACGTTGACGTGCGTGAAAAACGTTGAATAGTCACTCCGCGGCCTCGGCCTTAGGAAAGGCCGCGGCTTCGGCCTAGCTCCGGAGCGGCGGCCATCTTGGTACACCCGGTGGCGGCGGCTGGCTAGGTGCGCGCCGAGGTCATCACCCCTCACTGGCATCCCCTGCATCCCTCACCATGTACACAGTACAGGCATCCCCTGCACCCCTCACTATATACACACACACACACACACACACACACAGTACAGGCATCCCCTGCACCCCTCACTAATATATATATACATATATACACACACACACACACACACACACACACACACATATATATATATATATATATATACACATACACACACACACACACACACACACACACACACACATATACATATATATATATATATATATATATATATATATATATATACATATATACACACATACACACACACACACATAGTACAGGCATCCCCTGCACCCTTCACCATACAATCTCCCCTACTCACTGTAATATCCACAATCATTGTGGATATTACAGTGAGTGGGGGAGATTGTGAATATTACAGTGAGTGGGCGAGATTGTGGATATTACAGTGAGTGGGGGAGATTGTGAATATTACAGTGAGTGGGGGAGATTGTGAATATTACAGTGAGTGGGGGAGATTGTGGATATTACAGTGAGTGGGGGAGATTGTGGATATTACAGTGAGTGGGGGAGATTGTGGATATTACAGTGAGTGGGGGAGATTGTGAATATTACAGTGCGTGGGGGAGATTGTGAATATTACAGTGAGTGGGGGAGATTGTGAATATTACAGTGAGTGGGGGAGATTGTGAATATTACAGTGAGTGGAGGAGATTGTGAATATTACAGTGAGTGGAGGAGATTGTGAATATTACAGTGAGTGGGGGAGATTGTGAATATTACAGTGAGTGGGGGAGATTGTGAATATTACAGTGAGTGGAGGAGATTGTGCATATTACAGTGAGTGGGGGAGATTGTGGATTTTACTTTAAGTATTTTTTGGAAAAAATTTATTAAAAGTTGAAATATTTATATTAGAAGTTGTACTTATCATTTTTTGTAAAGTTATCCAAAACGGATTAATTAGCTAATCACAAAAAGAACACACTAGATTAATAAAAAAAAAAAAAATGTATTAGTCATGACTAATCGACTAGTTGACAGACAAAATAATCGTTAGAGAAAGCTCTATTTGTGGGGAAATAATGATAAAATTTCATTTGTATACAGTGTTGTATGATCGCGCAATTGTCATTCAAAGTGCATCTGCGCTGAAAGATAAAAATTGGTCTGGGCAGGAGGGGGGTTTAAGTGCCCAGTAAGCACATGGTTAAAGAGGAGCTTCGCCCATCTAATGAACTAATATTTTACATAGGCTCTTCCCCCGGCCACCCTTCTGGTCTAGGCCAAAAAGACGTCTTCTGTGCTCTGAGGCCCCCTGGAATACGTACTGTAGGTCACATATCTCAGGATGTTTAAGGCTCTGTTCATGGGCTGACCCGGTGGCACCTTTTGAGGGGGCCGAGCTGCCAGAACCAGAAAGACAAACAGCACCTGATGACATCATCAATCAAGATAGCGGTGCAGGACAGCAGCGCATTAGATCGCAGCTGGACAACAATGCACTTGATGGCTGGGTGAGTATGTAAATTTTGTTCTATACCAGTGGAAAAAGGCATGAGGGAAAAAAAATAAAACATGGGGGGGGATGGGGGAGTGACGTTCCTCTTTAATGTGATATCAGATGAGAGATTCTCCTGCTAGCAATTTCTCATGAGCAAGCAGGACCACTAAGAGTCTACCTATTTGTCCCTAAGGGATGGTTCCCTCTGTAGCCGAGGCAGCCAGATGTCGCACACATTGCTAGAGATCTTGATTCAGCAGTGTTCGGGCCTGCTGCATCGGACTACATTGGCAGCAATTCTATAGGAACAGACAGGCAGCGTCTTTAGTGACCCTGCCTCTGATAAATTTGTGTTAGGTGGCAGATTCGCCCATCTGACATCAGCCTTAAAGTGTAATCATTCAGTCATCATTTTAAAATAAGCAGAAAAAAAACCCAGACTGCAAAGAAAAGAACAGTTTCCTGTCCCACTGCCAGCACCGCTGATAATCACTCTTGAAAAGCTGAGGCTCTTCTCTGCATCCAACACTTCTGAGTGCGTCCAATACCTGGTCCCCCTATGTGGTTCCATTTACACAGACCACTGTAGTGACGTACTGGCCAGCAAAAAAAACCACGGTACATATTGCAAACAGGAATTGTAAGATATCTATTGCACATCGTATACACATCAGCAGGTGTATGAAGAAATTGCATTTGCTGGGTGCAGAGATGTCTGAGCACTCACGTAAACCTGCGGCCCAAGCACACCGATTACGTGTTTCCTTCTAGTAAATCAGACCCACAGACTTGCACTGTGAGCAATGTGACACGGGAAGTGCATTGTGAGGTGCTGTGGTGTGCTGAGGTGACTAAACATGGCCGTGGCATGTACTTCAAGGAAATGTAATGAATAAATTAAATTGGTACGGTTATTGTCTGAGGAGCGGGGGGGGGGGGGGCGGGGGGGTAACATAACTTGTGTATATGGGATTGTATTATTTTTTTGGTTGAGTTAGATGGACTTGTGTCTTTTTTCAACCTGAATGACTAATTATGTAACTAAAATACAAACAGATACTGTCTCACACATGGGGGAACAATAGAAGCCCTGTCTGCTATAAACAAGGTCGGTGTACTCCTGAAGCTACACTAATCCCGAAGGCAATTCCTGACTGGATACAAATAAATGTAGGTCAAAAGCACACAAACCAGTCCATCAATCTGGCAACTGTTCAGAAGCATAATTAATTGAGGGATTAGCATCACCTATTTAACTACACATATACCATATACTCATCAACTTATGGGTGGAAAAAAATGGTCAAGATATACAGTGTGTTTTTTTTCCACACACACACACACACACACACGTATATATATATATATATATATATATATATATATATATATATATATATATATATATATATATATATTAGGGCTGTTACTGATTAAAATTTCCGCGTTCGATTAATCGTTTTTTTTATTTTATCGATTAATCTACTAATTTCGATCAATTATAACGCACATACAGATCCAACTACTTTTAGCTGATCTCCTTGCAGGCCGATTCCCAGTGCAGCTACCAACCACTGGAAAAAT